>JAEQBH010003900.1:0-553371 GCA_016808115.1 Tetrastigma voinierianum | reverse complement strand
GAAGCATTTAACAATCATGAGAGAAATGCAGCCGAGGATAAGAAGAAGAAGAAGAAGATAGGGGAGTGGAGAATTGCCTTGAGGAAAGCACGTGACTTGAGCGGATTTCCTCTCCAGGACAGGTAATCTCTACTTCACTTTTTCCATTTCTAATTTTTTTTTCTGTTTTATTTTCGTTATGGTTAAATAAATAAATTGTTGGTCAATTACAAACAGTAAACAGAGATTATATAAATTACATAAATATAACACACCATTTAAGATAGCAAATTCTAAATTACAAATCAATAAATAAAATGAAATTAAGATTAATAAACAACTGTTCGGCAACGAGAATATGAATGCGAGTATGATTCGAGGCTTGTGAAACACGAGTTTCCTTAAAAGCGGTCGCTCCACACACGATGCTTGTGTCCAATTGGGTGTTCGTCTCCCGGGATCTAACTTGAATTAACCCGAGAATTTCTAGAAATTGCACCCCAAAATCCTATACCAACGAACCTAAGAAAGCCTTCACTCTATCACCCAAATAACACAACTATTTTTTCCAGGAAAAATTTTATAGCCAAAAATGTGTATTACAACGTGTATTTCCAAAAGCCGCACACCAGCTAATACAAATAAAACTCGTATATATAAAGATGACAATTAGAGCCAATAAATAAGCTCTCTGTACATTAAGAATACAAACCGTTTCCAAAACATAATTTAAAACATATTTATTACAATTTATTCACACTAAAAAAGCGTTACTAAGCGTTTAAGAATTCCAACAAACATATTTAAAACATATTTATTACAATTTATTCACATTAAAAAAACGTTGCTAAACGTTTAAGAAATCCAACAATCCCCACATGAATGAATTATCGGAAATCTGAGGGCTACGACAGTGATAGAGCTCTGCTTGTTCGAGCACATAGGATAATTAGGTTTATCCTTTAGACCTTCATATGAGAATATGGCCCACTTTGCCGACTAAGAGTAGACACGATGTCCTTGAACCTCTGTCGTTTATGTAAGGTAGTATATCTCTACGGGACTCTTCCACGGCATTCTTGGGTTCTCAGCATTATGTCGGGTTTTGGCGTGGACATCTTCCTTTGGATGCAAGGTTTCACAGGGTATTGCCCTATATAATTCTCCTTTGAAGCGGCCCCTCTTCTCTCTCACATAGGTGATTTTTTGACTATGAGTACTCTCAATACTCCTTTCGGATTTCCAGACACATTAGAATCATTAAAACGTAGAAAGCAACCTCTCATCTCTAATATATATGCTGTTTCATCATAGGAATGGACAGGAGGTTAAAACCCCACAGTGATCCAAACCAGTCTTTACGATTTAGTTGTCCCTTTGAACCTAGATGTGGGATCTCCGTCAATTAATTGGGTTTCCATCGTATTGACTCTTCATTTTATGGGCTTTAGTCCCATTCCCTCGATGACTTCTCCAACTAATTCTCTATTTAACCCTTTAGTTGCTTGGATCCATAATGTATCCTTTGACTTTACGCAGTCAGCAGAGATAACTCAGTTGAGATTAGTAGTTGCCTAATGGGTATTTGTGTCTCCGGCCCGATATGTGTCTAGACTTGCCATTATACATCACATTTGCGCTCTTGCCTATTCTTTATTGACTATCTGATGGATAGATATAGGCATCACGGGCTTCGGCCACTAGGAATGTCCTCCAAGAAGTGCGTAACCATTGACCTCTTCACCCACATTTATCCAAAGCAATGATTCTAATTCCATAGTGGATCGGGCTATTACAGTTTGTTTCGAGGACTTCCATGAAATTCTTTTCTTGGAGTAATGAACACATATCCACTGATCGACTTGAGTTCTTCACATCGGATATCCGGTTGGCATCTTTGTATCCTTCCAATCTGTTGGATATCTTGTGTAGTCACAATCCATAATCAGATATACGTAAGTATCTTAATACTCTTATAATTCCTTTCCAATGATCACCATTTGGATTACTCGTGTATCTACTCAGTTTACTAACCGTAAGCTATATCTGGTCTTGTATAACTCATCAAGTACATTAGGCTCCCAATCACCCTAGAATACTCCAACTGAGATACACTTTCTCCTCTATTTTTTGACATATGAAGATTTACATCTATAGGTGTCCTAGCCACACCAAAATCATCGTTACTGAACTTATCCAATATTTATCCACATAATGTGATTGACTAAGGACTAGTCCATCAGAGGTTCTCAAGATTTTTAAATCACATCGGCCAAAGTCCGTATCTTTCATATCAAAGCCTTGTGCTTAACATAGCCTTGGTAGATTTGATCATTTCATCGTCACTACCAACAATGAGCATGTCATCAACATACAGACACAAAATGACATAGCCATTTACTGTATTCTTGACATATATACATTTATCACACTCATTGATTTTAAACCCATTTAGCCCATTTCGCTATCAAACTTTTGATGCCATTGTTTTGAGTGCTTGTTTAAGGCCATATAGGGACTTCACTAACTTGCAAACTTTCTTTTCTTGTCCTGGAGCTACAAAACCCTCAGGTTGCTCCATGTAGATCTCTTCATCTAGATCTCCATTAAGAAAAGCAGTCTTCACATCCATTTGATGTATTTCAAGATTTCGCAACGCAGCAAAAGCAAGTACCATTCGTATGGAAGTTATTCTCGTCACCGGAGAATAAGTATCAAAGTAATCAAGACCTTCCTTTTGTTTGTAACCTTTAATTACAAGTCTTGCCTTGTACTTATCAATTGTTCCATCAGTTTTCATTTTCCTTTTGAAAATCCACTTATACCCTAGTGGTTTACTACCCGGAGGAAGGAGTCACTAGTTCCGCATTATCGGTTACGCAAGATGGAGATCAATTTCACTTTTGATAGCTTCTTTCCACAAGAGCCTTCAAAGTTCACCGCTTCTTTATAGCTCTGAGGTTCATCTCACAGCATATAAATTGAAAATCTGGACGAATGGTTTTGTCCTTATTCTTTCTTTGCGTCGGATTCATCTTCCAACCTCTTTGTTCTTGTTCTTATTCTTGATCGACTATCTTCATTCATAGTCTCAAATGTTGGCTTAGACCGAACTTGGTCCCTCTTCGAACTTACATGGAAAACGTGTTCAAGCGGCATTCCTTGATTCATAATCGTATTCTTGTGTATATCGAGTTCGGACTTATATACAAAATCGATACGCACTACTATTTTGTGCATAGCCAATGAAGATGCAATCAACGGTCTTGGACTATTTTCACCTTTTTAGGTGTTGGAACAGCCACTTTGGCAAGACACCCCTACATTCGTAGGTATTTATAGGAAGGTTGTCTTCCTTTCCATAGCTCATATGATGTCTTTTTTCCATTTTTTAGGGGTCCCTTATTTAAAAGGTAATTTGCCAACAAATATTCCCCACATGTTAAAGGTAACCAGAACTTATTAGCATTACATTCATCATTTCTTTTAATGTACGATTTTTGCTCAGCCACACCATTGGCGAGGTGAATATGGTCTAGGTGACTTCATGTCTAATCCCATATTTGTCCCTTGATAATCGCAGTCGATTGTTACATACTCACCACCACGATCACTTCTAATCACTTTAATTTTCTTATTGGTTGATTTTCAACTTCAGCTTTAGAAAATAAATTTTCTAAAGCTTCATCCTTGCTCTTAAGCAAATACACACAGCAATACTTAGTACTATAAGTCGACAAAAAGTAATAAAATGCTTATTGCCACCCCTTGTCGATTGCAAATTTAAGATCACAAATGTCACTATGGATCATATCCAAGGGTTGATGTTTCTTTCAATCGTTTGAAAAGATGACCTTGTCATTTTGCTTCAACCACAAATCTCGCACTTGTTGTTGTTATCAATTTAATGTGGGAATATGACTTAAGTTAATTAATCTCCTCAGAGAACCATAATTAACATGTCCAAGTCTACCATGCCATAAACTAGAAGACTCCAACAAATATGCAGAAGAAGTACTTGCTTATTCATTGTTTGGGCTTCTGAGTCACTTAACATTAGTTTAAACAACCGATTACAAACATATCCCATTCCCACGAACATCACGAGCTTAGGCAGAGATAGCCTTGTCGGACTCGAACACCATTTTCATCCGTGTTTGTTCCAGCGATGAACGGAAACCAAATTCTTACGGATCTCAGGTACATACAGCACATTGTTCAGCGTCAGGGACTTTCCCGAAGTCATCTTCAAGATCACTTTTCCTTGTCCTCGGATGTCGGACGTGAATTCCCCATGAACAACTTCTCTAGCTATCAAATGGGTCGAAGGAGTGAACATATTCGTCGACAGGACATGGAGGAGTTGCACCGATGTCGATCCACACTCCTTTGGGTTTGACCCAAGTCGAGGTTCCGCCGGAGACTACTGTAGGAGTTCATCATCAACCTCTTGTGTGATTTTCCATCACATTTTGCCTCCTTGTTCTTATTTTTCTCTCGCAGGTCTACAATCCACTTAGCTTGTGACCCATCTTGTCACAATTGAAGCACTTCCCTTGGAATTTCTGCTTCTTGGATATTCCTCCTTTTGGTCCCAGATTGACCCCTTTGGTTGTTCTCTTTTTGAACTTGGAGCTCTGACCATGCTCCACTACATTGGCCTTTACTTCAGACTGAAATGAACCCCTCTTCTCAGAACGCCTATTGTCTTCTTCAATTCGAAGTCTGACAATCAATTCTTCGACGTTCATTTCCTTTCGCTTATGCTTGAGGTAGTTCTTGAAGTCCTTCCATCCGGCGACTTCTGATAATAGCGACAACGAAAGGCTTCCTCACGACCATCCCTTGAGAATGAATCTCATGAAGAACCTTTGAAATTCTTGTACTTGGTGACCCGGTCTTGGGTGTAATCTAGGAATCGGCCGACAAATTTCTTAGCACGATCCTGGAGTCTTATATTTCTTGTCTAAGTGACTCCAGCGGTTCCTTAGTACATCTTCCTTCCTGAGTAAACATTGTACAAACGCTCATTTAATTTGTTCATGACGCCAATTCCGACACGGATAGTCGAACTCTTCCCACATCAAACGCCATGAGAGAACTTCTATCCTCTTCCTGTTCACTTGAGGTGGATCCTCGATTAAAAACCTAGCGAGTTCGGTGTGGTGATAAACGGCATCTTGTTGCCACCTTTTTGAAATTCAAACCATTGAATTTCTCGGTTTCTCGTGTGGTTCACCGGAACCATCACATTTGGCGTTAGCACTTATCTGCGGCGGAATAGGTACTTGTGCCCCGAGTTGGAAGATTCCCCACATTGGCCATTTTCTGTTCAACACAAAAACTATTAATTTTGCTTTCAAAAATGCAACAAATAATATTATTTCGACAAAGAAATTTTTTCTCTCGATGGCGTCGTGCGCGTACCCGTCATCGACCCGTAAGCTGCGTGTCCAATGCGCCCATCCGACACCTCGGTGCCTGTTCGGCATGCCCGGTCGACGCAACAAGCGGGTTAGCCCGACCGCAGCGACCCGGCCTACTGCGCCTAGACCAGCCCGACCATGGCGACCGTAACCCGCGACCAGTGTACCGCCGCTCTCGGGCCCACATACGGCCCGGCCCACCGCGCGGCCGGTATACAAGCCCGACACGTGACGATCCGCTAACGAACCTCATGGTCGGCTCGTGAAGCGGACCGCGCCTCCCAGCCTTGCAAGCCCACATGCGTGCGACCAGATCCAACGACGCCGTTCAACTCACCTTCAACCTCCAGCCGGGTCCAAATGACCCATTTTCCAGATTTGTGCCCAGTTTTCGACCCGGTCGAAAACCACAATTCGACCGCAAACTTCGATCGTCTTAGGTGCCTATCTGCCCCGTCCTGAGCATGGGCTAGAATCCATTTCAAAATTTTTAATTTTGATTCTTAATCAAATGTCCAAAATTTAATAAATAGGTTTCAAACAAATTTAAAAACCAAGTTTACATTGGAAAAAAATTTTTTAATCAGGTATTCTTGACACACAACAAAAGATTAGATAAACATGTATATATATAAATTAACAAAATAAACCAAGGAAAATCTCCTTTCCACTGCTCAAAAACAGAGACCACGAATTCATTTTAAGATTGTTGGTCAATTACAAACAGTAAACAGAGATTATATAACACACCATGTAAGATAGCAAATTCTAAATTACAAATCAATAAATAAAATGAAATTAAGATTAATAAACAACCTGTTCAACAAACCGAATATGAATATAGTATGATTCGAGGCGCGTGAAACACAGTTTCCTTAAAATGAATTCGCTCCACACACGGTGCTTGTGTCAATTGGAGTGTTAGGTCTCCCGAGGATACAGCAGATTAGCAGAAATTTGCAGGTACCCAAAATCCTATACCTTGAACCTAAGGAAGCCTTCACTCTATCCTTGAATAACACAGCTTCTTTTCGGGGAAAAATTTTATAGCCAAAAATGTGTATTACAACGTGTATTTCCAAAAGCCGCACACCAGCTAATACAAATAAAACTCGTATATATAAAGATGACAATTAGAGCCAATAAATAAGCTCTTTGTACACTAAGAATACAAACCGTTTCCAAAACATAATTTAAAACATATTTATTACAATTTATTCACACTAAAAAAACGTTACTAAACGTTTAAAATTCCAACAAACATATTTAAAACATATTTATTACAATTTATTCACATTAAAAAAAACGTTACTAAACGTTTAAAAATCCAACAATAATAAATACTTATGTTAGCATATATCATTCAAATCCATTTTCAACGAAATAATTTTCTCATATTTAATATGTGCGTAATAAAAAATAAAATAAAATAAATTAGGGTTCAGCTATAAAAAGCTCACTCTCATATGAGAATGAGCTTTACACAATTAGATGGTGATTTTATTTCTTGAGATTTGTATAAATTAAAATCATTATCTAATGTGTAAATCTCGTTCTTATATAAGAATATATTTTTTATATCTGAACCCAAATAATTATACCAAATATTCTTTTAGAGACTCGAGCCTATGACTTTACACTTAATCGAGGCAGGCTTAAGTTTTAAATAGTTAAAAATCATTAATCAATATATTTCAGCCATAATTGCTATCAATGAAAAAGGTGGTAGTCAGTCAAACAAATTATTAAAGTTTGCCCAACCCACTATTGAAAAACAATCAACCTTTGAATAGTTAAAAATCATTAAGATTCATAAATATTCTTTCTTTCTAATCAATATATGTCATTCATAATTTCTATCAATTAAAAAGGAGGTGGTAGTAAGTCAAATAAATTATTAAATTTGCCCAACCCACTATTGAAAAACAATGAAAGAATTTGTGTTTTTGAAAATTCAAATATAGAAAATACTTTTCTTGATTTACTAAGGAAGCTTATGCCCAATGTATCAATTATTTAAATATTATCTGTATTTTCAATTTCTTAGAAATCCTCTTAAAGGAAGAGAAACTTTTCTCCGTGTGACTCTCTTTTAGCCCCTAAATAGCCCATTAGACCTAAAAGGATCAAAGTTATATTTGTTTCCAAATTAGAATAAGGTAGAATCTCAAAATATATACAGTAGAAAAATCACAAACACTTAAACTAACTGCATTGGGTGGCTCAAACATTTTGAACAACCTATTTAAATGTTCAGAACGTTTGAATGCTCATTTGACCTTTCAATTGTTGTTTAAATGATTAGTTAGACTGGTCTTTTTACCAAGAAAAAGTAAGTATCTTTAAACACTTGCAAATTGATCCAAGAATCTTAACCCTTTGTAAGCTACATCTGTCACTAGTTAAATCTTATTAGATGTATATGTGATTTGTCTGTATAAGCTGTAAATAAACTCTCCCAAAACATTTATATAAGCTCTTATCTAATAAGCATTTATAAAATAAGTGTTTAATTAAGTTGTTTACCCAAACAGTGCCTTAAAATGATTCTAAGAAATTTCCCAATAATAGAACATGGAAATATTTTCCTAACATTTACAAAAATAAAATAAAAATAGTTGAAAGTCTTATCACCATAGAGGATGGTCATAGGTCATGGTACAACTAATAAAAGCGTTGCAAGCTAGGTTTTAGAAGTTGGTGGAAAATTGATAGATTTGTACCAGCCAAAGTTGTATTTGTCTTTATAATAGAATCTCTTATGATAAATAGAAATCATACTTTAGGAAGACCACATTCAATTTAGACTTTTTGGAGCAACTAAGATTTTTACATTTTTTTTATTGCCTATATGTACGTTTGAAATAGCACAATGAAATTTTATTTAAATATGTGACTCAGTACATTTTCAATTTATGTGACCCAATTTAGTTGTACCAAACGAAAGTAAATATCAATCTATAATTTCGTTTTACTTAATCTTTGTTTTCTTTGAAATTTGATTCTAGCTTACTCCATATTTTGCTATACTTATAATGGATAGATCTGAGTCAAAGTTTATTGAAGAAATCATTTGTGAAATCAGAAGACTAATTCAAAAGTTGATACATGTTGGTGAGAACGTAGTTGGAATGGATGAAATGTTGAAAAAAGTGAGGTTCTTCATAGACATTCAATCAAATAAAGTGAGCATGGTAGGGATTTATGGGATTGGTGGAATTGGCAAAACTACTATCGCCAATGTTGTTTACAATGACATGTTAGATCAATTCAAACGTCATAGCTTTCTTGAAAATGTGAGAGAGAAATCTAAAGATAATTGTGGCCTACTTAAATTACAAGAAAAACTTCTTTGTGATATCCTAATGGAGAAAAATCTAAAGTTAAGAAATGATGGTGAAGGAATTGAAATGATAAAGAGTAAGTGTTGCTTGGAAAAGATTCTTGTTGTTCTTGATGATCTAGATGCTAGCATTAATGTTAGAAGTAGAACTAGTAGCTGAATCAGAGATCAATAAACAAGCAAAAAAAACTCATAAGATCTGTAGAAAAAAAAATTCCAAATAAAAGGCAAACCCAATCTCAAGATATTGGACATATTAATATTTTATCTTTGGATAAAAAATATTAACTTGTAAGTGATATCTTGGTGTAGTAATCAAATACTGATAATAAGAATATATCGAATGATAAATCTTCCTTTGGGCCAATTTATTATTCATATGTAAAACCAAATAATTATCACACGTTTATTACCACATGTGTACATGCAATTCTGTTAAATATTAATTTTCCTTTGGGCCAATTAATATTCACATAAGTTACAAGCACATAATCTTATTATATTTTGAAATAAAATTAATTTGCACAAAAGTGGTCACTTTGGTGACATATTGTAATAAGTGCTTATCTGAAATATATATATAAACACTACCTATATTTGAATGTAAATTTTTGTAAAATACAATAACGATAACATATTTATATTTAAATCGCAGCCGTACACCTGCAAGGGAGAGGGGGAGGGATCATCTGGGCCTTGACTATTAATATTATTTTTATCATGTACCTCTTCGAGTACCAATGCTCATTGTGTTCTCCTCTTTTGGGAGGTATCCTTTGGAGTAATAGGTCTTCTACAGCAGGCATATTTCATATACCACTATCTCCCACTTGGGCTATATATGTAACTTTATAAACGTGAATTATACTTTATGAGCTCATGAGTTTTGCTATCAAAACTTTATATACATTAACAATCTTGTCTATTAACCACACCAATATAGAACCAAAGTGATCGTTGTTACATATTTCGTAACTAGACCCATCAATGATCACATATATCAATGTAACTAATGACAAAGAAGATCCAAGTGTGGATGTGTATCATGAAATTTCATGCAATGTGATCTGCTATTCCTATTTCCATTGAGGTCCTCCTTAAACCTTAGTGAGATCAAACCATACAAAATCCAAAGTGGATGGCTTGAATACTTTGCGCAGTAAATAACCTTAAAATCCATAATATCCATGAAAGTATCTAAAAAGCATTTAAAATACAAACTCCCACTAAAATGACACATCCTGAAGAGAAACCACACCCATATGAGCAGTGTGCTCATGAAAGACCTTGGGTGGTAATCCCTTAGTCAGTGAATATGCAATCATGGAGTTTGTCCCAATGTGCTCTATAGATATAAGTCCACTCTGAACCCTTTCTTTGACAACTAGGAATTTGATGTCTATAAATTTTGACTTCGTCGAACTCCTATTGTTGTTGGGATATAGTACTGCTGATTTATTGTCACAAAATAACTTAAGTGGTCTTTGATACCATCCATGATCTGTGACCCTAGTGACCAAATTTATATCATATTCCATGATTGGATGTAGCAAACTCTGAGCTACGACCTCCATGGTGAAAAGCCACAATAGGCGTACAACACTCTTCCAAGATATAACACCTCCAGTAGTAAGTAGATATAGCACGAAGTAGATTTCATGCTATCTCGGCATCCCGACAAAATCGAATTCGAATATTGATGATCTCTGGCGAGTCTAACTTTCGATAAGTGAGCATGTAGTCTTTTGTTCTTTGTAAGCACCTCATGAAATGCTTGGCTGCTATCCAATGATCCTTTCCAGGATTGCTTAAATATCTACCCAAACATGCCCAGCGATTGTATGCAATGTCAGAACACGTACATGCCAGGCATACATCGGACTTCCTGTTGATGCATAAGGAATGCATTGCATCTCCCGAATCTGAAATTATTCTTGGGGCATTGGCAGGACTAAATTTGTCTCCCTTAATACAGGGTGTCACTGGTTTGCAATCATGCATACCAAACCTTTTAAGGAATTTTCTCAATATAGCTCTTTTGTGATAAACCAAGTATTCTCAGGGTCGATCCGTTGTATGCAGCTATACCTAACCTGAAATAAGCATCATCGAATCTTTCATCTCAAATTTGATAGAAATCTCTTGGTTTCATGCAACATGCCTATATCGTTGGTGGCAAGCAATATGTCATCAACATATAAAATAAATAAATATGCTTACTCACTGAACTTATGGTATACACAGTCATCAACCATATTCATCTTAAAACCAAAATGATAACTTGATGAAATTGTAATACCATTGGCCGGCTTACTTAAGCCGCGATAGATTTCTTTAACTTGCAAAACCATCACTCTTTGTATCTCCGACACAAATTTTACGGTTGCACCATATAGATTGTTTCATCGATGTCACCATTGAAATGCGGTCTTAACATCCATCGGTGAGCTGGTCAGTGCGCCCTGAGTGCCATTATTGTCCTAAAAGAGTCTTTTCGATGAAAGCCAGGAGAAAGTCTCTTTATAATCGATGCCTTTCCTTTTGTGTATAACCTTTAGCAACAAAACCAGGCTTTGTATCTCTCCACATCTGCTGAATCCCTCTTGGTTTTAAATATCCATTTGCAACCAATGGGTTTCACACCTTCAGGCAATGGGACAAGATCCCAAACGTCATTGTCCTTCATGGACTTGATTTCTTCATTCATGGCATCAATCCACTCTTGAGATTTAGAACTTTCCAGGGCTTGGCGGAAGTTGATTGGATCATCTTCCACTGCACCAATGTCAAACTCATGTTCTTGAAGAAATACAATGTAATCATCTGGCAATACACTTCTCCATTCTCTAGTGGATCTCCTTAATGGCATAGGTTCTGGAGGAGGTAGAGTTGTTCTTCTGGAACGGGAGGTTCTTGGATATTGTTTTGATTTGGATTTGCTTCTTGAACAATGTCAAGTATAGGAACTTTGATCAATGTCGGTAAGCCGATTATTGGGAATATCAACATATTCCTCTTGAAGCAAAATCCCTATCTTATCTCCCCATCAAGCTCAACATCTTCAAAGAATTAAGCATTTCAGTCTCAAAGAATTGATTTATTAGTAGGATCATAGAATTTGTAACCCATGGATCTTCGGGTATCGATAAAGATAACAACATGACGATTTTCTTGAATCCAATTTCGCTTTTCCTGCAAGCTTGTGGGCCTTGCCCGACCCAAATGTGTAAGTGCTTTAGACTAGGCTTCTTGCCAGTCCAAAGTTCATAAGGGGTTTTAGCAGTTGCTTTAGTTGGTACTCTGTTAAGGATATATGCTACAATCTTTAATGCTTCACCTTAGAGTGATATTGGCAAGTTAGAATGACTAATCATACTTCTTACCATGTCTTTGAGCGTTTTGTTTCTCCTTTCAGCAACACCATTCATGCTTGGAGAACCTGGCATGGTGTACTGTGGGACGGTACCGCACTCCTCTAAGAATTTAGCAATTGGTCCCGGACGTTGTTCACCTGAACCGTCATACTTTCCATAGTATTCACCACCACGGTTAGATTTGACGTTTTCAATCATTTTATTTAGTTGATTTTCAACTTCAACTTTGAACAATTTGAACACTTCCAGTGATTGGGACTTTTCATGAATGAGATAAAGGTATCCATAACATGAAAAATCGTCTATAAACGTGATAAAATATTGTTGGCCATTCCATGAAACCGTAGGAAATGGCCCACAAATATATGTATGTATCAGTTGTAAGACATCTGTAGCCTTGTTGGCACCAAATCTCCTTGTCTTTGATTGTTTTCCCTTTATGGGGAATTTGTGCAAATTTCCAAAATCACTAAAATCAAGGAATCCTAAGTCTCATCAGACACAAGCCTTTCAATTCTCCTTTTGGAGATGTGACCTAATCTCTTATGCCACTAATGATGAGGAATTCTCATCGGTAATTTTCTTTTAACACCTTGAGTGTAATTTGCAGGTTTCATGATATGACAACTATATCAAGCATATAAAGGTTATCTACATAAGATAAAGAACCCGTACCAACCAAATTTGAATTAAAAAAAGATAAGTTATTATTTCCAAAGAACAAATGACGGAATTTGTCGATATGGAAATAGAAACCCAGTGCAATCGAAAAGAAGGTACAACATATGTCTCATTCAAATCGAATAAATTACCGGATTTTAGAATAACCTAAATGTCCCAATTGCCTCAGCGACCTTCTTGCCATCGCCTCCAAAGATGTATCTTTCTACCATCATTTGGCTTCCGACGCTCAGGCTGACCTTGCATGGACAACGATGTGAGTGGTTGCCTTCAGAATCTATCCGCTGATGTGTTTGGGTACGAAGTCAAATTAACCTCAAAACAAACTAGATTAAGAAGTGTACTTTCTTTGCACGCCAAGCATGATAGTTGGTACATGCCTAAGAAAGGAGGGACTACTGTGGTAGTAAATGAGAAAAATGAATTGCTCCCGACCAAAATAGTTACAAGTTGGAGGATTTGTATTGACCATCGGAGACTGAACAAAGTGACCAAGAAAGACCATTTCCCACTGCCATTCATTGAATATTTCTGCTTTCTGGACGGATACTCGAGATACAATCAGATCACCATAGCTCCATAAGATCAAGAAAAGACCACAACCCGCTTGCCCTTGCTGGCTGTCCTTTGGAGAATGCCATTTAGGTACATGTAACGCCCCGGGAACCTTTCAGAGATATATGATGGCAATATTTTCATACATGGTCGAAAAATCCATTGAAGTCTTCATGGATGATTTTTCAATGATTGGATCTACAATTTATGACTGCCTCCATAATCTGACGTTGGTATTGAAGAGGTGCATGGAAACCAATTTAGTGTTAAATTGGGAAAAATGCCACTTTATGGTGAGAGAAGGCATAGTACTGGGGCATCGCATATCCGGAAGAGGACAATGTCCAAACCATTGTTTAATCTTCTTATGCAAGGTGTGCCATTTGAATTCAATGAACCATGCCTGCATGCTTGCGGAGTTCTTGAAAAAGAAGTTGATTTATTTTATAATAGTTACTCAGTTAGGACCTTCCATTTGAACTTATGTGCGATGCAAGTGACTTTGCAATGGGGGCCATTTTGGGCCAAATAAAAGAAAAGGTTTTTTATGGCATCTATTATGCCAGTTGAACGTTGAAAGATGCACAACTCAATTATGCGACAACAGAGAAAGAATTGTTAGTTATTGTGTTTGCTTTTGAAAAGTTCAGACCTTATCTTATAGGGAACAAGGTTATTGTGTTCACAGACCATTCCGCAATCAAATACTTGATGACTAAGAAAGACGCAAAACCTTGACTTATTCGTTGGGTGCTCCTTTTGCAAGAATTTGATGTGGAGATTTGAGATAAGAAGGGTTTAAAAAACATGGCAGCCGATCATCTGTTAAGACAGGAAACTCCAAAAACCATACAGAAACATCATTTCCAGATTGATGACACGTTCCCAGATGAACAAATATTATCTTTGTCGCATAATGAAACATCACCATGGTTTGCTGATATAGCTAATTATCTATCTACCGGTATTACCCCACCAGACCTCACTTATCAACAAAGAAGAGATTCTTTGCAGAAGTGAAGCACTATTTATGGGAAGATCTAATCCTCTTCAAACAGTGCACCGATCAAATTATTCGCAGGTGTGTGCCGGAAAGTGAAGTGGGTGAGATATTGACGCATTGCCACTCCTTAGAGTGTGGAGGTCATTTAAGTAGATGAGAATAACAGCGAGGAATGCGTAATCCAAGCTGCGCTTCTATAATTCAAAGATGCCCGCCCCATTTCAAAGTCTTGTGATCGATGTCAAAGGACCGGGAACATTGGACGACACAATGAAATGCCATTAACGAATATTCTAGAGGTTAAACTTTTTGAAGTTTAGGGAATTGACTTTATGGGTTCGTTTCCATCGTCCTATGGGCACAAATACATACTTTTGGCAGTGGATTACATGTCCAAGTGGGTGGAAGCCATTCCAACCATTACTTGTGATTCCAAAGTAGTACTACGCTTCATCAGGAGTAACATCTTTTCAAGGTTCGGGACTCCTAGAGTGGTAATCAGCGATGAAGGCTCCTATTTCTGTAACAAGTTGTTTGCATCACTCCTGGCCAAATATGGGGTGAAGCATCGGGTGATACTTGTATATCACCCTCAAAGTAATGGGCAAACTGAGGTGTCAAACAGAGAGATCAAGAAAATCTTGGAAAAAATAGTTAATGTGACAAGAAAAGACTGGGCGAACAAGATGATAGCTTATGGGCTTATCGTACAACCTTAAAGACCCCATTGGGCATGTCCTCGCACAGAATCGTCTATGGTAAGGCTTTCCACCTTCGTGTATAACTGGAGCACAAAGCATACTGGGCAACTAGAATGCTAAACTAGAATTTCAAAATGGCCGGGAAAAAGAGGATGCTTCAGTTGAATAAGCTGGATGAGCTTAGGCAGAATGCATATGACAGTTCGAGAATCTATAAGGAAAAGACCAAGGTGTGGCATGACAAGCACCTACTACATAATGAGCTGAAATCGGGACAACAAGTATTACTATTCAATTCACGGCTGAAATTATTCCTAGGAAAACTCAAGTGAAGATGGTCTAGACCGTTTGTGATCACTCAAGTCTTCCCTTATGGCAGTGTCGAGCTAATGCACCCTGAGAGAGGTCGATTCAAGGTGAATGGGTAGCGAGTGAAGATTTATCTGGGTGGTAAATTTGAGAAGCATACTTCCATCACAAGTTTGAAGTCGTCATAAGAAATGCGTGGGAGCACAAAATTTTTGTTGGTCAACAAATATTTGTGGTTAGGCGCCAATTAGGCGGACACAGCTTGGTCGAGCTAACAACAGTAAACAAAGCGCTACTTGGGAGGTAACCCAAGCCTTTAAATTTTTTTGGTCTTCAATTTTTCTGATTTTAAGTTGCTAGGTTTACTTTTTCTTGTTTTTAATTTTATTGCATTTGTGTTGCAGTTTCGAGGTTCCGAGGTTGCAATGGCGAAGGAGAGATAGCACGACAAGCCTTGTACAAGCTTTGAGAGGAGTAGACCTAATGCAGGGATTTTTTTTTCAATACTTAGAATTTTTTTTTGTAAAATTTCCTGTGTGTTAGTCTCGGGAACGTTACGACGTTGGACTCAACGTCACGACGTCGAATTTTAACCTCTAGAGCACGTCGCGACGTTGAAAACATCTTTCTCTACAACATCGCGACGTTGGATCCCAACGTCGTGACGTTGACAATACACCCCTCAATAACGTCATGACGTTGAGACGTTTGAAAATACACCTCTTGGGAACATCGCGACGTTGGTCACAACGTCACGATGTTGATAATCCAACTTCTTTGTAACGTTGCGATGTTGAATTTTAAACTCTCGGGAACGTCGCGACGTTGGCCCGAACGTCGCGATGTTGCCCTATTTTTAGCCCAAAAACGTTCATATTTCTTTCCTCTGCCATTTCCAAAACCCTTAGTGCTCTCACCAACTTGCAGGTTTTCCGGTCAGATTCTGATCCCAACACTTCCAAACGCACCAACTAGGCGTCCTTAGCACCCTCCTTAGCCCTAGGCCCATCCCAGCTCCCGTCACACCTAGCGTTCACTATCAAATGGAACCCCTCCCTATGGTTTAAGTTTTGGCTCCGTTCAGGTTTGGTTCCCCTACACTCCCCCATTTCTGGTGTTCTATCTCGATGAATCTTCTAGGGTTGGTTGAGAGTTTACAGGCACATTTCTTCATGTGTCAAGCTCTCTACCTTTGTGCCCTACGTGTTTGTTAGTTGGCTAAGTGGGTTTAGATAACTTCAATGTTATTTTTGTTGGGTGGAAATCCCCTTTAGAGGTGTGGTCGTGTACGAGAGTCCTTTTGCCTTTATGTTCACCCCATCGTGATCCCAAACCCATGCCTAATGTCAAGCAAAAAGAGAAAAATGAGCTCGAAGGGTAGCCGGGTCAGGCCTACGATCACGGTAAATTCATCAATTAGAACACGACCGAGAAGTTGGGCCTCATCTTTGCCAATCACTCCTTCATTAAGGAGAAGGGATTTCAACATCCCGACGATTTTTTTCGAAAGACAATTGCGCGAAAGGGTTAAGGTGCATTGTGCCAACCCCCGCGATCGGCTGCCATAATGGTTGTGCGGGAATTCTATACCAACCTAATGGCCCATGTGCTCAAGAGGGTCCGAGTCCGTGGGGTGTTGGTAGACTTCAGTGCGAGAATCTATCCATAGCTAATACAACTGGGAGTCGGTTAACTCAGAGACCTTTGATCGGCTTCAGGCACCTAATTATCGGAGTCAGCCGGTTGCTCACAAATGATAAGTGAGGTGGTGAAGTGAATCATGAGGGCCACGCGTGCTTCAAGACAGAAACATTTGGCCTATATACCTAAGGTGTGGCACCATTTTATCACCTCTCGTCTCATCGTGACGACGAACATTTGCGAGGTGATAGCGAAACAGGCTTTGCTATTTCGCCATCATTCAGGACATCCCGTTTGATGTTGGTCAGGTTATAGAGGATGCCATCCTCTATAACCGGGATGCTAAGATGAACCTCAGGCACCCCTTTCTCATCTATGGCTATGTAGAGCGTGGGGTATCGTTGGGGATAACGAGGCACGGATCCATCCAGTGAGGCCATCGTAGTGAAAAAAGATAAGTCGGGCGTCCCTCAATCCGATGCGGTTTATGACTCGGGTTATGAACCTTCAGATAAGGAGGAGTTGACGACATACCAGACCTTGTTTGGTATGAGTAAGGAGACCCCGGGTGAGGTCGACCCCCCATCGACCCCCTCCTCGCCTCAGCTGGCGGCGTCGCCGAGTCCTTCGCTACCCTTGAGACCGGGATTGGGACATAACTACCCGACTTGATGCATTCTAGGATGAGACCCAAGAGCATCAGGTCACCATGAGCCAGGATATGGATGCTCTACAGGCTGACATGCGCACAGTACTCCGTAACTAGCAGGTCATCAAGTAGTAGCTCTCACATTTTCTTGCATTTCATATGCCACCACCATCGCCACCGTAGTGATCCCCGGGATCGACAGGGGAGTTCCTTTCTCTCTTTCTTTCTTGACTTTTAATGAGGACATTGTCATTTTGTTTTGAGAGGGTGGGGGTGGGGCTGTGGGTTGGCATCATTTACTTTCATGTTTCTCTATGTTTATGTTTATATTTATAGTCATTCTTTACATATGTTTATGCTTGTGTCTATATTCGTGTTTAGATATGTTTAGGTTATGTTATGTTCGTACGTTCACATTTTTCGTCTAGGTTTGTTGGTAGGATGTATTAGTGTAATTTTTTGTTCTAGGTTTGTGTTAAATAGTATGTGTGTGTGATGCCATGTTCTCCAATCAAGGATCTTTTTTACCTCTCCAAATCCTTCCAAAACACACAGTACAAGTAACAAGAAAGGATCCTTAGGCTATTAGATGCTCAGGAATTACATGCTTGGATAGGTAGGAATGACATAGTGAGTCACCTCTTTAATGATCAAGAAACCGATTCCAGAGTAGTCTACCACACACTCAATAGTGTGATCTCGGGATATCACCTGGAGTTGGGACCCGGCTCGCTGCGTTCACTTGAGCCTTGGGTGTTTCCTAAACGCAGTGATGAGACACCAAAGAAAAGAGGATTTCCATCGAGCCCCACAAAAAAAAAAAAATCAAAGAGAAAGTGTGAATAGAATGAGTATGACCTTCTAATCGGAATCTCGGGCACAGTCCGAGGGGCCTTTTAAAGCCTAATGCTTTGAGCCAACTGGCTGGGAGTCATTGACTTCAGCAGTTACATGGAATGAGAGGATAGAAAGCTTCCCCTGACCTAGGGCCCTTAGGTTTGATTAGTGTTCAGGGTGGTTGAGGGGCCCGAATGCTTGGCGCCCTTAACCAGCTAATTGGGAGTCGCAGTGAATCCCGCTCTGGGACACTTTCAACTAAAACTTATTGGCACTAGGAATTCATTCATGAATAAGTAGGTTGATATGAATAAAAATTATGCGTTCTTATTCTTTCGTAGTTAGACTCTCCCAAATAAGCAAGTTGAATTCAAGTTTTGGGGGTCTCGGAACCGAGTTATATGCTAGAAATCATACATCAACTACATAGACTTCATGGGAAAGGCGATAGAAAACCTAGGAGATAAGTCACTTGTTGACCAAACCAAATCCAACTGAATTCTTTCGAAATTTGAACAACCTTAAGGATCCTCTACAATTACAAAAAAAAAAAAAGGTGTAAGATTTGTGAGTTCGGTTCATTTTGATCCTTTACCTTGGCAACATGTGCATCACCCTCGTACCATTCAGATTAGTGTGTTATTATTTGTGTGTCTAGTTCAGAGTAAGTTTCTTGCTTAAGGATAAGCAAGAAGCTAAGTTTGGGGTTGTGATGAGTGCCCAAAAACAATCATTACAAACTCGGGATTTAGCGAGATTCGGGATCGATTTCATATGTATATGACCGTGTTTTGATTACTTTTCTAATATTTAGTTTTATTTGGTTTTTGTAGGAGAAACACTTGAAAATGCTGAAAATGGAGCCGTGCAGGAGGCCTGGAGAAGAGTGGTGTAGAAATCAGCCCAACATCGCGATATTGCGGGAAAGTCTCAACAAACCTAATCTCTTAGAGAGGCTATAAAAGGGACGGGAGAATCACATTGAAGGGGTTCAAAATTAATTGGTAGACTTAGGGTTTGAGGAATTTGAGCTTGGAACAAGAGAAAGAAGACTAGAAGACCAACCTTTAGGAGAGAAGACTTAAGAGACACAGGAGATCATCATTTCCTGATGCCAAAGTTTTCTCTATTCCTATTACCATGTCTTGCTGTTTATTTGTATTGGAACAGAACATAATGAGGTTCTAATTTCGTGGTTTAGGGTGTTGGTAGAGTTTTGGACATGAATACTATGTTAAAGTTTTAGCCTTTTTATAATTCCATTATCTTTTATATACTTGTCTTACCATTAACTCATGCTTGGATAAATTCATATTAATTTTTTATCAATCTTAATATGTGAGTGGTTCTTTATAAGATCTGAGAAGTGAATGAAGAATTAGACATAGTTGGGTTAACCTAATAAACTTGGTAATATAGAATTATCAATGATTAGGGGCTTAGGAGTTCTTTGCTCTGCATGCCCCTTATTTAATGCTTGGGGTTGAGCCAAGGGTAAAAGCTTAGTGATAGAGGAGTCAAATGACCTTGAGAAGGCTTTGATTACACATTAGAGAAGAGTGCCTTGGAAAACACTATATTAGATAATGGAATGGAATTGCAGCATTACATAGTAGGATTGTCCAACAACACCAACACCCTAACCTTTTTGCATCTTTAATCACTTTTACATCTAAAACGAACAATCATTTTAGTAATAGTTTAAATTCGTTTTTTAGTTCTGCCTAGCCATCACGATTGCTAGTTTGAATATTAAAGGAGTATTGTAATTTTGGTACTTAGCATACTACGATTAAGGTGTTCCCTGTGGATCGATATTCGTACTTAGGTACACTTTACTACTTGACAAGCGTATACTTATGCAAAATAGGAAATTAGCACTTCTAATTGCATGTCTGCAAAAACACAATCATGCAAACGCCTATCAATAATCACTATTAGTGGTCGTCCATGTTATATGGTCCCCACTAAGCTATAAGCTTAGCACGGGTGTTTTGTCCATGTAGGTTTTGGAGCTAAAGAGACCGCTAAATAAATTTCACATCCGTTGGGGCTAACACACCAGTAGGACTTATCAGGGTACATCTTGAATTTTGGAGAAATATTGTACATATCATATTTTGTATGGCATGTAAATAATAATTTTACATAACCACATAGTGGGGCTTTGTGATATTTTGTAAATCTGACTTAAACTTTACAATTCGAGTGAGTCTAAGATATCCAGAAAATTATAATATGGATAAAAAAATTATTGTCAAGATTATATAAGTTAATCAGGTTTGAAATTCTCAGCATTGTGACAACCCTCACCTGACAAAGTGGGCCCTCTACATTGGTGGAGGCCGTGTGTTCTGTTGGGGCGTCACAGTGGAGTGTCATTAGAGCCTAAGGTTTAGGCGGTCTGGCGGATAGCTCATAAGTTAGAAATGCATTGGTATAGCAATGTGTTGGCCTAATGCGGATGTCCTTGTTTTCTAAATAGGATGGACTGACCCTGAGACACCATTGAAGAAGCTACTGAAAGTGTCAATCCTAGGGAACAAGGTCCATCAACCTCTAATCCTTATGAATCAGTTAGAAGTGACCGTGATACCGAGGCAACAAAAGCTTTGCTTAAGATTTCACATAATATGGCTCGGGTTTTAGAGCGATTGACAGCCCCCAAAGCTCTAATTTATATGGTGAGAAGACATAGAGCTAAAGAATTTCATGGAACAAGTTTAGAAGAATCTGAAAGGGCTGAGTTTTGGCTAGAGAAGCTACAGAGGGTGTTAGATGAAGTGAGATGTCCTCTGGCTTGAGAAGGTTTCATGTGCGGTCTCACTTTGTAAGTGGGGCCCATGATTAGTGGAGCTTGTCCTAAGGCGTCCCGACTTCGAGACCCCGATGCCTTGGGTTTCTTTGTCAAGGAATTTTGGGCGAGTATGTTACTAATATGTATAAGGAGTCGGTGGGAGCAATTCTTGAATTTGAAGCAGAGAAATCTGTCAGTAGCTGAATATGAAAAGAAGTTTAGCCACCTCAGTAAATATGCGCCGAAAGTAGTCCTTATTGAAGCATTCTGATGTAGACAGTTTGAGGATGGTTTAAATGAATCCATAAAGAGGTATCTAGCACCTGTTACTTCTCTATAGCAGGTGAATTTCTATCAATTGGTCTGGTATGAAGGTGGAAAAGTCTGAAATGAGTAATCGGGAAAGAAATCATAAGAGAAAGTTTGCAAGGGGAGGCTCTTCCTCATGTAAAAGAATTAGAGAGTCTCAAGTTGAATCAGTGTATAACTCTGCTGCTAGGGGAAGAAGACAAGGGCCTACAGTATCACCTAGTTTCGGTAGAGGCACTTCAACTTGACAAGGTGAAATCTCGGAAGGCCTTCATTGCCATAAACGACATTCGAGTATTTGCAGATGGTTGACTGGAGGATGCTTTAGATGTGGAAGCACAAACCATCTCTTTGAAAATTGTCCAAGAGAATCTAGAGAATTTAGGAATCCTTAAGGCAGTGGTCGGGGAGGATCAAATACACCTCCAACGACTCGTGATCAAGGTAGATGTCGAGGTGTTTTGAGACAATAAAGAGGGCGAGGAAATATTATTTCAGAGACAGTAGATCACCCTATTTATACAACCCCAGCACGAGCCTATGCTATGAACACACGTGAAGATCCGGATGCTCCAGAAGTTATAGCTGATATTTTTTCTCTCTCTATGATATAGAGATACATGCTTTAATAGATCCTGGTTCTACTCATTCCTATGTTTGCACCAAGCATTTGTTTGATAAAATGCCATCAGTAAAGCGATTGGAATATGATATGCATGTGACCAATCCCCTGGGGCATAGTGTTAATGTTAATCAAGTATATAAGAATTTCCCAATAATGATTCATGATAGAAAGTTCTCTGCGGACCTGATTGCTTTTCCTTTTCGCGAGTATGACTTGATATTGGGGATGGATTGGTTGTTAAAACATCGAGCTATAGTTGATTGTGATAAGAAATCTATGGTACTTAAATGTCCCGACCAGTCAACGATGACAGTACAGGGTATCAAAGTTGGCCCACTGTCTAATGTAATCTTAACTATGCAAGCCCGTCGATTTCTTATAAAAGGACGTGAGGCCTTTTTGGAATTAGTGCTTAACTCTAAATGGGGACAAGTAAAACTAGAAAATATTCGAGTGGTAAAAGAATTTCCGGATCATGTTTCCCCGAAACTCTGGGTCTTCCACACAGAAAGGAAGTAGATTTATCTGTTGAAATTTTACCAGGGACGGCTCCTTACAGGATGGCTCCAACGGAATTAAAGGAGTTAAAAATTCAACTATATGAGCTCCTGGACAAGGGATTTATTCGACCCAGTGTTTCTCCCTAGGGTGCACCTAATCTGTTTGTTAAAAACAAAGATGGAACCCTACAGATGTGCATTGATTATCGACAAATAAATAATGTGACAATGAAAAACAAATACCATTTCCGAGAATTGAAGATCTTTTTTATTAGTTGAAGGGAGCTGGTATCTTTTCTAAAGTAGACCTTTGATCTGGATATTATCAGCTTCGAGTAAAAGATGAGGATGTGCCGAAAACAACATTTAGAACCCGATATGGTCATTATGAATTTTTAGTAATGTCATTTGGGTTGACTAATGCACTAACAGCATTTATGGATTTGATGAATCGAGTGTTCCAGTAGAACCCCGAAAAATTTAAAATTTTATAAAAGTATAAAATTAAATAATAAATTGCTAAAATGGGTCAAGGAAGCCTAGAAAATTCCCTAGAGCTCGGATGACGAAACGGACTACGCCATTGAGTCCGTCTCACAGCAATGCTCATAAAAGTTTCAATTCTGGTAGTGAATTCTTTATGAATTTTAAGTTAGGTATCTGGCAACCTTTAAGACGAGATTTTCTTAAAAAATCTTGAGAGTTAGGAAACAACTTGAGTTAAGTTCAATTAAAATAAATTGAACTAAAAATAAATAAATGTTTTCGGGACAAAAACGAATTCGAATGGATCGTGGAAGCGTGGCACGAAGTGGGCCTCGTGTCCAACTTAAACTTAAAAGGGAAAAGATGAGAAAAGATGGGATTTTCTCCCTTTCTTTTTTTGGCAAAATCGGTTGTGGATGTGAGTAAGGAGAGAGAGGAGAGAAACTTCTCCTTCTCTCTACGATCTCTGAGGAGATGGTGGTGAGATCCATGCAGCAAGATTTAAGTTCATCTACTCAACAGGCTGCGCGTGGAATGCAAATGACACGTAATTTCACCCAGAAGATTTGGGTTTGGAGAAAATCTAGTAAGAGAAGCTCTACCTTCTCTCTAAGATTCTGACGATCGTGACTCGGTTTTTCGTCGGCTTGAGGCAAGTCGGAGTACTCGTTGAATGCAACGCGTGGACACCGAAATCAAAAATTTTCATCGAAGATTAGAGCGGAAGTTCGGGAAGGCTATGGGTCTCGGGTCTTCGGGACTCCAAAAAGTTTCGTCTTCACTCCAAGAGGTAGGGAACCTTGCTAATCGGGTTTATATTTCATCTAAATGCTGTTTTGGTTTTGGTTGAGCCCTAGGGGCTGTTTGATTGTGTTCCCGGACACAAAAACTGAATTTTTTATGGTTTTGAAGCTATGATGTCCAGTTTTTTTGGGTAGCTTTGAGGGTGATTTTAGGCTGAGTTCGGGATGAGTTTTGTGTCATGTTTATAGATGAATTGTGGACTCAATTGGGACGGGTTTGTTGCCGGGTGAAAGGGTTGTTTCCGGGATGAGTTTGGGTAGGAAAAGTAGCATGTAAAGGAGCTATAAAGGAGCCCCAGGAAAGCGATTTAAATTGGGTTTCACTTATTTCTTTGCCGAGTTGCCTTGTTGTGCAGGCCTCGACTTGGACTGACCTTAACTTTCTTGTATGAGCTCCGTTTTGAGTGTTCTTAGACTCTATGAAAATCCCTTTGAGTCTAGAATCCATCCATATATAGTTTGATAAAATTTGAGCTCATATTTGGTCCAAAAATGATGAAAAACAGTAGGCCCTTGCTGGTTCCATGCGTCAGTCAATGTTTATACGAGGCCTCCAACTTCGGACGGCCATAACTTTCTCGTCCGAGCTCCGTTTGGGGTGTTTCTTGGACTCTATGGAAAGCTCTTGGAGTCTAGAATCTTACCATATCCTTTTAAATGGAAATTGGTGCTCACATCCTTGTTGAAAAATTGATTGTTACAAAAAGTGTGCTAATTGTTGGTTGTGTGGATGTGAGGAGTTGTCTGTGGCTAGTGGCCATTACATGGCAGGTTGAAATATCTTAGGTGCATGATATGCCATGAATTAGCCTAGGAAGTAAGAGGTGTGTCATTACTTGCCTAGGTAGTGACTTGATGGAAATGTTAACTTGTGTTTGTGTGATTGATTGAAATGGCATTTCTTGGTTAAGAGGGTGTCGTGCTTGGATGTCGATGTGTGTGCTCTAACATATATTGGGTTTGTGATGTGTTTCGTGTGGACATGGCTATTGCATGGCATGTTGTAGGCTAGTTTATTGGGCATTATATTGCCATGATGTAACTAGGGATTTGAAGGTATGACATTACTGTCTAAGTAGTAGTCGAATGATCTTTGATCCATGCTCGTTTAATGTGTTGACATGAATGTGATAAATGTTAGTATGTTTGCATGTATCGCGTTTAATGAATGTATGGACTTTGTGTGCATTAGACATGAGTGTCCGTGGTACACGGTGGAGTGTACCGGTATAAGGTGTCCATGCGAGAGTCTTTATAGTGGGCCATGACTTAGAGTGCGATAGCCTGGTGCATTACCTTGGTGCACGGGGACATCACATGGTGTGGGTGTGAGTGCATAGTCGTTGTCATTCATCATCCTTGGTGAATGGGTTGTGGACTCGTACTTTGGACGAAGTCCAATGGAGATCCAAGGTTTGCATGGTGTTGCACGGGTTAAGGAAATGGAAATGGCTCATTGCATTTCACATGCATTGGGGCACCCTAGAATAGTAGGAGTAAGTGCATGAGGTGGTTTCTTGAGAGAATTGTTTCGGAGGGTTGACCAACAATATTATTTATCGGAGTATGTCCACTATAATATCGGAGGGTTGTCCACATCAATCGTCGGAGTATGCCCAATTCATATACATCGGAGGGTTGCCCATATAATGTCAATCGTCGAAGTATGCCCAATTGATATACATTGGAGGGTTGTCCATAAATGTCAATCGTCGGAGTATGCCCAATTGATATACATCAGAGGAGTATGCCCAATTGATATACATCGGAGGGTTGTCCATATAATGTCAATCGTCGAAGTATGCCCAATTGATATACATCGGAGGGTTGTCCACAAAACAGATTATCGAAGTGTGTCCACTATTTATATCGGAGGCTTGTCCATAGGTAAACACAAACACCTTTGTTTGAAAATGGTTTTCACTCATGGAAAAATGCATGTTTGAGGGAGTCGGTAAAGATTTGATACATGGGGCATGATGAGTCGCATATGTGCTAGGATTTCATGTCCTAGGTTGGTGTGTGCTTGGTTGTTAACCATTCATGTGCATTTAGGTGGGGAATAGCCCTTGTAGGACTTATCTCTACTGGGCGTTAGCTCACCCCGTCGTGGGACCCCCTTTTAGGTACAGGACATGTGCATGTAGACGGCGCTCCTTAGAGGCCAACATTATGAAGCGAAGTGGGATTGGCCTTGATCCATGTTTGTATATTATATTAGAACATATTGAACAATATAATGTTTTGTATTAAGAGTGATGTAATAACTCTTGGTGGCTTCGGTGATATAGATTGTATTTATATGGATAAATGGGCCCTACGTGGCCATTTTTATTCGTATGTGGACCCGGTGTGGTCATTGTATAATATTGGAACAGGTTGCCATGAAATTGCACAGGTTGTATTTTGGGTTGAGCTCCTTGTACAAAGGAGACTCTGCTCGATTTTCGTTAAATCTTGGGTCCTGGGAAAAGGGGACTCAATGGTGTAGTGTTAGATTTTCGGTCATACGGGATGCAGATGGGTCAATCTTGGTTGTCAAACCGGACCTCGAGTTTGGGGTGTCACGATTAGACCTTATTTGGACCAGTTTGTGGTAGTGTTCATAGATGATATCCTGGTGTATTCCAAGAATGAACAGGAACACGAACATCATTTGTGAATAGTTTTGCAGACTTTGAGAGAGAAAGCAGGTTGTATATAAGTTAAGCAAGTGCGATTTTGGCTTAAGGAAGTTTCATTCCTAGGCCGTATTGTTTCTGCAGAAGGCATTAGAGTTGATCCTGCTAAAGTTAAAGCTATTGTAAATTGGAAACCGCCCCAAAATGTAACAGAAGTAAGAAGTTTCTTAGGTTTAATTGTATATTATTGACGATATGTAAAGGGATTTTCTATCATAGCTTCCCTAGTCACTAAATTACTCCGAAAATGGGTGAAATTTGAATAGACTGATAGATGCCAAGTTAGCTTTAAGTAACTGAAGAAAAGGCTTATTGAAGCACCCGTGTTGATTCAACCTACTTCGGGTAAAGAGTACACCATATATAGTGATGCTTCTAGGAATGGACTAGGATGTGTATTGATGCAAGATGGAAAAGTAGTGGCATATGCCTCAAGACAGCTAAAACCACATAAACAAAATTATCCCATACATGATCTAGAGCTAGTAGCGGTAGTGTTCGCTTTGAAAATATGGCAACACTATTTATATGGTGAAAGATGTAGAATATATACAGATCATAAAAGTCTCAAAGACTTGTTAACTCAAAAGGAGCTTAATTTGAGGCAACAACGGTGGCTAGAATTGTTCAAAGATTATAATTGCATAGTGGATTACCACCAAGGAAAAGCTAATGTGGTGGCAGATGCCTTAAGCAGGAAGGCAATGTCAGCTTTTTCATTGCAGCACAGTAGATGGAGAATAACACCAGATGGAGTGTTATTAGCCCAATTAAAAGCTCTGCGTGTCTTGAAGCAGATAATAATTGATGCTTAGAAAAATGATGTCGAGTTACAACAAAAAATGCAATTATTCAAAGATGTTGGCAAGACTGAATATTCAATGGGAGAAGATGGAGGCATATACCATAAGGGTAGATTATGTGTTTCAGCGAATAAGGGAGTGAAAAATGAGTTGCTATATGAAGCTCACAATACCGTATTTACCATGCATCCTAGAGGTAAAAAAATGTACCAGGATTTGAAACAGTATTATGGGTGACGAGGAATGAAGAAGGATGTGACAGATTATGTGTCCAAATGTTTGACTTATCAGCAGGTGAAAGCTGAACATCAAGTACCATCTAGTCTATTAAATCCTATTCCAATTCCACAATGGAAGTTGGACAACACTGCTATGGATTTTGTGATAGGCTTTCCCCTTACACAAAAGAAGCATGACTCATTATGGGTAATAGTAGACCGGCTCACAAAGTCAGCCCATTTCGTACCAATGAGGCTTAACTATTCCATGGATCAGTTAGTGGAACTATATGTGAATGAGATTATCCGATTGCATGGGATTCTACCGTCAATAGTGTCCGACCGTGATCCACAGTTTACTTCAAGGTTTTGGAAAGAATTATAGTCAGCCTTGGGTACTTGACTGAATTTTAGTACAACCTTTCATCCATAAATAGATGGACAATCTGAGAGAGTGATTCAAGTATTAGAGGACATGCTTCGGGGTTGTGTGCTAGATTTTCCCAGAAGTTGGGATATGTATATTTGCCTATAATAACAGTTTTCAGTCAAGTATTGGTATGGCCCCCTATGAAGCTTTGTATGTCAGGAAATGTAGAAACCCTATATGTTGGACATAACTGAACGAGCATAAAATAATTATCCAGCATGAAGAGGCAGAAATTGCTATCATATATTAATGCTTAGTGATAGATGTGTACATCTATTATTTGATCTGAGTAAGGAGACACGTAAGAACGAGATAAGCTGAAATCCCTGAGGATGCCTGGGGATTTGGAAAGAAAGAGAAACTGGGTCCAAGATTCATTGGCCCTTATGAGATTTTAGAAAGAATTGGACCAGTCGCTTATCGTTTGGCTCTCCCTCTGAAGTTGGCCAAACTACATAATGTGTTTCATGTCTCAATGTTGTGAAGATACCGTTCGGATGAATCGCACATATTACCAATACAAGATATACAAGTGCAATCAGACTTCACTTTTGATGAAGAGCCAAAAGCTATTCTAGGTCGTGAAGTGAAACAATTGAGGAACAAACAAGTTCTTCTAGTAAAGGTGTTTTGGCAACTCCACGGAATGGAGGAAGCAACTTGGGAACCAGAATCCGCAATGAGGGCATAGTAACGTAGCTCTTTCATTCCGTATTAATTTCGAGACCTAAATTATTTTAGCGGGGAAGAGTTGCACCCCAAATTATACCTTAGTAGTTTTATGACATGTGTAAGGTATAATATAAGTTAAATTTTCATTTTTCGGAAATTTAGTGCTAAGTGTTAAAAATGGTAAAATGGTAATTTGACAAATTTAGGACTTAAAGGACATAATATAAAAGAGTATATGCTATTGTAGAATTTTAATAAGTTAGAGTTACAAATAGAATGGAAAGTGGAGGGACTAAAAGGTAACGGCTGCAATAGGGCTAAATTCCCTTAAAGCCAAATAATGCCTTCTAAGAAAGGGAAAAAGTTCCCATTTGTTGGATTTGGGAGTTCTAGGGCTACGGTATGGAGAAGAAGAAATTTTGAGGTTGCATGTTTTCCATCTTTGGGTTTTACTTGTTCAAGTAAGAAGAAAAGAAGAAAATGAAGCTAGTGGAGTTTTAAGAAGATCTCAAGAGTAAGAACAAGAGGAAGAGGGTGAGCTTGACGTTCTTTCTAAGAAGTAGATCTAAGGTCTGAGATCCTAACCTTGTTTGTGTGTATATTTTGATTTGGTTGTGTTGTTGTTTTAGTTGTGACCTCTAATGAGAAACAATTGGTGTGAAAAAGGTAAGTAGGGTTTTATGGGGAGTTCTGTCAAATTTTCCCCAGACCCTGTGTTCTTGTTTTGTCCATAACTTGGCTCACCAACCTCTAAACTAAATGATTCTATTTTTTAAGGAAATTTAAGACCCATGGCTACCTTTTTCTAGAAGATACCTAGATTGAATTCATACCCTACAACCCCTGAAATTGAGTTTGAAGTCAAGCTATGAACTAGAGTAATTCCGGTTGTTTAAATCATAACTTGAGTTTTGTTGATTCAAATAGTGTGTTTCAAATTTTTGTACAAACTAAACATCTGGGAGAACAACTTTCATGAAGGAAGTATAGCCAAATTTAGTCCCTTTTGTTACCAGAAATTTGTCAAAGGAAGAGAACAATTCTATCCTCGAAATCGTATCGAACAGTCCTCGAACGGAGTATCTCCAAAGGATTTGAATCATAACTTGAGTTTTGTTGATTCAAATAGTGTGATTCAAACTTCTGTACAAACTAGACATCTGGAAGAACAACTTTCATGAAGGAAGTATAGCCAAATTTAGTCCCCATTGTTACTAGAAATTCGTCAAAGTAAGGGAACAATTTTGTCCCTGAAACCTATCTTGGAACAATTCGGATGTTAGGACCATATCTCCCAATTGAAAAGTCCAAACGACCTAATTTGTGATCTATAGGAAACTTAAGACATAAAGGAATATTTGATTAGGAAGATCACTGTCTAAAAAACAACTTTACTTACAGGATTAAAATTGTAGTTGAAAATGGATCTGGGACTTGTCTCTGCATCAAGTAGGCGTAATTGGTTTATAATGTAGGCATTTGCCTAACCTTCTTAGATGATGCCCGATGTGAATTAATGCATTAATGTTACATCAATTAGTGCAATTCTATTAAAACGGTCATGATAAATATGTGAAAGAACGTGATGCGTATAAATGTTATATGCCAATGAATATTTCATGATCACATAAGTGACCTGAATTCCACTTTATGTATGATTTCTGCATGATCATAATAATTGATTTTAAGAATGGAATTTATGTTAAGAATACCGGTATGACTAACTGAAACACAAACAACTGAACGCCTTCATGCCCTAAGAGTATAGATAGGTACGACTCATAGGATCTCTGCACGCTGCGCCTACCGCTTTGTAAGCCCCGCTTCAAATATTACTGGGCCTCGTTTGAGTCATACTCTACTCTGTTATCACTGTCCTGCACAGTGATGTACCTATGGGTACTTATTGTTATATTTCTCGTTATCCATTTACATTGGAAGATGCAAGATACAAGCTAGCTATAAAAATATATATATATATATATATATATATAAATAATAATGAACAACAAGAGCATGAAACATTAATACCGGGAATATTATGGCTTTGTACTGTTATACTTATTTGTTATGCTATGACAAATGAATGATGGATTGTCAAATATATGTCCATATATAAGATCGAGGTTTATGACAATCACTATTAGTGGTCGTCCATGTTATATGGTCCCCAATAGTTATGTTTACACGAAAGTGTTTTGTCCGTAGGTTTTAGAGATAAAGTGGATCGAAGTAAAGAGACATCTCACATTCGCTGGGGCTAACACACCAATAGGACTTATCAGGGTAGATCTTGAATTTGAAGAAATATTGTAGATATCATATTGTGTATGGCATGTAAATAATAATTTTACATAAACCCTATAGTGGGGCTTTGCAATATTTTGTAAGAATATGATCTTAAACTTTTACATTTCTGATAAGTCTGAGATTTCTAGAAAATTATAATATGGATAAATAATATTGTCAAGATTATATAAGTTAATTAGGTTTGAAGTTCTTGGTATTGTAACAACCCTCACCTGATAGAGTAGGCCCTCCACATCTAAGGGAAGGTGCAATCGTGTTCCGGCCAATACGCTACATCCTTCCTGGTCCTATGTAACGGGCAAAGGAAGTTAATGACTCATAACTAATCGCTTAGTAAGACAGTTTTGAAAGGCCTCTCAGACTGTGCCTAGGATTCCTACTGGAACAAATCACTTATTTCTTTTTTTTTTTCTTTCTTTTTTGCTTTTTTTTTTTGGCAATTGTGGGGCTCATTAGCCTGAGGTGTCCCGACACTATGGAAGTTGAAACCTCTCAAGGTAAGTTTAGTTTGAGAAGGAGAGGTTGAAGCCTCGGTGTACAAATGAGATCTAGTATGTGTGTGCACGAGTTCCATTAAGAAGTGGTTCCTTGAAAAACACGAAGGCTCTACAACCAAGCCAACCATAACCACTAGATACACTTAATCTTAGATTACATAAATGTGATGGTATCCCAAATTTTGGCTAAATAAAACAAACTTTTGAAGCACAATGTCAAAGCATTCTCTAAACAGTTGTTAAGCACTAAACAACCTCATATGAGACACAAAACACAAACCCAAACATGTATAACACAAGATACTAAAGAAATCCGAAGCTGATTCTACTACAATTTGTCCCTAAACATGAACAAACCATTTCCCTCAATGAAATAGAGCATGCAAAGCAAAGAGGGAAAGAGAGGACTCCCCTGAAGCGATCATCTCATTTCTCTTTCCTTATAACCAACTTTAGGACTTCCAAAAACATGAAAAGAACAACTAAAAACAAAACAAAACAAGATCAAACAAGAAAAATTAACTAAAAAAAACAAGAAAATGGAAAAGGAAGAATTACTAAGCTTGGGTTGCCTTCCAAGAAGCTGCTCCATTTTTCTAGAGTCCAACTTTATTCATCAAACTACGAAAAGAATGATGATTCCCTCCTCCATCCATTCCTAAGAACCAGTAGTTGTGCTCAATTAGCAACTTGAGCACATAGTCTTCCATTATCATCATTTTTTTTAGATTTTTTTCTTTCATTTTCACAATGGTTGCTATCAATTCTTTGTTCAACTTAAAGATGCACTCATCCACCTCGGACATGAGGGTCATTTTATCATTTTTCAACTCTTCATGCATCTCACCCTATAGAGTAATCTCCGAAAAAGTCTCTACAACTTCTTTCATCTCATGTGGTTCCGGAGAAGTTGATTCATCTTCTCTCGCAACTAACTCTTTCAATTCATGTGCATCATCCTCCACTCTTTGAAGCTTCTCAAGCTCTCCACCACTCTTTAAGGTGATATCCTCTTTGTGCTCCACATCTTCTTTTTTTGGCTTCTCATCAAGATTGGTGAGGAAGCTCCTTTGTTGTTCCTTCTTCATGTATTGGGCCATTAACGCTTCTATACTCAACTCTTTCCTTTGTAGATGTTGTTCTATCTTAATTTATGATTGAGTATGAGATGTGGCCTTTGGAGTTATTGTCTCTTCCAAGCTCTTGAGTGGTATGGATTGAAATTGGACATTGGCCTTTGTTTCTTCCATTCATAATTCAGCTCTAGTCTTGGCCAATTTAGCCATGCTAGTTCATCAACTTCATTTTCAAATATTAGCTCCTCTTGTGGAGGTTGGTTCACCTCCTCCATGAAGTTGGCTTGAGAGGTTTCAAATTCATCTTGAAATTTTCTCCATTCAACATGGTTTTTCTAGACTTGCCTGCTTTCATTCAGCTAAAGAATTTTCCATTTCAGCTCTTGCTTTAGCCAATTCAATCATGGTTTCTTCTAAGCTTGATCCTTGGAATTGGGGAGAATGGAGAGTATGATGGCTTGCTTCCCATGCGAGGCTCGAACGATGGTCCCATCCAAAATTATAATTGTTCGAGTATGGGGTACCTCCATACTGAACATGATTCATAGAAATATGTGGGTCCACACTTGACTTCTTCCTCTTTGATGATGCTTATTAGTTATTGCCTTATTCTTAGCTGCTGAGTAAGGAGGGTCATTTCAGTTGATAGTTCCATGAAAGGGTCCATTGTGTGTCATTGTGTGTTAAATCCTACCAAAAAAAAAAAAACGAAAACAAACCAAAGTAAAATATAAAAGGAAAATAAAACAAGACTAACTATATCCAAAGTAAAGCATGACCACTTTATATCAATAGTAAAAACACCAACTCGCGCAGAACTGGCCAAATAAAAACTTGATAAGCCAAACGCGAGCATAAAAATGTACGCGCTTATATGTGCAAGTGCACGCATCGTATCAAGTAGTAAAGTGATGAGTGATGAGTATCGTTCCCACGCGGATTAGGTTACTAAGTACATAAATTAAAATAGTCATAACTTTATTTGAATTAACACAAAGAAGTTAAAATGAAAACAAACTAAACTAAATAAATCCTAAACTAAAATGTCTAACATGCAAAAGGGAAAATGTAATTATAAGAAAGCCTAGGGTTTTGATTTCATCTAACAAATTCCTATTGTGAGGCTCTACTTGTTCCCAATGATGCCTAAATCATATATTAATGACGAATTTCACCTAAGCACGTATTAATGACGAATTTCACCTAAGCACATGTTATTCTTTCTCAAGCAATAACAATTTACCCTTAGAAAAGGTTCTAATGTATCTCTACCTCTAACCATCATAACCAAGGATGCATTAAGCATTAGAAACCCAATAAGCCACATGTAACCCACAAATATCTCTACTCTATGGTGAAACATGACATTCCATTCATGGTCTAACCTAATTATTGTTTCTCAACCTCAAATTATGTCACAAATCATGTTAATGGTGATCAATCCTCAACAAGCATTAGGAAATTGAATAGAACATTTAATATGTAATAAAATCCAAAATTCAAAGATTACAAATCAAAGTTAAACACCATAGTTCATTGTTTAGACTACATCAAAACCCTAGAAAATGAGATTAGCTCATGGAGGGGAGAAATACAACCATAGCAAATAAAGAAAAGCAAGAAAATAAGAGAAGAGGATAGATGAAACCCATTTCTTCTCTCCAAATATCCTTCTTCTTATTCAAAGCCAAAAACCAATCTCCCCAAGAGAGATTTTCCTTTGGGTGTTTCTACCCAAAGGATCTTCTCCTTTTTGCCTCCACGAGCAACTCCTGACTCTCTCCCATCATACTCGCCTACAAACCCCTCTCAAAATGCCCTAAAATCATTCTCTTTATCTGGCCAAAAATAGAGAGAGAGGAGATGAGCTTCGGTAAAAACATGGGCCCTGACATCCACGTTAGCATGGCATATCTGACGTTGTAGCGTGGCAAAAAATGAGGAGCTACTGGAACCATCCAAGCTACTCACGCTAAAGTGTGAGGCACTCATGCTTTAGCATGAGTAACTCTCGCTAAAGCATGAGCAACTCATGCTAAAGCATGAGCAACTCACGTTTAATTAAGAAATTCTTCCCTTCATTTCGTGATGTCGTATCTTGTTCATTCGGACTCCGAATCATATGATCTTCGTGTCTACGGAAAGCTCTCAGAGTCTAGAATCTGTCCATGCCAATGAGGGAGCCATAGAAGTACATAATGCAGGTTAAAGGATCACATGTTTTCTGCAATTGCATGATGACTTTGCTGATTTTTCTAAAATTTCGCTCATTCCCGCTCAATGGTTGGCCTAATCACAAAATTGAGAAAATAGAACATTAAGACACTTATTTATCGCATAAAATTACTAAACATAAGCAAAACATGGGGATAAAATGAGTATTTAAGATACTCATCAAGATCCCTTCATTCCCCTAACAACATCTAGACTTTCAATTGCTCAAATTCTCCCCATATAACTCATGTATACTTAAAAATGATAAAATAACACTCAATCCCCATGGAAACTCCTCAACCCTTGAATCTTGAACTTCAACTCTAGTTTGGTCTGGAGAGACTCTTTGAAACGTCTTCTAGTCTCATTTTTATTCCCGTGCTTCAATACCTCTTTGAATATTTTCCTTGATTTGCAAGATAATCTCCAATTTGTGTTTATAGAAGAAGGTTACCTTGATTGCTGAAAATTTTCCTTTGAAATCCAAATTTTATCTCCATAAATATCTCATCAAATATTTTGATTTATCTCCAAAAATATCTCTTGATCCGGAGTACATAAAAAGGAGACCTAAAGTTTTGCCAACACATTATCCCTAATGATATATCTAAAATTTTATGTTTTAGAAGTAAATATTAAGATTTAAAACTTTATTTCTTCTTTAAAAATATAATTTTTGATCGTTTACTCAAATCTTCAACATACTTTGGTAGATGGCACTTCTAGAGACCATAGCACTTGCTCCTAACAAACGCTTAAATAATTATTTGTTTATAAAATTATGGTCATCTACTTTTTGGTATGTATATAAGATCATTAAAGGATTGTTTTGTAAGCATAATTATAAAATGTCTTCAAATTCTTTAGGACATTTTATGAACTTTTAATCATCAAATTATAAGGCAAGTACACCAAAACAAGGATGAAAAGCAAAGAATAAATGTAAAAGAAAACCACTGACCAGTTGATAGGTGCGAATGTTTGTGTTTAAAATGTGTATGCCTATGTACGCAAGTGCAAGCTCCAAGTAATATAATGAAAGTAAGAGTATCGTCCTACAGAGAATTGAGTTACTAACTATCAACTCTAATCTAGTTTAGGCTCTATTTGGACGATGGAAAATCTATAAAAGACTCAAGATAACACTAACTAGCATGAAAAGACCTACTATAACGACTTGATAAAGACTAAAAACGCCTTAGGGCATAGATTTCACCTAAACAAGCCTATATGAACCCCTTAACCCAATCAATTAATATTCATTTCATTAAGTTGATGGCGATTTCACTAATGCAATTGTGAATCTCTCTTGATAACTCACAACCTACCCCTAGGATTTAGGTATTTTGCATCTCTACTCAACCCTCAAACCCAAGGAATGCATTACACTCAAGAAACCCCAAATACCACTCTTAATCTCACTTATATCTCTATCTCATGATAATTTAATGGTATTTCATCTATGGTCTAATTTTTATTCTCACTTCTCAGATCTTGAATCAAACCACAAATCAAGCAAATATTGGCCAAATACCCATAAGCATTAAGAATGAAATCAAATACTCAACCTAGATATGAAACAAGTCTTGGCTACATCTAAACCCTAAGAAAACTAACTAAAACATAAGTAGAAAAGGGAAGAGATAAAACAAATTTAGCATTGAAGCTCACTTCTCCTCAATTGTCTTCTTCTTCCTCAAGTTCTCTTCCTCTTCCAAGAGCGAAGCCCTAGGGGGTTTCCACCCAATACGGGCTCTCCTCAAAGGTGTCCCCTTTTATTAGCCTCCTCAAAGTAGGTAAAAAAATAGGCTATTTCAACAGTATGAGTAACTCATTTCAGCAAAATTGTTGCTTTGTTGTGACAAAGGGTCCTTTGTAGTGACAAAGAGACCTTCATCAATTGTATGTGCTCCTTTGTCGCAACAAAGCCTTGGCAGCTACTCCTTGTTTTGCACTCCCAACTTCCCGATGCCATAACTTTCTTTGTTCTGAATTCAAATCAGCAGAATCTCTTGGCCTCGCTTGAAGCTTATCGTAGACCATCTACACTAAAAAAGGGGCCATATAATTCATACTACCATCTTAAAATCCATGAGAACTGCTGCATGTTGTAGCGGAGTTGATGATTTTTGGGCATTTTTGCTTCATTTTCGTTTTGCTCCACCCAATGATTGACCTAATCATAAAGATGAATATTTAGAGTACTAGGACACTTATTTAACATAAAAATACTAAAAAACTAAGTAAAACATGGAGATGAAATAAGTATTCAAGATAATCATCACCAACTTGACTAATTTTAAGCAAAAGCCAAGGCATTAACTCATAAAATGAGAAAAATAAATTTGAAGTAGGTAAAGTTACCGACAAATGAGAGAAATAGTTCATAACGAAACACTACTATGCCAACCCTGTTAAACATAAAAGATATTATGGTGATTTTTGTTTATTTTTGAATTCTATCTTTGTTCCTGTGAGATCAAAAATATTTATTTTTTATTTTTTTTGGAAAAGATAATTAGTATTGTTTATTACTTGAAAAAGAATTTTTTTAAAATAATAAAAAAGAATAGAGAGAAAGAAAGTTTACAATTCTTAACATATATTACTGACTTTATGGTTAATGTAGCACCACGCAGAGAGATTTTTTAATAGGATTTAATATTAGGAGTTCAAAGCTAGCCGGTAACAATGAGGGAAAAAAAGTCAATTTGTTACTTAATTACCATATTTCATGGAATCCTTTCAAATCTTTCAAAAAGAGAAAAAGATGTTTTAAACATATAGGGAATTCAAAATCCATTCACTCCAAAAAATTTCAAATCGTCAATGGTTGCCTAGGGTACGTAGAAAGACATTAATTAGTTTAATGCATCAATTTTAATAAATTATTATTTCTTTAATTACATGGTTATCATTTCTTTGCTTTTCTTGAAATGACTTACTCACAATTCACAAGTCGCAACCTCCACCACTAAATGTGACTATTTATTTATCATTTTGCTCACTTGACCAAGTCAACCACCATAACTACTACAAATAATGAGAGAAGAAGGATAATTCTTTTTACAATCCCACCATGGCTTCCACAGCACTTCCCAGATGCCCTCTTCTTCTAAAGAGTAGTCTATTTAAGTTTATTTTTTTGAGATATGAATTGTTTGGACATTAGATGCCCTTCTATTTATGTTTTTTTTTTAAATATGAATTATTTTTATATTAAACTCGAACAGTAGAATGTTGAAAGAAAAGGTCTTCTATAGTGCAATTAATGATAGGATTAGGTTCACTTTCATTCAATGCCAAGGGAAACAAGCAACTACCACAAATAATCAAGAAAAAAAAGGATGCCCTTTTTGCAATCCAATCATGGCTTCCATCGGTATTTCGTTTATAGTCAAAATAATTCTTTTTAAAAAAAAATTACTTTTTTTTCAAAATATTCATAAAACTAGTTTTTTTATTTTTTAAATCCATATTTACCAATTGCGATTTTAAATATTAACCTTAAAACCGTATTCATCAACTACGGCTTTAAGGTAAATTTAAAATTACATTTACCAACTAAGGCTTTGGGCAAGCACTTTTCAAAACCGTAATTGTATGAACGCTGCTTTAAGGTTAATTTAAAAAAAATACTGGGCATGAATATTTCAAAATGCTCTATATACGCCATTTTAAAACGACTACTGATATCAAACTCTTCGGATGCCGTCTTCTTATGAAAAGTAGTCAATTTACGTTTTTTTTTTTAGATATGGATTATTTTGATATTAAACTCGTATTCATAGCCAAAAGGAAACAAGCAACTACCACAAATAATTGAGAGAAGAAGGGATAACCTTTTTACAATCCAACCATGCCTTCCACCGGTAGTTCCTAGAGGTTGTTTTATGTTTATTAGGCAAAAATCTATTACATTAAATTACATTAGGTAAAAGTACATTATATTAACATACAGATTTTTTTCTTATTGGGGCGTTACTGTTTATCAGGATGTTTTTATTATTTTATTATATATATCACATATTTTAATGGTTTTGACGATTTTGTTTCTATTTTTATTATTTTTAACATGAGCAAGACCTTTAACATAATTTTGTTAAAAATAAGCAAGAGTTTAAAAAAACATTAACGCCTAACTAAAGCTGATGCGCCAGTATTCTCGGGAGGTCCAATTTCGAGCTTTATAAAACAGATTATTATAAATTAAAAATAAAAAATAAAAGTAAGAAGAAAAAATAAAAAATGATAAATAAAATGCAAAAAGAAGAGTGTTGATTGTCGAATGGAAAAATAAATAATTAGAAAAAGTGAGTGGGAGAGAAGGAAAAGTAGAATGTTAAAAGAAAAGGTCTTCTCCAGTGCAATTAAATAGAGGTAGGCCCACGGACGTCATTCACTGCCAAATAATTGATAGAGAAAAAGATAAGTCACTCCGCATGAAAAGAGCGTTTGTTGTTACAATCCAACCATGGCTTCCCCTAGCAGTTCCGGGAGATCCTCTTCTCCTTCTTCTTCTAATTCGAAATGGAGGTACGATGTGTTCTTGAGTTTCAGAGGCGAAGATACCCGCAACACCTTTACTGATCATCTTTACTGGGCTTTAGATCGTGGCAACATTAAAACCTTTAGAGACGATGAAGAACTTCCGAGGGGAGAAGAGATTTCACCCCAGCTATTAAAAGCTATTGAAGCATCAAGAATCACCATTATCGTCTTCTCAAAAACCTATGCCCATTCCAGGTGGTGCTTGGATGAACTGGTCAAGATCATGGAGTGCGAGAAAGAAAAGGGGCAAAAAGTTTTTCCTATTTTCTATCATGTAGAGCCGTCTGAAGTCAGGAACCAGACTGGGATTTACGGAGAAGCATTTAAGAATCACGAGAGAAAGGCAGATGGGGAGAAGAAGAAGAAGAAGATAGAGGAGTGGAAGGTTGCCTTAAGGAAAGCTGGTAAATTGAGTGGATTTTTCTGCAGGATGGGTAAACTCTACTTCGCTTTTTCCATTTCCAATTTTCTGTCAGTTTATTTTCATAAATAAAATATTTATGACTGCGTATACCAATCAAAATCAATTTTTAAGTGCTAGACATTATTATTATTATTTTTTAAATTTCTTGAAAGTAATAACAAGAGGGAAAAAGAAAGTTTTTTATTTAATGGATTTTCTCACTTCTAATTAATTTATTATTAAGAAATTTAAAAAATAAAATATATCGATATATATATATATATATATATATATATATATATATATATATATATATATATATATATATATATATATATTTTGCCTATAATTGAATAATATAGTATATCGTCTATAATTGGAATAATATGAGATAATCCATAGGAGATGTTGTCGGCTCATTTAATTTAAGGCCAACACGTGGTATTAGTAAATAAATAAATAAATAAATGCATAAGTAAAAAATCAAATTAAGTAATTATGCCAAGTTTTGAATTGTTAAAAATCTTTAAGATTCCAAAGATATTCTTCCTTTCTAATCACTAATCAGCCGTAACTTCCATCAACAAACAAAAATGTAGTCTGTCAATGAATCTTTAAAGTTGTTTTATAGTGCTTTAGAATTTGAATATGACTCAGGATGATTATTTTAAAAATAGGATTTCATCAAAATATAAAATTTATGTAACAATTAATAACAACCTAAATATAAATATAACTAAACGGAGAATTTGCTTGTTTACAACATAAAAATGGAAAGTCTAATAAGCACAAAGGATTATAATTGGTGCTCTAATTTATAAAAGCATTGTTTAAGTTAATGATCTTTGTTGACAAATTGGTAGATTTGTACTAGCCAAACGAGTATTTGTCTTGATCATAAAATCTCTAATCATAAAAGGTGATGATAGTTTAGAAATGTCACTTCATTAGCTACAAGAATTATGCGCTTCATTCCACTTAAGATTCTCAAATATACGTGATATTATAAATTTATAATAAATATAATTTATTATACGAATCTGCTTAATAAATATAATTCTATTATAATGAATCTGCTATTTATAATAAATATAATTTATTATACGGTCAGCTTATTCCTCACGAATGTGGCGCTCTGAGTTTTTCATACATTTGGTATTACTGCAATGCTATAGCAGTTAATTTTTCATTCTTCTGGCTTTTTCTCTGCTCGCTCTAAGAGTCCGCCCCACACCGATTCATCGCACCCACACACATCCATACCACACCCCGAGGATACAGATCCCAAGACCTGACTCACGCAGATCACTGATCCGTAGACGGACACGTAGATCGTCACAGTACACACACAGTAGATCCGACTCCGCAGGTATCACTTGTCATTACGATCTGTGTTTCCATACTGACTGACTGCAAATCTACATGTGTAATTTTATTTAATATCAATTTGTATACAAACAGATGCTTAATCATATCATGGGGATCCACGCCCGCGCTTTTCCTTCACCGCATCAAAGACGCTACGAATAGATATGTGCATCTAGGTATTCAATAACGATGCACTCTTGATGTCGACAAGATATATGACCTAGTTCTATCTATTGCTGTGACGCACGACAGATCTTAATTTTACGATTGCTCACGAACTAATGTGATTATTTTAACGGTTTCATCTGCATCCTACTAAGATTGATCGTATTAATTTTTCGTTTAGAATGTGAGGTCGGTCATAAAGATCGTGCTTCCTTCCCTTGGCTTTATTTATTATTTACATTTTTTTTAATTAAAATAGTTGTAATTTTAAATTTCAATCCCGTGAATCCAGACACCCTTCATTATCTGGAAGTTCGGTAAGATCCTGACACCATCTCGTAATCCGACCACCGCGAACGCTAGAGGGAGGAGTGAGACGCCGCCTGGACGGATCGGCGGCGGCCCGAGAAAACGCCGTCACGCTCCTGCCACGCCGGCGGCTTCGCGCGCCCCTCACCGATACCCGCGCCGTGAGGGGCGCGAGTCGCTTTTGGCAGCTACTTCCGGCCGGGCCGGGGCTCCGCCGTAAGTGCGAGGGTTCTTCCCTGGGCCGGCTATCGGCTGACTACGACCTACTACCCTTCAAATTGTAATACGTTAGGGTTTGTGGTTTTAATTTATTTTAGTTTCTACTTTACGCCAGAACTAAAAATAATTTACTTTTAACCTTGTGATATTTTGTAATAGGCCCAATTTTAATTTTTAAAACTACTGGGACAGTGGTTATTTAATTAATACGAATTAAATTATACGCTTATAAATACTGCTTTTATGCGATAAATACTTACATAATAAGGTATGCCATATAAATTTTGCATCAATGATATTTATAATGCAAGATAATAATTACATGATTCTATTATCTACTTAATAATTATTACTTAAAATTATTTTATTTTTTCAAATAATTCTTAAAATCCTCATTATTTAAAAATATCGAATTAAGTTTAATTAATTTAATTAATTTTAAACCTATGGTTCCATCATGTATCTAATAATAAAACGATCACGCACGCCCCAAATCCTGGATAAAACACGTCGCATTTTATCGGACACCACCTAAGCTTCAAGACTTTAATAAGATCGATCTACCAACGTCTACAAGTAACTTTATACAGTGCTAATTTGAAATTAAAACAACGGTTAAAAACATTCAAACTTAATTTAATTATTACCTCCCAACGCAGCTTACGATATTTTTATTAAGTCACCAAAGTTTCAAACAATTGTGAATTAAAACGAGCATGTATTATCTGAAAGCTCGTTTTTAGCTGGATTTAAGAATTCGCTGCGACTCCCCATCTTTCCTAGAACCAACTTAAGAGGATACTAATCATTTTACGCATCAAATTTATTATAAATATTCACCCAACGTAGTTGCTTATAATTCGAAACCAATAATTGTTTACAATAAATGCAAATAGTTTTTTGTGATTAACTAAATTTTAAGACATGTTTATTTGTAAAGATATTACGCTTTTAATACTAATAAGGTATTTTTTTTTTAAAATGGCATCATTTAACCCACTTTGCAATGATTTCTTGAGTCAAAAGCCTAAGCATGGAAATAATTATAAATGAATTAAAACCAACCCGTACATCAGCCTTGATTCAAAATCAAGCTGGTCTCTAACCACACCAAAGCCTAATGAGCCCGCAGAAGAACAGATCCGACTGCCAGTGCCACTACGAGACCAGACGCGCAAATATATCGTCGTCTATATTCTCGCTACCATTGCTACCATTCAAAAGCGACAGATATCTCATCCTCGAGAAAGGAGCGGTAAATGATCCGTGACTCGATGTCATGACAATCAAAGCTCTTGGCCAGTCATGAAGCAGCGCTTATAAATCGAACACTCAGAACGACGGCCATGGCGATCATCATTCAAATGATGTCACATCTCAACTGTCGGGCGTTGGGGATGAAGACGGTTATCAACCTAAATCGATTTACATTCGAACCCCACCGATCGCTTTACTCATTTTTAAAGTTAATTATAATACGAACAAGATTGGATCTAGACCTACAGAAGCCAGACGCACGAATCCAAAGCCGAAAGCGCTTCTGAAAGTCAGCGCAGTTCATACGACCGGCGGTTCTACTTTCAAGCCCAGCCGAAACCTACGCGGGAGCACAAGAATGTGCCAGGCGGCAAAAGACTCAGCTACTAAAACCACCGCTACGAAGTACCAGCGCAGCTCGTCTGCTCACGGACATGGCCACCGGTTAGACCGTCTCAGATTGCCAAAAGCAAGGTACTGGTAATTTAAACGCACAGTTTGCTTAATGGCACTATAAATTTATAAACCCGGATCATCGATTCAGAGTCACTAACCACGTTCATACTTTGCAAACGTCGCATTAAATCCAAATACGGACAGAATGTATATGGCGCCGGAATCTATAACATGTTCCGTTTAAAGACAGACAAGTAATTATTTTTCAATAATGATAGGACTTTATGTTTAGTAGACTGCTTATATGTAAATTCTGATTTTAAAAGGAATTTAATTTCATACTGCTTATTCAACAAGCAATAACGAATTTAATTCCTTTATTACAATAAGAAGTTCACTTCGCTTATTTGTACCGCTGATTGATACTTGCCTTATTATTTGCTCCCATGTGTCCATGATGTTTTAATTGATCGGGAATCATTACAAGATGATCACCTAGCCAAGAAAAGGAAAGTTTCAATTTAAACGTACCTTCGCAGATTCAAGGACAGTCATATTAATCCTAATAGATTCACATTGCAGTGGGATCTTAACTTCCTAGACTTTGAACCTATACCTCGCATGTGAATCTTGCTTGAAGCGTAAATGACCAAAAGGCCCTTAAAGCCAAAAGATATCGCGCAACCAAAACCTACCGGAATTGGTGCATACTGATGTGTGCGGACCAACAAATGTCCAAGCCGTGCAGGAGGGTATGAGTATTTTGTCACCTTGCTGCATCGACTACCAAGATACTTGGACATATTTACCCACGCGCCAAAAAGTCCGAAACTTTCACTAAACTTCTATATATAAGGCTGAGGCGTAAAAGCAATTAGGACTCCATATCAGCAGCCTTGGCTCCGACCGAGGCGGTGAATACCTATCCGAGAGTTTAAGTCTTACTGACTAAGAGTGGATAGTTTCACAACTATCAAGACTTAACACCCCAAAGAAACTAGCCATAGAAAAGGCAAATAGAACTCTTCAAGTGATACTACTGGAGGCCAACGCTTGGGCTATTCATCTCTACCTATATCGTTTTTTGGGGATATGCCATTAAACCGTAATGTATCTTCCGACTTGGGCCTCTAAAATGCTCAAGACACCCAATGTGACCGCGCGGAAGGGCGCAAGCCTACTTAAGCCATATCCGAATACGGGTGCCCCCGCACACGCCTTGGGCAAAGATCCAAATAAGCTGGAATCGCGCACGTAGGTTTGCATGTTTGTCACACCCTAAAGGAACGAGATACTGATCATTTTATACCCTTCTGATAAAAGCCGCTATCGCGTAGTGACTCACGCAACTTTTCGGCGAAGACTATATAAGCAATTTCAAACCTTAAGAGTAAAATACCCCGAGGAGCTTGACTCAAATTAAGAACAACCGAATCCACTGTACCGCTCTCGGCCTTCCTTAATACCACCGACTCCTGGCGTGCATGTTCAAAGAGGGGAAAATGTACCCGGCGAACAAAGACAGCTAACCAACGCAACAAAGATCCAATACACGCGAATCAGAACTCGTAAGAGCCAAGATAAGAGGAACTAGTACTTTACAGTTCGGGAATAATGAACCACAACCGCGGAGCTACTGCATTGACAGAGCAGCGCTGCTCGCAGATACGTCTCACAGGCCGAGAATTTCCACTGTTATCAAGTATCGGGACAAATAAGACGATCCCATCAATTACAAAGCAAGACCTAAGATGTGGATGTATTGTGGAGCCACTTTTGAAGAAAGCTACTGACCGCGAAACTAATCTATGTATTCCTAATTCACCGTCTCAGAGAGGGCACCTAAAGGTAAAACCACAGTAGCCAGAAGCTGATTTGATGTTATAAAAGAGATCGGGATTGGGCGTTGAACCTTCAAAGCCTGGGGATTGGTATAAAGGCTATAATCTAAAAAGAGTGATAGACATGTAAGAACTTTTCGCCAAAGAGCCATGCTTAAATCTATCCTGGATTCTTTAACAGAAATGCTTAGTCTCGGGACATTTAGATTTGGCAGATTGATGTCAAACAAATTTTAAATGGCAATTTAAACGGCGACATCTACACGCAAAGAACCGTATGGGTTCAAAGCTAAAGGCAAAGAATTACACAGATGAAGTTTCGCAGCCCATTTATTGACCCAAGTTAAAAGATCCGTGATCACTAACATCGCGCTTGATCAGCCATTACTTTTCGTTTCGAGAAAAGCCCCGATGAACCTTTGCTTACAAAAGAATCCAAGCACGTATGAGTTTTTCTACTCTTACGTAGATGACATATCAAGTTAATCTAAACGATAAACAAGTGTTGTCGTAAAAGATTGTCAGATAAACAATTGACATGAAAAGACTTTAGGTTCCAACTATATTCTTTAATCAAACTTATACGACCTAAGAATAAGTCATTGCACTATCTCAAGCCTCTTATATCGATAAAATTCTTATGCGCTTAATACTTAAATTCCAAAGCGGATCCCAATTCTTAGACACGTTAATTCATCTTTCTAAGCGAGCAATCAAAAAACTCCCGAAAGGTAAAGAACGTATGAAAGATAATCTTATGCCCCTACTGTAGTAGTCCCACGATGCCACAAGCATGCACTGTGCCGTATATCCGTTGGCGCATGAAATGTAGTTCGATATCAACTGATCCCTGCGGTTAACACCTGATCGGCAAAGAAAGATATACTCTAAGATTCAAGGCACGCATTATACGCAAGATATTCCAAACGAGTCAGGTAAACCATCGGGCTCATTGCACCGCACTCCGGGCCGATATCGACCCGCCGAAATCTACCTCCTACATGCTGGCTTATTAATTATATGATGGAGCACCACCTCGTCGGCGAAAGATTAAATGTGACGCTACAGAAGCAGATTCCACTACGTAGTTCTAATACGCCATTACTCGGCGTTGAATATGAAGCCGCGGTATCAGTTAGTTCATTACGATCTTCAAAGCGATACCGAAGGCGGTGTCGGCCCACACTCATCATGACAACAATATGTCAGAAGATACCAAAGAACTAAATGACTACAAGAAACAAAACACATCGAGAGTGGGAAGTACCACTTTGATCCGAGACATCATCAATGGTGAGACAAATGGGTTACCAAAATAGCTGCCGAGGAAACTCCACGGATCGTATTCACAGCTACTAATTGCTCAAGCTGTTAATAATGTAGATTCTATGGGTGTTAGGAGATTACCAGACTTTATTTTAGGACTAATGAGTTTTTTTATTCGAAATTAGAAGTAGCACAAATAAAATTATCAGATTTTTCCTCGCTGTTAATAAATTTCAACGAGTAGATAATTTCACTCATGCACACTGTATTTTCAGATAAGCATCTGTGATTAATTGATGTTAAAGATACACATATTTGATATCGTCCACAAGACATTTATCATGCTTCCTCATAATTAATGACAAGATCACAGCTTATCGAACAAATGACGCTTTATTTAGACCGCGCACATTTTGCTTAAATAACTGTCTTTGGCGCATTATAATATCGTACAAGTAGACATAAGCCAGATCGATAGTGATCAAAGAAAAGATCTGGATTAGTTTAAATTCCTCGTGAAAGCGAATTAAATCTCGCCGATATTCGATTATTTTCTCTCAACTCGAGTTTATTTTAAATACAAGAATTGAACACCATCTACCTTGAATCACAATACGCGAGGCCCATTTTGACTCGCCAATACCTGTACGATTTTAACGCGATTGCTTAATTACGCATTTACTTAAATAAAAAAAAAAACTGAACTGTATTTAAATATCCTCTCGACATGCTTCAGACTGATGTAACGTTTCACCTGGCCAAATAAGATTCGATCCATTGTATAAACCTAAGTAAATCAAGTAGACAAAATAATTAATCACTTATTTAAAATATAATCAATTAATTATCGATATTTTGCAACTATAAAATTAATATATATATCAATATTATTAATTTCGTGAGTTCAACTCCTGCCTTTAAATGAGCGGCACTCTGATTAATAATCGCTTTCACCTATAAAGGTTCTCAATTAATAATAAATGGGCCGGATCCCCCTGTGCTAAACAGTGAGCACCTCATATCAAGAATCTGAATCCATGCACAAAAGTTTCAGCCATACTTGCACTTACGCCGTTGTACTACATAGCTGAGATCATAAGAATTACGCTTCATTCCACTTAAGATTCTCAAATATACGTATAATTATAAATTTATAATAAATATAATTTATTATAATGAATCTGGGCTTTTTTATAATAAATATAATTTATTATACGATCCAAGCATTTTATAATAAATATAATTTATTATACGAACGCTTATTCCTCGGGATTGAATTCAAGTTTGGGCCGTTTTCTTTCAGCTTTTTTCATACATTTAATACTGCAATCAAAGAGAAGAAAAAGACTTTTCTATTCTTTCGCTTTTTTTCCAAGGTCGAAGATCCGGGCCCCACGTCGATTCATCATACCACACACATCCACCCACCCCGATGACAGATCCCAAGACTGACACAAGCAGACACGATCCAGAGACGTGGACGGCTGCATCATTCATTGCTACAATGTCACAGATCCGACAGTAGATCATTTCATGGCTACCGATCTGTGTTTCAATGACTCGATCCGCAAATCTACATGTGTAATTTTATTTAATAATAATTTTATTATACCGTACGTTTAATCATATCATGATCCACGCTCACGCGTTGCTTTTCCTTCAATTAGACTTTTATAAAGAATCGGTATATATACAATTATTGCTTACTTATTTTATTTAAACACGACTCAACCATTTTTCTTACTTCATATCTTATTCGACCTTAATTTTGTCAGATCGAATGAAACCAAACATCATATTTTATAATTTCTATTTACATCACTTATTTTTCTCTAAAGGAATTAATCTCTACCTAACTACACATGCACATGTTTTATTGCACTTTATACATATATGAGTCAAAGTTTATCAAGGAAATCATTGGTGATTTAGAAGATTCATTCCTGTTGGTACATGTCAGGAGAACATGGTTGGAATAGATGGTACCAAAGCAAGTAGTTATCGATAGAAGATAAATCAAATGATCAGGAGTACTGTCGTGTGGATTTATGGATTGGTAAACTACCACGCAAAGCCCTCATTCCTTGGGGCACTGGTGCTAGAAGGCACATTCACACACCCTCAAGACTAAGATTCCGCTCGACATACTTTCCCACTAAGTCAGATTATAAGGATACTTTCTTCTAACCCCCACGCTCTCAAGTGTCATACGCCTTTATTTCGCCGCACATGGCGCCAGTGAACTCCGCAGCCAAAATTCTTCTCAATGCCTCACTAGTCTCGAACACAAGGCTTACTTTGCAAGACTCTCCCCAACCTCGTATTTTATTGGCCTACTAAAAATACAAAGACACTTCGCAAAGCCCCACACCCTGGGTACGGCGCTTTCTTGGATCCAACCCCGTAATATACGAATTGAACTGCCGCACACTGTGCCCTTTATATGGGATGCCTGCATAATCCCGATACACTACGACTACAGCCCCACTCTAACTCTAAATCTAATCCAAAGAACCCACACAATCCTTCCCATTCAGAGCCCTCCCGACCGAACGAAACTCCCATACACGTACCACGCACCCCATCTCACGAGCAGGAAATTCCTCCTCGCCAGAGTCCTGCTCCGCCTAGAGTCTTCCCGCCCGAGAGACCTTCCCGTCTGGGAGTCCAAATTCTCATTGGGGGAGCTCTTCCGCCTAGAGAGTGAGCTTCTTCTCCCCGCCCTGCGAGCCCTTCCCCGGCACAAGACTCCCAGGCCAGAGTGAATCCCTGTCAGACTCCTGACAGGAACCTCGTCGCCCAAGGCCTCCGCCCATGTGTCACGACATTCCCCACCGATTCCGTCGCCTCTGGGGGCCGCCACGCCCCAAGCCTCCCCTGCCGCGAGCGCGACAGCGACCGCGTCCCAACCTGGATTACTGGCCGCCTCCTCCCATGTGCGTGCTTGGCTCACGCCAGGCCCTACATGCGCTTCCCTAACCTCGCCCTGCCTGCTTTCCCTAGCGGGCTACGGGGCCAAGACAAATACTCATGCCGCACGGACTCGTGGTTATCTAGTCGAGGGTCGACAAACCCTCCCCACTAGGAGGTATTCAACGCCCCGCTGACTTCAACCGTGTATACTCAAGGATCCGATCCTTCAACCCGCATCAGAAGACTCTTTTTCCCAACTTGGCTCCCACCGACGGCGCCCCCTTCCAATGAATCAAGTATTCGGTCCAATTTGTTCTTCCAGCTCCCCATCTTCCTCCTATCCCTGCAGACGCCAGAATCTCTCACAACTCACTCTTAACCATAGGGCGGGTTCCGTTGGCTGTGACTCGTCTGGGACTGGGGATCACCGTGATGCGCTTGGCGAAGTCTTTACACAATGTCTTGCTGCTTCAACCTCTCCCAGAAATTTCGCCAGGTGCCACGCCCCCATACGCTTCACACAACTCAAAGTATCCATCGTATTTCAGAATCAAACCTCTCTGAAACTGCTTATTCCTGATCTTTTCCGTATCCTGGGAGCTAACTTCAACAACCATCTCCCCCGTCACCTGAGGTCTCCCGCCTCCGTCCGCATAGCTTCAGCGGCCTACTCCGCTCTCTCTGCACCGGCCTCTCCAGCCATCAAGCAAATCTTGCCGAGACTTTGCAACTTGTACGTAGTCGGGCTCACACTCACGTCTGTGTTGCACCAGAATCCGCACGTCTGTGGGCGTGGTCGAACCCGATTGCTACCCCGCGGCTCATACCTATACGAATCTCTCACGCAGATTGTAGACAACCGAAATCGCCTAAGTTCCAAACCTAATTTTTCCGGTAGGTCAGTCACTAAGGGCGAAATACTCTTCCAAGACTGAGATTCACTCTCTCTCGCTCCGACCATCGGGCCAAGTGGCTACTCATAGCCGGTAACTCAGACTCAGACTCCCACATCTTGGAATGTGGAAACAACCCAAAAAACTCCGCTCAGAACCCGGGATTCTATCGCTACTATGTCTTCAGCATCCCAAAATGTTTCACAAATATCACGAAGAAGATAAGGCGCTCTTCTTCACCGACACTCACTGTACTGGACAAAGACAGACTTGGAGAACCCGTCTACCACCACCAAACCGATCCAAGCCCTACTTTCGGAAACCCACTCGATGAAGTCCATCGATACACACCGCCATGGCTTCTCCTAATGGACAAAATGTGAATAATCCCGCTTCCTTCTTCCGTCTAGCCTTCTCTAACTGACAAACATAAATGGTCCTTTTGGGCATATGCTTCGCACGTCTTCTCCTTCATCTTAGCCAATGAAAAGACCGTGCAAGAAGCAAAGCTCTTTCCTCTCCGCGACTGTACCCCATCTCGTATCATGTGTCCCTTTAGCAACTATCTCGCCTTGCTCACAAGCACAAGACATTTTTTTCCTCCTCCGAAGTACAGCAACTCATTCTCAGCCAAGATCGCCTCGTGTGCCATCACCCGCTTCCACTCAGCCTTTGATACGTTGAGTCTGCAATTTCTAAATTTAACTCGCCGGTTTGAAATCGGGTCACAACCGAGCCTCAACGATCCCACATAACTCGCCCCTTCCTTCCTACTCAAAGCATCCGCCACTGGGTCAGGCTCATCCCGCCAGGTAACCCACACAAACCAAAGCTCCACAAGAATCCTCGCGATCGAGCCACATAGCAGCCTCTCTCCGAGTCACAAGAAGGTGTTATAACATTGTCTACTACATGGAACCGAGTTCCCACAAGTAGTGCTTTCCAAGTCTCATAAATGGATGACCGCATCATCTCTTCTCATGGGCGTTGTAATCTTCTTCCACGCATTCAACTTCCGACTCTCAAAGGCTACCGATGCCCCTCTGCACCAAAGACTCCACCTAGTGGCCCCGTCTCGACGATCCGTGTGCACTTCCAAACGGCAACTCCATGTCGGGCGCCTCAAACCGGCCCGGCGTGATCGCAGATTCGAGCTTCCGAAGGCTTTGGCATCAGATCCCATTCTACTTCCTCTCTTTTTTTAAAAAGGTCGCGGAGAGCACCGGCTATCTTGAATAGCCCAAAGATAAATCTTCCTATAGTAGTTTGCTGCCGAGGAACGACGCAGCTCACCTTGGTCTGGTCGCCAATCTCGACCGTCGCCACTCTCGCACCATCCATCCTTATCTCTGACTTTGAAATCGATGACCTTAAACTTGATCTCTGGCCTGAGCAAACCACACTCTCTCTTCTCGACATACAACCGGTTCCTCCGCTCACCGTCGGGCACTTCAAGGTGTACCACTGATCTTGTAGAGCCTGCCGTGCATCACTTCATGTCAGTCTGAAGATACCACCACGAATGAACGTGAAGTCGAATAGATATCATTCATGAAAAGCATAAACGTAGCGTGAGCATTAGTCAAACCAAAGGCATAACTAAAATTCAAAACTCCCATACCGAGTTACACATCGAGTCTTGCTCGTCCCTTCACCACGCGACTCACTAATATCCCGATCGTGCCTGTACCACAAGACTTCCTACTCGCTTCAATCGATCGAACAATCCGCAGCCCAAAGGTATCTGATACTCGTTTCGATCGGCGGACTTTGTCTCGCCCGGTAATCCACACATCCGCCGGGCTCCTCTGTTTCTCCGAATCACACTGCTCCATACGCGCTGGGAGGGTCGGGACTGCACTCGCATCCAGCGCCCATTAACTCCGCTTCCAACCTCTATCCTTGTGGACTCATCCGACAAGAGCTCGAGCAGAGGTCTCCAACCCCGCACGAGCTCTATCTCGATGATCTCGTCCCGCCTTCTGGTGGCAGGCCCAGGGCAACTCTGGGAGGTATAACACGCAAATCTCCGCAGATGGGGCGTTGCGGCATCCGGCACTTCTACTTGCTTGTCCACTGACCCCGATCATTGCCGCGACATATGTGTGCTCGCCTTCCTAAGGCCTTTCTCGAAATATGTGCGAGATGTGCCTCTCGGGGCTGGCCCCCAGCGACTCTGGTCGATGTCGGCCACAAAGATGGCCGTCTCATCCATGATCAATAGTCCATTCAAGTGTGGCCACAAGGCTACCTTGGCTCGGGCGAAATCGTCGTTTCAATATAAACAAAATCATCCAAAGGAACACTAAGGAAGCTCCATCGTACCTTCCAATCCCCCCATCCGAATTGCCATGTTCTTCGCCATACCACGCGTCTCAGGTTGTATTTACGGCTTTGAGCTTGTCAGTCATCTTTAGCTAGCTTCAAACCGAGTCCGTCGTCCCTTGTTGATATTTAAATTGTAAGGCCCCACTATCTACCAATGCCAATTTTCGCCTCCGGCCGCTTAACTCAACATATATCAGTCTTCTGCGGAGTCGCCAAATTTCCATCGTATTCCAACAACCGAAGAGGGTCAGGGTTCTCGAGGGCCCCTCGCCCGCTATCTTCCCGTAGATTCATCCGAGCGCACGAGCCCTTCTCGGGGCAATCCGCCCGATGTGGCCCATCGCATAAAGCATCCCGACGGCCCGGTGGAAGCCAGAGGAAGTCCTTCTCCCCACTTTAGCCTCGCATATCCCGCGCTTCCAACCCTTGCCTCCACTCTCGAGGGCCGATCCGACTCTCCGGCTCACTCTTTGCCGTGGCCTTTCCCTTGGGCGGAGGTGGAAGAGGTCACTCAGAGCCTGATAGGCAAATTCGGCCGCCGCCATATGGCCGAGGGCAAGTCTGACACCTTGCCTCAGCTCGCTTTGAGCCCATCCTCGTAATCCGACATGAAGTTGAACAGCTTGTCTACTTCAGACATGTCCTTGATGTCAAGGATCAACGAGCTAAACTCCTTCACATAATCTCTGACTGAGCCCGTCTGCTTCAGTTTCTTCAGAGATTCCCTCGCCATCCACGCTGTGTTCGTGGGTAAGAACTGATCCTTCAGTTCCTTTTTCAAGATCTCCCAGCTCTCGATCTGGCCTACTAACAAAGAACATTGCCGCTCATCTCCGGGTTCGCCACCAAAGCTTTGCATCTCCTGTCAAATACATAGTGGTTATCAGCACTGCTCACTCCACCCCAGATTCGAAAGCAATGATGAAGTGATTGCTCCATGTCCCAGGTTCTCCAAGTCTTCTTTATGCTCCGCGCACCAATTAAAAAAAAAAAAAAAAGTCTGGCTCAGTATCATGACCTTCATAGATGGATCCAGCAGATGGCGTGCCCCGCACCACCGCCGCTTTAGCAACACGATCTCCCTTTCTGTGATCCCCAATCCGCCTCCTCGAACTCCTGGCCATGGCCCGTATTCGGTCACATATGGAATGACCTCATCCGTTCCTCTACGGCTTTCTCTCGAGTCTCCATCGATTCACGCTGTGAGTCAAGTCGCAGGACGACATCAACGATATGAGTCGAAAGGGTGGAGTCTCGCCGCTTGTCGCGGCTCATCTCCACGCTGCTCCGACACCCGGGCGCCTACCTCGGCCTCTATCCTGCTACTTGCTCACGCAAATGCGATCAACCGGCCATCCTTGCGTTAGCCATCCGTGGCTCTGATACCAACTGTCACACGCCTTATTTTGGCTCGTGCAATTTAGGAACCCGCTGTGCCACCCTTCTCAATGCCTCACTAAATTTCTCGAACACGCCACTTCCGGCACTCTCCCAACTCGCATTTTATTAAATTACTAAAATACAAAGCACAATTTCGCGAAAGCGTTCCCCACACCTCGGGCTCTATGCTTTTCTTTGATCCAACCTGCATTATACGAATTAACTGCTGGGCACGTGCGCCTTTATGGATGTCACGCAACCTCGATACTCACACTAAGAAATTCCACTTAACTCTACTTCCAATCCAAAGAACCTGAAGACAATCCTTCCCGCTCTAGAGTCCCGACTGAACGAAACTCCCATATTACGCCCACGCACCCCACCACGAGCAGAGTCCTCCTCGCCTGTGAGTCCTGCTCCGCCAGAGTCTCTCCCCGCCGAGAGACCTTCCCGCCTAGGAGTCCAAAATTCCCGCGGGAGTCTTTCCCGCCAGAGTAGGAGTTCCTCCCCGCCTAGGAGTCCTTCCCGCATAAGACTCCTTAGCCGTAGAACTCTTGTTGCACCTCTAGATTAGGAACTGCCGCCTGGCGCCTCCGTTTACGCTATTACCGAGACATTCCCTCACCGGATTCCGCTTCGGCCGTTGCCACGCCCAAGCCCCCTCTAAGCCATGAGTGCCGTGACAGCCACTGTGCGCGTCCCAACCGGATTACTTGCTTGCCTTCCTCTACGTGCGTGCTCGCCCACGCTTTCACAAGCCCCTGACACATGTTTTCCCCAACTCCGCTCGTCGCTTTCCCCAGGCGGCCACGCCAAGGCGCCGCCTCATGCCGCACCTGACTCAGGGTTATCTACTGGCACGACAGAATACCATACAAATATTCCCGACTTTCCTCTTCATATCCTCCTCCTCCTTAGCGAGGATTGCAGTCATCTCTTCAATGGTCCATTGCTCCTTCTAAGCATTATAGCTAGACCTAATACTATCAAACTACGAAGGCAAAGTCCCCATGAACAACCAAACAACATATTATGAGTCAAAATCCATACCAATGGTCTTAATTTTATTGTAATAAGCTAATATTTTATCATCAAAATAATGCACTTCACTCGTCCCATCATAGAAAGTGGAGCGAAGAGTATTCAAAAGCTCATTCTTCAAGAACTTTGTGTATTTCTTATCAACGACATCCAAGAACTCCTTTGCATTCTCAGTCTAAGGAATGCTTACATAAATAGAGTCCTCCATATGGTTCTCCATTACCATCAAACAACAACTGTTAGAATTCTCTCAATCCTCATAGGATTTTTTCTCACTTGCAGAACTCTCAATAGTGGATTTTGGAGGAGCTTCATCTTTCAAAGCCAAGCTCGCTTCATAATCACACCCATCATGAGATATTTAACCTATCGCTTAATTACCCCATTGCTTTCGTGACTGGCAGAGACCGGAAGAAAAGCCTCAAAGCCTAAAGACAAACAAAGCAGAGCAATGTCAAAAATACATGTAAAACAAAAACACGCAAATTGCTCCATTCTTCAACTTACTAAATGACCCACAAAAGTGGTCATCAAATGCTAGAGTCTATAAAATACAAAAAGACTCATACACAAGTAAGAGCAATCCACCCGCCAATACAACCAACGCCACAATTTCCACCCATAGTGAGAAGAAAATTACGCGATTCACACACTTAATGAAATATTTTTTCTCATCAAAACTAAGCATCCTACCAAATAATAAAATCATTGATAAGACAACTTCACTATCCGTATGGATCTTAGCAAAATCACGCTACAAGATGGAAGAGAAACATACTAAAAATATCAATTCAAAAAATATCCGATATGCTTAAACTCACGAGAGGCAAATTCATAAGCATTCAATATTTCTCAATTTTTACCCAAGTTCATTAGCATTTAATCTTATTCACAATTTGATGCTATAAATAATCACAAATAGCATTAACATAAATTTCTAAAGCAATATATAAAAAATAAAAAAATAAAAAAAAAACTAGTGAAAAAAGATTACAAAATTGTGTAATTTTTTTTTTTGTTTCATAACCAATGACACTTAATTGGGTAATTTTTTTGAAAAGTTCACAAATTGAAGCATACAAGCTCTCGGCTATATGAATAAAATTCGAAAAAATTTTTCAAATTTGAGCAATCAAAAAAAACATCTAAGTTATACAGTGGATACAACTCTCCTTTTTAAAAAAAAATTAAATTACTTTAAGATGTTAACCTAAAAAAATTACTTTCTAGACTAGTATAGTTTATGGGAATTGATCAATATCAGGACCTGGCAAATTTAAGTAACAACTGAAAATCTCACAAAATCCCATACATTATAATTCAATCAAAATAATCAAACCAATCAATCTGATCTAAACAATAGTAAACACGAGTTCCTTAACAGTAATTCGTTATCAATTACAACCAAAAGATATCTGTTGATCAAAACTAATTACACTTGGCAAAAATAATCTCCAGTGAGTTCAACTAAGCTCTCAGCGAATCAAAATACATATAAGAGGAATCCTATAAGAGATTTTAGGTGGGACAGAACTGCTTCTCAGAGCGTGATTATGTCAAAAAAATAAAAATAAACGCATTTGATTTTGTTTTTCCACTACTTTCTTGGGAACCAAACGGAACAAACAAATACATACCCGATCAATACAGATCCACTCAACTGTCCTTGCTTGGCATGAGAAAATAAAAAACAAAAAAACAAGATTTCATGATTGAATCCCCCGATAACGATTTCACTTTCCATATCATGGTTTTGAGACAGACAACTCATTCAAACAAAACCCAGAAAGTGCAGTAAAACAAATTTGACAGCTTCAATATCAATTAAAGTGGCTCTGATACCAATTGCTAAATCATTTTGTAAAAACCAAGAGTATTTATTAATCTCAAACACAATTGAACAATAATCAAAGTGACCTGAATATATACATTACAAAATAATAACTTTATCGGGAACAACGGCGATATCAATTGTGAATGTAGTAGAAAATATACTTGACATGGATCCGAATTGTCATCGCTATTACCTCCCAAATTCAAAAAGAAATCAAAGAAAGGCTAGGGTTGAAGATGGATATTTCCTTTTCTCCAAAGTGTATTCTACCAAACCCTTGCGAAATTCTGTGTTCTATTTACTTATATATATATATATATATATATATATATATATATATAACACAAGCTTTTAACAATCGGTTGGTCAAATTAACTTTATTTGTTATAGATGGAAGATAGAACTACGAGCTTCCAGAGCTTCGCTAATATTAAATCGTCTCATAAATTGGCCCATAATTAACATTGCATAATTATACAATTAAATTGTAATACGATTACGCTTAACAGGCAATTAATAAATTAATCTAACATGAAAATCATACTTTAGGAAGACCAAATTCATTTAGACTTTTTGGAGCAATTGAGATTTTTACATTTTTTTATTGCATGTATGTACGTTTGAAATAGCACAATGAAATTTTATTTAAATAAGTGACTCAAGACATTTTCAATTTATATGACCCAATTCACAGGCTAAAACGAAAGTATCAATCTATAATTTCCTTTTACTTAATCTTTGTTTTCTTGGAAATTTGATTCTAGCTTACTCCATATTTTATTGTACTTATAATGGACAGATTCGAAATAAAGTTTATCAAGAAACTCATTTGTGAAATCAAGACAATCCCAGTTCAGACATGTTGGTGGAGAACTAGCTTGGAAAGGATGAAATGTTGAAAAAAGTGAGGTTCTTCATAGACATCCAATCAAATAAAGTGAGCATCGTAGGGATTTATGGGATTGGTGGAATTGGAAAAACTACCATCGCCAAGGTTGTTTACAATGACATGTTAGATCAATTCAAACGTCATAGCTTTCTTGAAAATGTGAGAGAGAAATCTAAAGATGATTGTGGCTTGCTTAAATTACAAGAAAACTTTCAAGGGAGTATCTTAATGGAGAAAATCTAAAGTTAAGAAATGATGGTGAAGGAATTGAAATGATAAAGAGTAAGTGCTCGAAAGGTTCTTTATTGTTCTTGATGATGTAGAATCGTCCAAAACAACTACCATTCTTAGTTCCTAATTTTGAATGGTTTCACTGGCTGAAGATAATCATCATGCACTACGTTAAATAAACGTTGCCTAGATGTACAAAAGTCATATCTGTCCTATGAGGCTAAGGGATTAGCACACAACCAAGCTATGGAGCTCTTTTGTTGGAACGCCTTTCAGCAAAACCATCCAAAAGACAATTATGTGGATTTCTCTAATCGTATATTGGATTATGCCAAAGGCCATCCATTGGCTCTCGTAGTTTTGGGTTCTTTTCTTTTTCAAAGGAATGTGGATGAAACGGGAAAAAGCACATTGCATAAACTAAAAAGAAACCCTCTTGAGGATATTCAAAACGTGCTCAAGATAAGTTATGATGGACTAGATGATGAATGTAAGAAGTTGTTCCTTGATATCGCCTGTTTTTTCAAAGATCAAGATGAAACATTTGCTTCAAGAATTCTAGAAGGTTACAAATTCCATCCCAAGATTGGACTAAGAATTCTTGATGAGAGGTGTCTCATTTCTATATCAGGTGGTGCTATAAGATGCATGACTTGTTACAAGAAATGGTCAGCAATCTGCTCACAAATTATCCGTAACATCCAATTTAAAAATGGAGTAGATCAGGAATATTATGAGGATATTAAAAGTATTTTTACAAAAGATATGGTAAGTAAAAAATATATGAATATACTTGAGATGTAAAGACATAACATATTCAACAAAATTTATTTTTATTATTACAGTTTGAGTACATTATCTGCATAATTTTAGTGAATCCAGATGCATCTTATACTAATTATTGTCAATGCTTGTTTTCAGGGAACAAAGAACATTGAAGGGATATTCCTAAATCAGACTATAGGAAACCCTATACAAATCCCATCGCTGAAGCTTTCAAAAGGATGAATCGACTTAGATTGCTCAAAATCGGATCCAATATGGTCCAACTTCCCCAAGACTTTGAATTGCCCTGCCATGATTTAACATATTTTTGTTGGAACAACTACCCTTTAGAATCTATTCCATCAAATTTTCATGCGGACAATCTGGTCGAACTCAACCTCCAATTCAGCAACATAAAATGTCTCTGGAAAGGAAACATGGTATTACTACCATTTCATTGTATTTTTTCTCTAAATTGAGTGTAAGTCTTTTGAAGTTTACTTATGGGAAAACAATTGGTTTTTGTTTCAGTGTGCTGGAAAGTTGTGTCGTTAATCTTAGTTATTCCGAATCTTGTTGATATTTCACACCCTAAGTATGCAAAATTTGGAGGATTTAATCTTAAAAGGTGGTTCAAAGTCACTAATATTCACCTATCCATTAATATTATTATTAGAGTTATTTATTAAATGTTTTCTTGAATTTATAGGGTGCAAAAGTCTCAAGAGTCTTCCAAAGAACCTTCATCAGTTGGAGCGCCTTCGAACTCTCTCATGTCCTTCCTGTTCAAGAATGAAGAGTTTTCCAGAAATCAAAGGAGACATGGGTAGGCTACGAGAGCTTAATTTAAGTCTAACTGGTATATTAAAATTACCATCATCAATTAGGCATCTACATGGGCTTGAAGATTTGGATTTAAGTTATTGCAAAAATCTAGTGAGTCTTCCGGACAGTATTTATGGTTTGAGTTCTCTTCAAACTCTCTTGCTATCTGGGTGTTCAGACCTAAAGGGCTTTCCTGCACACATTGAAGTCTAAAGCTCTTGAATTGTTGGATTTGTCGGGTTGTAGAAACCTTAACAGACTTCCGGTTAGCATTTCCAATTTGAGCTCTATTAAAATTCCTGGGGTCAAAAATGGTCTACAACAGAAGGCAATATTGCAGGTGAATATAGGGGTTGATTTATCCTCCTTAAAATCATTAGACCTCACTTGTCACATTCTAAAGTCAGGAGCGATATGGAGTAATGGCTGCTTCTCCTCATTAAAAACATTAAATCCGCAGTGTGATGTAAAAGAAGAAGAGATCTTCAATCATATTTGCCCCTTATCATCACTGGTAGAATTATCTGTAAGAAACTCTAATCCCATGGAACAACACAACCCCAATGGTAGTTTCCACCTATCAGCATTGCAAAACTCTAATAACATGAAACAAGACATCCTCAATGGTAGTTTCCACCTATCATCGCTGCAAGTATTGTCTCTAAGGAGCTTCCATCTAATGAAAGGAGGAATCCTCGGTGACATTTTTCGAGTATCTTCACTGGTAGAATTATCTCTTAGAAATTGCAAGCTAGTAGAAGAAAGAATCCCCAGTGATATTTGGAGCCCATCTTCATTGCTAAGTTTATCTCTAAACAACTGTGATCTAATGGAAGGAAAGATTCTTAATCATATTGGCTACCTATCATCATTGAAAAGTTATTCTGAAAGGGTTTTCATTTTAGTAGCATACCTGCTGGCATCAGTAGACTTTCCAATCTAAGAGCCCTTAACTTGAGTCACTGCAAGGACCTTTTACAAATTTCAGAGCTTCCATCAAGTCTGCAACTTTTAGATGCTCACTGTTCGGATGGTATTTTATCGAGCCCTTCATTTCAGCCGATTGATTCTCTGATGAATTGCTTCAAATCAAACCTACTGCTGGTATTATTCTCATGACACATTCCTTAATCTTTTTTTGTATGCATTGAATTGACATGGTGCTTTTGTGCAGGCATGCCAGATATCCGTTGGTGGTTCATTCTTCAAAGGAAATGGAATTAGTATTGTAATTCCTAGAAACAGTGGAATTCTAGATTGGATAAGGTGTAGGAATGTGGGAAATGATGAAGTAATCCTTAACTTTGATTTCTTGTTAAGGAACAAAGCTCCCTTCGAATTGGTATGAAAATAATGACTTGTTGGGATTTGCTTTGTGGTGTGTGTATCCATCTGCCCATGAATCTTGGACTGAATCAGCTCAGACTTTTGAGATTGAACCTGACAATGGACTTGCCTTCAAGTTCTCTTGCACTTTGATCATCCGAGGAAATTATCAATCAGAATACTTGGATCTTTTGTCATTTGATTCTTACTGTGTTAATGAAGGTGTATCAGATATAGCATGGGTCATATGTTATCCCAAGGTAGCTATTGAGAAAAGGTATCACACCAATCAATGGACACACTTCATGGCTTCATTTCATGGTTCCCTGAGAATGGAACAGTGCGGGATCCGTCTTATATACGCAGGGGATTATAAAGAAAAGCATCCAACAACGGCACATGGCAGTACTTCTCATGGGAATTTTGGTGAGCATGTATGAAAGAAATCCCATAGAAGATAGCCCAATAGAGGAGTCACTCCATACATGATGCGGAGGAACACAAGACTATACCAAAGCATCACCAATGCTCTCTTCACTGGTAACTCATCCTCATTTCCCTTTCTAAATAAAAGGTCAGATTTTTTTATGGCATTTCTACTTGTCACTTTTTTTTATTATATAAGAGGTGAATGAGATCTTCAATGGTTGATTTCATTATCAATATTTGCAGTTTTTGATGGATGAAGTAGATTCACTCAAATCTAACTCATTCATGATTTTCAACAATTTAAGCCTGCAAATGATATTCACCAAGAAGCATATACACATTTGCTGAGATTAAGAAAAATTTTGTCCTGAGGAGGTATGGTCTATAATCTATATGTGGAAATATTTACAATTGATGGCCTGTAATATATATATATATATATATGTATATAATATGCTGATTTTTTAATGACATGTAGGAAGTCTTCCATGAGTTCCATGTAAAGATGTGACTAATAAACAAGAATACAATCAAAACTTGATAAAATTGGCATACAATCACTGTGTTAGTTTTCTTTGGTCATGTTTGATAATTCTGATAGTAGGATTAGATTTCTCTCAGAGAATAAAAAAATATCAAGATTGATTGCTTAAGATCAGCGCCATTCACCCTCAAATCTTCACTAAGCCGACCACATAGATATCATCCGCACATGCAATGAGAGGGTCTAAGTCGAGTTTTTTTAGCAGGAAAGCAAATATAAAAATCAACATCAGATGGGTTGTTCTCTTTAAATAATAAATATTAAAATCCATTTAAATGGGCACTCATTCTTGTTGGGACTTTGAACGTCAAATCCCTTGAGCATCAACGGCACAATGTGAACTTCGATTTTCTAACCTCCTAGGCATTGGCGGTGCGATGTAAACATGCAAAAAAATGGCGGTCCGGCGACAGTGGGCCGGCTGCCTCTTCGATGATTAAGTCAGAAAAAATATGGAGAGGGAGAAGAGAATTGACATAGTTGGAATTGCTTACCTCCCCCTCATGGAGGATCTTCTTGATTTATAGACAATGGTTTTCCGAATCTCCCTCCTATCTTAGAAAGGAATCTCCTATTTTTAAGGGATAAATCGGTTTTTTCCTTATCAACAACTAATTCTACCTTATCAGGGATTATCCTTCCCTTATCCAGGATTATCTCTCCGAGGAGTAAGGGATTGGGAAGCTAGAAAATTAACTGATAATATCGCTTCTGTGGATTTTCCGCTTCTAAATGCTTATTCGTAACAAACCTCTCATATGGGGTAGAATTCTATATGGGGTGTGAATGGTCATCGGGTGGACTTTGAAATCCCATAATCGCTTCAAGCAAAGTTCTCAAGAGTTTCTCACTCGCTTCCAATGCATTTTTACCTCCCATCCAAGTCTCTTGGTCTTGCGAGGCGAGCTGAATCGGGCCGCTTTTACAAACACAAAGCAACCCAGCCTCAAGCCCATCAAGAGTTTTTAATCTAAAGATCACAGACTCACAATGCCTCATTTTTTTCTTCGGGTGGAGTTTTTGTGCTGTTTCAGTTAGGGGAAAACATTATTGTTTCAAATGTTGGAGAAATGATTAGCGCATTAAGTGCGTTCGGAGGCGATGCTCACGTGTGTTTAAGGCACATGGGAGACGCACGCCTCCCAATATGCATCCTACGTATCTCGTTCTGACGGTATTTAATGCGCCTGACGATGCCTTACCCCTATAAATAAGGATAGTGGTCTCAAGAGTGGTTTCTTTTACGTCTTCTCAACAGATTTTTATTTATTTTTTACTCCTATATTTCATCCTTCTCTACACTTCTGCAAATTTCCCTTTCAAAGAAGCCATCGGAGACCCTTAACGCTTCGATGACTCTTGATTTTCTGGTGAGTGCTTGCAACTCAAACCTTTTTCGTGTCGTAGGTTTTCTTGAGTGTCTTTTTTGTTGGAGGCGTCCTACTAGTTTTTGTGACGGTTTTTGGGTTTTTGGTTTGCATTCCTTAGGTTTTGTCCTTGGTGGTTTGTAAAATTTTCAAGGGAGATTTCCTTCTCCTTTTATGGGGGTTTTTTTTTTTTTTTTGCTTTATGGACCTCAAGTTGACCCCCTCTTCTTCTATTTTTTACTTGCCTGTAGAATGGCAAGAGGTCACGAAAGGGTTTCGATCAATTAGGTTGGGCGTAGGAGGGGTACTCCTCGGGAAACGCCTACTGCAAGCAGTCTAGTTGCTGCCATGTCTCTAGAGGAACTGAGGTTATACACCTAAATTCCTATCAAATCAGTCTGGAGACATAAGACGGTGTAGCTACCACAACTGTAGGGGAGGTAGATAATGCCGTCTACTTTACACAAGAGCAAGCATCGTTGGCTTCTGCCTCCCCGCTCCATCAAGCAGGAACTAGTTCCTCTATTTCACCCGGCACCTTTCTACACTATACATCCGAACGTCTTTCGAATTTTGACTTAAGCAGAGTGTGTGTCGAACTCTCTCTATCAGTCGAATATCTCGCTAGTGGAGATATGTTTCATTTATACTTTGAAGCTAAGGATTAGGGGTTGCCTGTCCATGTCAGCTGGACCGCATCTGCCGGCTGCTTGAGATCATAGAGAGGGAGAGCCACCACAAGCTCCTTTTGTCTGTGAAGAACCTGTAGGATTTAGGCCTCAGTCCTTTCCCCTACATAGTGCCTGTTCTTCCTTGTCCTTTGCCCAATGAGGTCATCAAAGGTGAGCACTTTGTTCTCATGGGTCTTCAAGTTGTTTCCAAAGTGAGGCCATTCCCGAACCCTTGTCCGCCGTACCATGTACTTTTCGGGCCTTGTAGACCCTGCAAGCCTAAATTTCCGTTTAATGGCAAAAAGAAAAAAGACCGAAAGGTGCGAAGGTCATTGACGCGGATTGAGGGGTTTTGACCGATGAATCAGAGAGCGCAAGTCACCGAGGAGGAGGAGGCTGAGATGTCGGGCCTTGTTTCCGATTTTGTTGCGAGGATGCGCAAGTGAGTGGCTAGCGTTTAGGAGGAGATCAGCTCGGCTACCGCGACCGGCAAAGCCACCCCAAAGCCGACCGGCCCAAATGAAGAGGTATAAAAGAGTTCGGTGGTAATTAACGGACTCCTGCATCGGTGCCTTTGATGCCTAGTCAGGCTTTGGACGGTGCCCCCAAGATGCCCCTTGCAGAGGCCGGGTGCAATCAAGAATGGAATCCAACGAGGAATCTTCGAAGGTCAAGGGGTTGCGGGCGCAGGCCTGCTGGGAGGTATCCGTTGCTCCGCCATTCTTGACCAGGCTTGCAAGAGCCGGCCCTCGCAGACCAAAGGATGCCTAATCGGCTGCTGCTAAGCTCGTACGTTCCACCGTAGGAGTAGGTCCCTCCTTCAACGGACACAGTGGCTCCTATCCTAGAGGGCGCCTAGGAGATCATTGATCGTTGGAGCCCTTTCAACAAGAGGAAGTCTTCGGTCACGCACATGCGCGACCTCTACCCTACTCTTCTCCGGGTGCCAGTGGTGGCTCATGTTGAGTAGTATTCCATCTCGTTTCCCGGCTACATGCACAGGGAGATCTTCCAACGCGTGGCCGAGGATGGGATGCTCATCCGCAATCACGACTTTCACCAGTCGACTGAGTTGGCAAGTTTTGATTTTTAGTACTTAATTGTTAATTTTGTGTTATGATTTTCTTTTGACATCTTCTTTCCGTGCTACACTATCTGTAATTTAATACCATTAACATAGGGAATTCCAATCCCGACTGGACGATGTTGAGAAGCTACGGCTCTATGCCCATTCGGCCGTCTCCAAGCACCAGCCTTTAGACGCTTCCCTAGCCAAGGCAAAGTCTAAGTCGAAGCACTGGGAGTAGGAGGCTAAGGCCTGTGGGGAGAGGATTGCACAGATGGAGAAGGAGAGGGATGAAGCCAAACAGGAGGCTAAGGTGGCCAGCGCGGTGATGCCAAGGCAAGGGCGGAGGATGACCTGGCTAGGGTCTAAGAAGCTCTCGCGCTACTTCTGAGGAGTAAGGTGTGCAAGGGGCGGAGGTTTAGGATCAAGCCATATTGAGGTTGAGCTTTACATCACTAGCAAGAAATTATTGATTAGCTAATGAAATTAGTTAGGAAATAATCCTCGCCAATTTGCGAGGGATTAGGACTAATAACAAGAGATTTTATTCCTGTAATTAATGACAATTTTGTGACGGATTTGTGACGGATTAGAGACGGAAATTTGCGACGGACAAAGTCCCTAGCTAATATTGTCGTTGATTTTGGCGTAAAGATTGGCGAAAAATTTAGCAACAACTTTAGAGACGGATTTTCCCTAGCTAATTAGCTAGAGAACAACGTCGCTAAATCATGATCCGAAATATTTTTTTACAAATTTATATGTATAGCTAGGGAAAAAATCTGTCGCTAATATTGCCCTTAAATTGTTGTTTCACAAAATGTATGCATTTAGCTAGGATTTTCCTTAGCTATTTAGCTAGAGATAAACTCGTGTCTATACCCAAATATTTTTGTTTTGATTTATGGTTTAGTTGAATTAGTCCCTAGCTAAATAGCTGGGCAAAACTGCCGCTATTAAATAGCTCTTAAATCAAGTATTTTCACAAAATATACGCATTTAATAGATTTTCCCTACCTATTTAAATTGCAGTGGATTGTTGGTCAAGTTTATACCCTAATTATTTTTTGTTTTGTTTTATATATTTAGTTAAGGATTGGTCCTTAGCTAAAATAAGGGACCAACCACGCTTATTGGCGCCTTAAATTGCTATTACGCACGATTTAGCTAGGATTTTTCCCTAGCTATTTAGCTAGTGGGATTATGTCCGTCAGTGCTCTATACCAAATTATTTTTTGTTTTCATATATTTAGCTAGGGACTCATCCCTAGCTAAAATAAATTTAGGACCAACTACGCTTATTTATGCCTAATTGTATGCATTTAGCTAGGGATTTTTCCTTAGCCATTTAGCTGTGATAGCGTCCTCGTTGTTAAGTCTATGCTCTAATAATTTTTTGTTTTGTTTTATATATTTAAATTTCAGTGATTTCCATTCCCTACTTAAAATACGCAAGAAAATATCTGTCGCTATCGGCGCCTTTAAATTCAGATTTACAAAACGTACATTTAGCTAGGATTTGTCCCATTTAAATAAATTGTGGATTTAACTGGTCGCTATTCTTACCCTCAAAATTCTTCTCATTTAGGAAATTATGTATTTAGCTAGGATACTCACGTTAAGGCTTCTTCCGAAATACTCCTATGTTTTACTTTGTATTTAGTTAGGGATTTTCCTAGCTAAAATAACTAGGGAATAATCAATACTATAATTTTACTCCTCAAATGATTTTTTCAAATTTAATGGATGAAGCAAAGGATAATTCCCTAGCTATTTAGCTAGGGATGGTATCCGTCGTTAAGTATGTTTGAAAATTTTTTTTTGGCTTTATATGTCTAGCAAGAGACTTATCCCTAGCAATTTAGCTAGGGATTGTGTCCGTCGTTAGGTTCTTAAATAGAAACGACATCGTTTCCTTCTCTCTTATACTTAGAAAGCCACAGCTTAATCTTCTTCTCACCCTGTCTCACCAAAAACAAAGAAACCATTTCCTTCTCTCACCCGTCTCTGACCTAATTAGGTTTGTTCCCTTCTCTCACCGTTTGTCTCTTACTCCGTTTTCCAATTACTCCGCACACTGCTCATCTCTCAACACAGCCATTGCCGCACCATTTCAAGCACCAAACCAAACAAACAACATCTCTCTCTCTCTCGCTCTTTATTTACCACTACCAGAACCCTCCATTTCTAACTCTTCTTGTTACCAAGTAAGATTCTCACTACTCTTCTCCTTCAAAATACTACTTACATATCTCTCTCTCTCTCTCTCTCAATTTGGTTTCCATCATGAGCTCGTTTATAAAGATTATCGGGTTTTTTTTTCTTTTTCATTTTCCCTCAATTCTTCTTCTTCTTCATCCGCTCATATCACTTATATGATTTTGACTTCCACCATGAGCGAATCAACACAATCGGTGAGACATTGCCAAATTACTTACTTGGGCTTATTGTTTCCTTTTCCATTTGAACACCGTAATTTCATTTATTTGGACAATACCTCTCTCGTTTCGTGCGTGTTCCTTTACTTATTTTCTACTTTAATTTCATGAGAAAATGGTAATGAGTTTTGCAATTTTGAATCGGCAAAGGAGCTGAATGGTGCTTTTGTTAAAGAAATAACTTTTATTTGAAAACAATTTTTTATTCAATGTGGTGGTTAAAATCTAATGCATCTGATTACAAATACATTAACTTTAATATTGAGACTGAACTTTTTGCAGGAATCACAATAGAGTGTGGAATTTGTTCACCTACAAGTGAAGTCCAACATCCAGCCAATAGATTTGCTGCAGGTCATTTTCCTTATGTGAAGCCATTCACTTGTGAATCGAGAGAGGAGTTAGCAGCAGAGGTAAGTCATTTTCCAAGTTTTACTACTCATTTTGTTTTTCTTTTTTTTGGCATTTTTAACTATGTGATTTTTTTTTCTTTTCGCCATGCTTGTATTTCTTGTGTCCTTCGCATTGTTTCATATTTATTTCAGATTTAACCATCTATACTTCTTTGGAAACTTGTATTCTTAATTAATCCTTTTTATTCCTACTTTCTTTCCACTCAATTGTCTTTTTACCATGCTTGTGTATTCTTTGGTGTTTCTTTCTTTGAAATAGTTTCTTTTGCACTACTGTTTTTTTGGCAGTTCTTTAGTTCATATGATGGTGTGTCCTTAGGCTGCTACTTCAATTAACTGTTTATTTATGCATATCTCCGGCCTTTACTCTCACTACAAGAAAAAGGGTGATTGTTGACATATATTATCTTAACTTATGGTAATATATGTTAATATTACCCATTTAAATAAATAATTATGATATATATTCAAATCTTAGACCTCAATAATGACATATATAAAAATTTCATCACTTATATAATAGAACATTATAGATAATTTATAAGTCAATAAATAGTCAATATTTATTTTTATAATTTTTAATTAAGCTCTCATAATTTTTTAATCAAATTGATTCAATAAATTTTTTTGAATTGAACTGATTTAATATTTTTTTATATCAATAATAAATATTTTGATAAACTATATTTTAATTCACTAATTAATCAATACCAAAGAGTAAAAATTAATTTTTTGAAAGAAGAGCACAAATTATTTTATTAGGGATTGATTTTATTTTATATCTAATTATAAAATAATTTATTTTAAAACTAATTTATATGTTTTAAAAAATTATTTCATTAAAATACTATAAAATATTAATTCAATGTTTGTAAGACCCGAGAAAATTCAAATTTTTTCAAATGGCAAATCAGACTTCGATAAAATTCAAAATTTCTAGATCTCTGACAATAAACAGATTTCACCGGGCCGAATCGCCGCTAAATCTAATACCACATCGAATTTCAAATTCGAGACGTTTAATTTACACGCTCGGCGTGATTAAGATCGCGTCAGAAACGACACTGCGCTGATGTGACAAAGTCACCTATAACACGCACTCTCGACACATGTCGTACGCAGCAGGAGAGCGACGTAAACGGTAACGACTCGCACGGTTTCACGCCACAAAATCTAGAAGCAGCGGACACATCGGGAATTGTACCCGGTTTAACGGCGAAGACAAAACTCATCGTTGTCGTTTTCTCCATTTTGAAGAGAAAAAGGTCTTCAAAGGGGCAGTGGCTGGAATAAACAGATGCAGAGGCATGTTAAATTTATGTTGACTTGCAGAGTAGATGTAAACTTTCTCTGTGATTCTGACGACCTGACACGATTTCTTCGCCAAGAAGGGGTGGTTCTTAATGCAATGAGGGCTTTGCGTGGGTGGACTGCTTTGGGAGTTTTCGACTAAACTCCGTGGATAAGAGGGGTTTTATCCTAATGGTTTTACTCTTCTTCGCTTAAGTGTTTTGTTACGGTTGAGCGATTTGAGTGCCTCAATGGTCGCTTTGATCCGGGTCTAAAACTCGGGATCAGTCGCTGGAATTTCGAGCCGCTTGACAAAGCAGTCACCGTTTGACTCAAGTAGCTGCTGTGATTTATGCAATAAATTGTGTTGATGGTAAGAGGCAATGAAATGGCCATGGAATTCAGTTTCAAAAAGTAGAACCGGAGCAGTTTAGTGAGTGGTCGCCCATGGATGTACCCCACTGTTTCGCTTGGGATTGTCAAAAACAACCGGCTTTGTGTGTAACACTCGAAATATGCTCCCGCGCTGGACATTGCTTGGCATGAATGAAAATTAAATATAATTTTGGGAAATAAAATAGAGAAACCCGAAATTTTAATACCAAGGATAAAACAAGAGTACATATGTAATTTTCAAAAAGAGAGGCACATAAGTAAATAAGATAAGAAGGTTATGGGTTAAAATAGAAATATGCTAACTTGGTTGCAAAGAGAAGAACTTAAGGACTAAAGTGAAATAAATGAAACTTAACACAAAAATGGGTTTTTGGGAGCCAAACATGGCCTAAAAGAGATATTTGATTTAAGACCAAATTTGGTCTCATTTTGGAAAAGGAAAACCGTGGAGAAGAAAGAGAAAGAAGGGAAGGAGAAAAAGAAGAAGGAAGAAGAAGAAGCCAAGTTTAAGGTATGGAATCTAACATTATTATGGATCTGGTTTTGTATGGAAATTATGAATTTTTGTATGAATTATGTATTTGGACCATGGTAGGGATATACATGGTTTTCAAACCTAGGGTTTTTGATAAGTTTCATCCAAACCATAGATTTCTTGAAAGTAGGTTGGTAAAACCCCTAAATATTGAAAAACATGGCATCCTTCCTTTGAGGTTGGACTCTGTGGTTTAATTACCGTAATGGAGTTTGGAGTTAGAATAAAGCCCTAACTAGTCATTGTGTTTTGGTTTGTGTATGGGTTATGACCACGTATTAGAGTTGTTTTGGGAGTAATTCATGAAAGGTTTTGAAGTAAGATCTTGAATGTTTGAAGATGAATCGAGTATAATAGAGGTTACAAGATGGATATAGAGTGGTTTTGATGTGTATATTGATTATTGAGTTGGTTTGGGTAGAAAAGTATGGAAAAATGGGAGAAAAACCACCATTTATGGGCATTTTCAAGGGGTGGTACTGGTACCAAACAGAGTGGTACGTGTACCATAAGTGTTATGTCATTTTGTTTTGAATGCAGGCACATAGTATTTTAAACGTAGCGGTCATTTCTTATCGAATTGAGTGATTAAAGTAATTTGGATTAAACTAGACTTCAAGGCAAACAAAACACCCTGAAATATGTACCTTCAAATTCTGACTCTATTTGGCCCAGAAATTCACTTAAAGTGGGGCTATGTTCAAACCAATTTCTAGTTCTGTTTTGAACATAGAGGAGTCCCAGTTGTTTAGGACATATCTTGAGTTTGGTGCTCAGTTAGGTGATTCAGTTGGAGAGAACCACTTAACGCCTTAGGCTTGAATGAGTCACAAGACTGATGTCAAATATGGAATTAAAACCATGAAAATGGGTATTTTCAAGTTGTTCCTAGTGTAAAATGGGCAAAATGACTAGTTGGCATGAAAGTATAGCGGTTGGATGATTCAATTGGAATGATTTGATTTAAAAGTAAAGTAGATTCATAGAGGAACAAGAATACATGATTGATGTGTGAATACATAGGTGTCATACGTACAAAGTATATGAAATGCCATATCACAATGGCGTAAGAAGCGGAAAAATATAGGAAATCTGATATGTATAGATGTGTTAATGAAAGCATGTGAATATGAGTAGGAAATATAAAGATTAGTATGGAACTAAGTAAGGAACTGTTTTATTAGTATAGAATTTGTCTAGACTCTGATGGATTAAGAATACATGTAGAAATCAATCCCAGAGCATGTATTGATGAAATTGGGTTAGAAGAACCCCATTTATTATAATGAATGTTTGTTAGTTTTATGTTAAATTTTTTTGTGTTGGGAAACTGGATTGATTGATTGTGCTCCTGATTGAGAATATATTTTGTATTAAGGAAATATTATTATTGGGGTTTTTAGGGAGATCTTTGTCCAAATTTCTTCAAAACGTGTTTTTGTTTGCCACATGCTTGGTCATCACTCATCGGGTGAGTGATTCAAATTTACGGGTAAACTAGACTCATGGAGGCCTATCTCCTTGAAATAGAGTATATCAAATTCCGAACCCTTTAGGCAGGTAATCAGAAATTAGACGACACGCGTGGTGTCACGGCGGCAGTGCAGCGTTCCTTCGAGCAGATTTTTGGTTGTGTCCTCGACTTGGACGACTATAACCAACGTCCAGTCAGTTTAGGTGTTCTTGGATATGGAAAGCCCTTTAGTCTAGCATCCACCATATATAGTTTAATACAACTTGAACTCGAGATTATGTCGAAAATGATAGAAAGCAGTAGGCCTACGCTGGTTGTGTAGGATTTTCTGGTTGTGTCTATCGACGAGCAATCATAACTGCTTCATCAGCACACATGAGCTTTCTATTTATCAGAAAAAAGAAAAAAAACTTTGAATGAGCTTTTTTGTTTCTAAAGCAAAACCAGATACCAATTGTGGTAGGGAATCTTATTTTCATGCACAATTTGGTGTTAAAAATACGTGCAAATACACAAGGATGGTATCCATGTTACTGTACGTAAATAGAAATAAAGCTTTCTTCGATTACTGCGAGGAATGGAGATAGGTTAGTCCTTTATATACGTAGTTGATCTGCATTTGTTGTTGTGTTTAAGCAATGGTAGTGGACACATCCCACTTGGTTTCTCGTTAAGTTTCTTTTCAATGGTAGTTGAGATTTGTAAATCTTGTTCTTGTATGTTGTTCAGATTATTATCATTGTTAATTTGAAAGTTAGGACCTGTTTGTTTGGAAACCTTAAATATTTTTGGTCTGTTCATAATATTTTTAAGTACGTTTTGAAAATAATTTTTATATATGGTGTTTTATTTTTAATTATTCTTTATATTTGCATAACTATTTTTTAAAATTACTCAGTAAGTGAACTACGGATAACATTTATTGAGCAGAGACACTTATATTTTCTAAATTTCTTCTTGCTTTGGAATTTAACACACTTAGGGATAATCTACCTTTCTTTTCAAATTCATTACTTGCATTAGCACGAAGAATCGCGAAAAGCATAATGTCCATTGCATTGGTGCTATGTGTATGAATTGAAATCCATATGGCTAGGATTGAAATTTTTATTGTGGGTTTTTATTTCATTCGATTCTTTTCTTTCTCTTCATACGAAATTTTCTAGTTTGTTCTTTTTTGGTTCAATGGATTTGGATGCAAATGATTGAATGAGGTTTATCTTAATCCTTTTCATTTATTTCTTTCCTTCTTTATTTTTTCTTGCTTTTGGAAAATTTTTATTTGATTTTCTAGTTCACTGCAATGGAGCTACAATGGAATTTCCCTACTTTGCTGAGATTCTAGTAGTGGTTCTAGCCATTGCGAATGGGTTCATTCTTCTTTGTGAAGCATGCTTGCAACAATTTTGGGTAGTGAGGGCATGTATGCTATTAGGAATAGTGTCTGATCGTAAGCTGTAGGCGTATAGTGTTAAGTGCCATTGTAATATTTTTGGAGTTGTTATTAAGGATGAAAATATGAAATGATAATTTATGGAACCCGGAATGTTGTAATAAAACAAGGGTAAAATCATAATTTATCAAATGGGACATAAAGGGCATAATTTGAGAAGATGATATGCCAAAAATGAAAGATGATGAGTCATCATATAAATAACAAGAGTTGATTTGCAATATTAAAAGGATGGAGGACTTAATTTCAATTAAGGAAAATATATGGATATAAAAAGGGAAATGAGACAAACATCACATTTTGGTCTCATTATTTTTGCTAGGGCTTCACGGTTTTGAGAAAAGAAGAGGAAGAAGAGGAAGAAAAGGAAGAAGAAGGAGGAGGAGAAGAAGAAGATCAAAAAGGTATGTTTTTGTCTTGGAATCATGGGTATTTTGGATTCCTAAGGTTTTGGTTGGGAGATTGGTTCATATTTATCCCCAAGGTTTTGTGGAAAGATCGAAGCCTTGATTTATTGAGGTTATGAGGGATCAAACACAGTCGTGTAAAATAAACATGGAATCATCATATTTATATGGTTTAAAAGAATTGGTGGACCTTTGGTTGAATTCATAAGATTTGGCACAGGTTTTGGGGGTATGAGGTTCGAACCCTTACGTCTGAGTATTATGGGTTGTTTTTGGATGATTTCCATGATTTTGAGGTATTAAGGGATGGAGAAGTTGTATGAAATGGTACCAAAGTGGCAAAAATATAACAAATTTGGGCAAATTTCGGTATCTTAGGTACACCCCAGTAAAAGCAAAGCGCTCTGATGCAGATTCAACTATATCGGTACAACTGTGCCCAAAATGTCTAGAAATTGTGTATTTTGCATATTTAAGCCTAAATTCACACACCGATTGCATAGAAACCTTACTAAATGATTAAGAGAGGTTCAAATAAGATTGGAACTCGATGAAAAACGTAGCGTACCTGCTTGGCCAGAAATGGCGATAATCGTTAAAGTATGACTAAGTCTAAAGTACGTTAGTTTGGTATCATTAGGCAATTAATATTTTGCGTGTTCGTTGGCGTGTAGGCTAAGCGGCGGGAAAGGGTGTGTGGAATCGTCTTCAGGATTTAGTAAGAAAGGTGAGTGTTCTAAAACCTATTTTCTCAAATACTAAGGTATTATTGTATAAATTGTTTTACAACGTGTTGTAGTTTGAGTTTGTAAAACCACCACCATAATTCAAAAGAGCAAACAAGAAAAATGGTTTTGATTTAAGCCATGGTGAAAACGAAAAATGGTTTTGAATTATTAAACCATATTTAAAGCAAACAATGGTTTTGAATTATTAAACCATGTTTCAAGCAAGCAAGCAAACAAGCAAGCAAGCAAATGGTTTTAAATTGTAAAACCATATTTAAAAAGAGCAAGCAAGCAAATGGTTTTAAATTGTAAAACCATATTTAAAAGAGCAAGCAAGCAAATGGTTTTAAATTGTAAAACCATATTTCAAGAAAGCAATGACAAAGAATATTTGTGGCTTGAGGCCTAGCTTCAGCCCTTGGTTCTAAGCAAGCATACGGTCGGAGGTATTTCGTGCGTCTTGCGATTGGTGTTGGGGATATTATACGTGCGTTTAGATTTGCACGGTCGGAAAACTTAGTTCATGCATCGTCGTTTAAAAGAAGACACGTCGCGCGTGTTAAGACATATAAGGTTAGGCTATTTAAATTATGAGTGATGGAGGCGAGTCGGTCGTGTATTCTGAGGAAAGGTGGAGTGAAGTGTGCGGGGCCCTTCCACTAGGTGACGGACCGGGTTCGGCCACCAGGCACGGTCGTCTTGAGGGCTCCCATGTTCACTAGGGTACAGCGAAGCAAGTAAGGCCTCAGTGGTTGAGTGGTTATGAGCATGATTATCGGTTGAAAAATCAACCATTGGTGCCGCGGTCGAGCCCAGGGCTCCGTGTTTGTTTTTAAACAAGCGGTTGAGCCGGGCTCCGTTTAGATTCAAGCAGTCGGTTGAGCCAGGGCTCCGTGGTGATTTTAAAGCAAGCTGGTCGAGCCCGGGCTCGTTTTTATTTTAAAGTAAATGGATTTGACTGGGCTCCGTGTTATAAAAGTTTTGAAACTTTTTTAAGCGAAGATTTGAGAAAAGTTTTAGAAACTTTTTAAAAACAAGGGTTTATGAAAACATAAACTTTAAAGTAAACAAGGTAAATCAAGCAAGCAAGAGATTTGAGAAAAGTTTATTAACTTTCAAAGAAAAGCAAAGCAAAGCAAGCAAGCAAGTATGAAAGTTTTACAAACTTTTAAAAGCAAGCAAGTACAAAAAGTTTTAGAAACTTTAAAGTAAGCAAGCAAGGCTTTTGGAAAATACCCTATAAAAGAGAGTTTTACAGTTTTGAGATGTTTTCCGAAAAAGAAAAACATTTTATAAAGCAAACACTCACTGAGCTTGTTTAGCTCATTATTTTGTGTTTTAAAAACTATTTTCAGATACGAGGCACTCCGGGATATTGGAATGATTAGGAGTTCTCTGACATTTGTACGATCTTTGTAATTAATAATATTTTGTAAGGACATACCTTGAAATTGTATAATGGAACATATATGTATGTACATAGTATAGTTTTGTGGAAATGTGTCGGATTGCTGGTTGCCATATTTGAAAAAATGTAAGTGTGTATACAAAATTTGAGAATTATCTATATGCGGTATCATCTTCCTTGAGTTCTATTGCCAGAGTTACAAATCACAAGTTAGAAAGGAAAAATTTACATAGGAGTTTTTAACCCAAGCGTCGGCTTGACTTGCGAGGATTCTAGTCGTTAGAAATGTAATTTGTGGATTTTTGAGATTAGTAGGCACACACCTTCGCTAGTAGGGGGTGGGGTGTGTCGGCGACTAGTAATTAGGGTTTTGTAGGACTCTTTGGCTATTCAGAGTGGTTGTTTGCTTTAATTTATCATTCATGTAATGAAGACTATCTATTTATTCTTTGTTTCTTTGGTCCTTAATTTTCTGGTTGCTAGTGCAGGATTGAAATTTAGATCTTTGATCTTCATTGGTAGTAAGAAGCTTAGTCCTTCAAACTTGGAATTCCTTTCTTTTTTGCTTCCCTTTCTTGTCCTTTCACTTGGTTCTTGTGTTCTCCTAATTTTTACCTTTTTGTGTGGCTTGGATTGGTGCACTGGAAGAGACATGATCCCTTCATCTAGGAATAGCATGATATTTTTTCACCTTTAGGTTTTCTTTTTGGCGATTTCATATTTTCCATTAATTCTAGTTTCCAGCCCATAATGGTTAGAACTTCGAAACTACACCTAGTCCATTTGAACCTTAAACTTTATATATAATGGACGAGTAACCAAAATTATTCCCTTTTCAATTTGCTAATTAAAGCTATGTTTCTTCATGCAGATTCTGCAAATGCATTGCCTAGATATTCACAATATTTTATCTCTGCATATTCATCTGTAAGTCATTTTCTTTAATTAATAGTAATATTTAAGTCATTGTATGTTTCATTCGTATTATTATTCAAAGTAGATAAGGTATAGTGGTAAAAAATTTGGTCCTTAATGGCAAACTCAAAATGGCCACAGAACATGGCTGCCAGAGTATTAGACTTGAACAATTTGAATCGAGCTTCATTCCTTAAACAACCACCATAGGTTAATTGAAAGAATTATGTTAAATTATTAAATGGATTAAGCAACAAGAAATCAAAAGATCAACTGACGATTAACAATAATATATATCAAGTAATAAGCGACAACTTACAAATGATTTTTAACGCAGTAATATATCTACAGTATTGTGACCATAACACATTTGTTTTGGAACGATTGCGAACATGGTATCAAGTATATTGCAAAAATATTAGTCTTAGATAGTTAATTCCTGGTTAATGTTATATACAAAAATAACATGTCTTAGGATAGTTAATGCCTGAAAATCAAATTACCTCTTGGATATCTATACAAAAATGTTATATGCAAATTCTCTGCAACAAATCCTAATTTACCAAAACAACAATAAAAAATTAAAAAATTAGTTTTTCATTTTAGAAAATGAAAATATTAAAAGTACAAGATTAGAAAGTAAAGTACAAAGATTAATTAGTTAATAAGATTAGAAAAATAAAATTAAAAATTAGTTTTCATTTTCTATTTGACTAAACAAACATTAAAAATTAAAGTACAGAGCATATCTATAATGAATAATAAGTTATTCAATATCATTGAATTGTAAGATTAAGAGTTTAAAATGAATAATAATTTAGTAATTAAGTTAACATTGATAGATTTAAGTCTTTTAAGAATTTTAGTAATTTTTAGTTCACTTAAATAATTCTTAGGTTTATTTTCAATTTTGTTAATTGTCTTTCTTTTATTTGAGTGTATATTTATTGTGCTTGATAATATATATTGCTTTGTTTTGTGTGTAATGTCGGGCATTTGTTATTTGAGATAGCTAGAGGCGAAAGGCAATGATGGTGATCATAAATAATAGAAGTGTAATATTGATTGTGCTTGATAATATATATTTCTTTGTTTTGTGTGTAATGCCAGGCATTTGTTGGCCTGAGGATAATTGGGGGCGAAGACAATGATGGTGATCATAAATAATAGAAGTGTAATATTTATTGTGCTTGATAATATATATTGCTTTGTTCAGCGTGTAATGCCGGGCATTTATTGCTTGAGATAACTGGCGAAGAGCAATGATGGTGATCATAAATAATAAATTAATATTTAATACAATTCGGGATCAACATTGTTGTTGCTATCTGTATAATTTAGTTCATTTTTTTTAGTGCATACATGTGACCTATTTCAACTAAAAATTAAGTATTATGAGGAAACTTTGTTGAAATTTTTATAGATTTATAAGACAATATAACTAAAAGAATAATTAAAAATGTACATTGTTGTACATTTTTAGCTGTAGAAACCCGTTCGGTGTCTTACTCACTGGAAGGTGAGAATTCACTGAATTGTCCAATGTGGACAGTTTGGGAATGACATGCCTATATCTGTAGATGATAGTTTACATGTTTATTACATGCATATATAGAAATTCGGTAGCATATGTATCCCTCTCATTCTTCGAGTGCGTATACGGATATTCAATATCGTCTGTCAGAGAGCTTGGAGGAAATCTTTGCCGAAAATTTCTATGTATGTATGGATAAACGTGTATTATTGTGGGATATAGATGACACATTCTTAAATGGGATAGGTTCTTACCTTTGAAATGAATATATGGAGTGATAAGGATGACATGTAATAATTGAAATTAATTAAAAGAAACTTAAAATCATAGTTTGAATGACTAAATTATATGATTGAGCATTATTCTTTGCAAATATAACAGGGCAAAATGAGTTCAGATCGTCAGTGGATGTACAAAAGGTTTATGAATGGAATTTTGAATCAAGATTTTTTGAATGGGCTAGAAACTTTCATCAACTTTTCTTGTAGTCAATCGAGATGGATGGACGGAGATAAATTAAATGTCGTAAGAATAACCGCGAGTGTCGAATATGTCTTTTCGTGATGTAAATAACATTGCTGAATCACCATGTGGCTCAAATATGGCTTTGTGCAAATTATTTTGTTTGGTTATCAGAAAGTCTGATGGCTGTGGACAGTGACCAAAATGAGGGTAGTGAATCGTATGTATGTAGTGAAGAACCATCAAACACATACCATAGAATGGTCATAGAAGCTGCTAGTGCTGACTTCAATATGGATGACATGGATGAACCACCCCCAATCCTGGCTTCGAAATTTTATGATATCTTGAAAGGCTGCGGATAATGAGTTGTGGCACGGTTGTAAAAACGCATTCTAATTATCACTTGTGGCTGACTTATGAGCATGAAGTCGAGAAAATCATCGAAATTGTATTTGATTAGGTAGGCGATGAAGAGATTCAGGATAATAATTTGGTCGCGACACTTTTCTGACACCTAAGAAGTTACTCACGGTATGGGCTTTAACGGTGGAAAAAAATTGATTGTTGTTTGATGGATGTATGTTATATTGGGGTGTTGATAGTGACTTGATGGAAACGTAAGTTTTGTGATCATCTCGGTTTAGAAGAAGCCACCTCGTGTTGTAAGCTGACGGAAAGCGAAAGTTGCATATAAGAAGTCATTACTTCCCTTTAATTCCTTGATTGCAGAGACTATATGCATCAAATGCTATAGCACATGATATGAGGTGGCATTATGAGCATGAGGTTGAACAAGGGGCGATGCGTCATCCATCATATTCACTTGCTTGGAAGCATTTTAATAAGATACATCCAGATTTTGCTGCTGAAAGTCGAAATGTGAGATTAGGTCTCTACACTGATGGTTTTCAGCCATTTGGCCAATCTGGACAACAGTATTCTACATGGCCAGTGATAGTGACACCTTCTGATTTGCCTCCATGGTTGTATGAAGAAGCAATATATGTTTACATCAATATTGATTCCCAGGCCAAAAACGAAAACGAGTTGGATGTTTTCTTCTGACCTCTTATAGCAGAGTTGAATCATTTGTGGGATGTTGGCATGAATACATATGACATCTCAAAGAAGCAAAATTTCATGGTGCGGGCGGCCCTTATGTGGACAGTAAGCGATTTTCCTGCATATTCAATGTTGTTTGGTTGGAGTACTGCAGGACGGTTAGCATGCCTATATTGCATGGACAAGTTTGATGCTTTTACTCTCAAATTCAGTGGTAAACAGTTGTGGTTTGATAACCACTGTAAGTTTCTACCTGCATATCATCCATTCGAAGGGAATAGGCTGCATTCGAAAATCGCGGTGACAGTTCCACCGAGTTGTTCATTTAGGAGATATCTTGGCCCAGAGATTCGAGTTTGGGTATGAAGAAGGTAAGCGAAATGGGCCTCTTGGAACTAATGGACCAATATGCAAAACATGTAAATGGAGGAAACACAAGATTTTTGGATCGCCTCTATCGATTTCAATTTAATTCGTCATAACTGATGTAATGTATATTGAAAATGTGTTCGATAATCTTTCAACACTCACCTAATGTAGATAGGAAACAAAGGACACTTTTAATCAAGACAAGAGTTGAATGATTACCGCTTGTCCAATTGAACGGAATGAGGCTACAGGAAAATAAAGCTTGCTGTAATAATTTGATAAAGGCAAGACAGACATTGTGTGAATGGGTTAAAAATTTGAAATTCCCTGATGGATATGTGTCAACATATGATGTGATATGAAGAAGCTGAAGTTATTCGAATGAAAAGTCATGACCGCTAGCAGGTATTTATGCGAGATTAATACCAATTGCTTTCCGTGAAATACTTCCCCTAAATGTTTAAAGGTCCTTACATAACTTAGTTTGTTCTTCAAAGAGCTAACCGCAACCATAATCAAAACAGATGACATGGTGAGACTGGAGAATGACATACCTCTCATTCTTTGTAAGCTTGAATGGATATTCCCATCGAGATTTTTTAACTCAATGGAGCATTTGTTTATCCATTTACTTATGAAGAAAGGGATACCGGTCTCGTAATACATGGATGTATCCTTTTGAGAGGTAAATAAATGATAAGAAAAGTATATTATTCAAGCATAAATTAAATATTTTAATTTGATTTAATTGAAACCTGACATAATGGTCAGAGGTATCTTCAGAAGTTGAAATTAAATGTTAGGAAACAAGGCAAAAGTCAAGGTCCAATTGCAATGAGATATTTAGTAGGAAGAAGCATCATCCTTTTGTTTATTATTTCGAGGACCATGTCAATACAAAGCATAGAAATGTGCCTTTGAATGATGATGGTCAGGCCGTAAGATGAATACGAGGACAAGCTATCTATCTCAAGCAATCTCAAAAGAGCATCATGGAAGAGCAAAGAAAAGATGTATGACAGATGAAGAGTACAAAGCAGCCCGGAGCTACTACGCTAATAATCAGGAGGAGGTCACACCATATATCGAGTATGTATACCCAAACGGTTGTGTATAATCATAGGATCATTTTTGCCTCGACAGAATAATTAAAAACTGATATCCATTAATACCTCTGTTTCATTTGTGAAGTGTCGCTGAGCAGTTAAAACATGTGCAACCAACCATTCTCACCTACGAGGCCGATTCTGGTGCTGAAATCGATCAGGAATTGGTTCAAGAAACAATGAGAATTATTAAGCCTTAATGTTTTGAATAATTTGATTTATTAGTATCTTACATTTTTTAAATATCATTTGTCGAATATATGCAACAGACAAATGATCCATCAAATGGAGATTCCAACACATTCATACAGAATCTAAGTAAAGGCCCATTTATATATGTGACTACCTATCCCGGGTATTTGTCACTTGATATAAATTTCAATAATAATAGGCACTTGTTCTTCAAAGCAATCCGCTTAACAAAGGGAGGCGCATTAAAGGCTCAAATTATAGTGCAGATGAGAGTGATTATTATGGTCAACCATCAAGTTGTCGAGTCAGATAACTTGACTAAAATAACAGGATTGTATTATTCAAAATGTAGAGTGATTCTGATCTACACGAAACGGCGCCAAAGATTCATCTCGGATTATAAGCCAGTGGATGTTAATCCATAAACGCAGATGAATCGGTATGAGCCATTTATTATGAAGCCTGCCACTCAAGTATATTACGTACATATCCGGGAGTTTATCTCATGATAAGAGGATCGGTGGGCCGCTTGCAAAATCAAAGCTCGATCAAATATCAAGTACCAACATCTCAACAAAGTAAGGTAAACTTAGCTATCAGACCTAAGATTTCAAGAAGACACGACATAAACAATATCGAGCCTATGCATGTAAATGAAGATCCGTAAAACTTATGTGACTCAAATGGTGGCCTAATAGAATATTGAAGATGATCATGTTCAATCAAGATGAGTTGAACTTCCATCGACCTGATGAAATGTCAAGATCCATTGTGAGGATGATAGTGATAATATAATTAAACTTTTATAATTGTATTAGAACATTATAGTTTCAAAGACTTTCTATATTTTGTTGCAATCCATTGTGTGTGTGTTATTCTAATATGCATGTTGTTCAACATAATATCAATTTATGTTTTCATTATATCTCTCTATTATATGTCTGAAGTATTTACTTCTGCATGATGGCGATAAAGGACGTGGATAAGTAGGTGAGGTGATTTAGATGGTGGACGGGATGACGACTAGATTCATCTAGCATTTATGTCCCATGGCGCCGCACTCATCTCCTACCCACCCTATCCCGCATCACCATCACGACACTACATCAACATTGATACCTCCCATTCATCACCTTTATCGTGATATAAGGCCACCACCATCGTCTCCCTCCTTCACATTAATTTCCGATCCATCACCTACCACCACACTACATTCTACATCATCGCATGTTGTTCCTCTTTTACAAAGCATTCATCGACATCATCATCCGTTGTTGGTTCCTCTCGCAGCAAAGTATAAGTTAGTAATAGATCGCTGATGAGGTATAACATAACGTATATATTACTTTAATAATAAAAACAGTGATGTCCTCTGCTAGTGGTTTTGTTTATATAGTTATGAATTGCTTGTTTTCAATGTTACGTTTATTTTACGTTTTCATCTCACAAGTGTCAAGATATTACAAAGTCTTTCAGAAAATGTATGATTCCAAAGCATTCTCGTGGAAGAAAGTTTCTAAATCGATTAAAAAGACTTACTTTGATGACTTCGTGTATAAACAAATAAACAAAAGTATCAGAAATTAATTATCACTCAGCCTCAATCTGCATAGTTGTGGCATTATCTGTTACAAAAGTATGATTTAAATCCTTGTTATTAATACACTTTTTTGTGTTTTTTTTTTTATATACAGAATCAGTGGTCATGGGCACCCCGATTTAATGGACAGATAAAGTCATTGTGGGAGAGCAAAGCTGCTGAACGGTACGCAGACTTTGTCCATAAATTGAAGATTGTGGCAGATAGGACCGACTGATACTCGAGGATGAGTGTATAGAGGGCTTTCCAGATCGAGGAGTTTAAGTGAAGAAAATCATAGATAGCCAAAGTAAGAACTAATAAGATCAAGTATCGACTGTATAGGCATGTATCGCCACAAGAGGCTAAAGTCAACCATTGAGCACGCCGAGATTTGATAAACATTTTGACTTTAAACGTTTTAAATATTTAGCAAATGTCTAATAGTCCAAAATCTAAACCTTGTAATGGTTTTTTTTGAAGAATTTTGATAAAATTTTCTTTCCTTGTCATTTTTTTTTTTTTAACTATGACTTAAAAATTTTAGATAACACATTTCTTATGTTGTTATTCTTTACAAATTTTAAAATAATGTATTCTTTAATTTGTAAATATATGTTATTTTTGACTTATTAAATTCATATTTGAAGGTAGAATCGGTTTAGATCCCAATTTTAATGAGATCTTCGTGAAGATGTATGTGAAGAAAGCAGATGGCATGAGTCGATAATAAGTCTCATGATTGATGTAAGTATCTCTTATATTAATAAACTATTTGACAACTCAGTAGAATGTTGAAAGTTATGTGGCATGAAAAGTATTAGAATATTTAATTATTTATATCTAGCATCAGAATTTATTTTCTATTTTATCACAAGACCTCAGAACGTGACAGCCTACTTCAAATAAATTTGAGGGCCCTATGGATCTTCAACCAATTGACTATGATCATATCTATTCGAGACCATAGAGGCCTGGCAAGCACGACTGGCACGACTCTCACTCAAGGAGTGGCTTTTTGTTCTAGCAAATGTTTCTAGTTCCTCCGTCACAACAAGCAGCGGGATGAGGCGGTTTGAGTACCAGTAATGAAACAAATGAACGTGATTGCGCGATGGAGATGTAAATGAAAGAGAAGGATCAGCAGACATTTCTTTTTCAAGGATGAAATGCATCTAACAAAGAAGTGAATAATGAGATGAAAGAATGAAGAATGTGCAATGCAAATGCTAGATGACTAATATGCAAATACAAGCATGACTTGATGCTACAGATGACACTGAGTTCAAAGGAAAAGCACCTAATTCTACCACAAATTTTTACCATAGATCCACAATAATGATTAGGATGACGTATTTAGGTTTAGATGATTAGAGACCTATGTTATTTTTATTTTTACTATTGACAATTATCATATTAATACTTCAGATCGTTGATTTCTATGGTTAATTAAAAAAAATTACTTTTAGTATATGTTTTTATTCATTATTGATATAAAAATTTAAAAGTATGTATTCTAATTTTTTTTAAAAATAAATTAGTGAAAATAGCTAAATTAGCTAGGGACAATTTCGTCACTATTTTCATTCAATTGTAAGAAAATAACTACAACAATAGCTAGGGATCATTCCATAACTAAGGACAATTCCGTAGTTATTTCCTTAAAATTAGACAATAATAAGGATGGGGGAGCTGTCCCTAGCTAGTCTAGGTAGGACAATTCCATCGCTATTTCCAAATTCGATGTAAGACAAATGACGTGATCAAAAATTGAATAAATACAGTGACAATTCCATAACTATTTCTTTAAAATTCTATTAAAATAGTGACTTAATTGTCCCTTAGCTAATTTAGGCAGACAACTCATACAATATCTTAAAATTCGATAAAATAAGAACGGAATCGGTCTTAGCCAATTTAGCTATGATACAATTCAGTAGCTATTTCTTCAAAATTTGACAAGAATAGTGACGGAATTGTCCCTAGCTAAATTAGCTAGGAACAATTTCAGAATATTTATTGCACTTTCCTAGCTAATTTAGCTAAAGCATTCTCCGTCGCTATTCAAATAAAATAATTGGTCTCTGAATTAGCAACAAAATGAAGTTTAAAATATATAATTAGCTGTGAATTTCCGTTAAAAATAAAGAAAATTTTATCGCTAATTTTGCGATAAGCACTTTAGCTGTGGATTATTTCACAGAATCATTGCTATTCTATTTTAGCGACGAAATTTCTTCAAATAGCTAGGGAAATTTCCCTAGCTATTTGGCTTTTTTTTTTGTAGTGCTCTCCTACTAGAGCTTGGGGCAACCAAAGATGAGGTGTTCTCCCTCCATTCTTAGGTGGGCAGGGACAAGGAGGCCATGGAGGAGGAGTTTCAGAAGGCTCTGGAGGTGATCTTTACCTATGGGTACGAGTGTTGTGTGCTCAAACACAACATCTATGGAGACCATCCTTGCAGGTCCATGAAGTATGCTCACCGACCCTGCCTCTTGAGTTCTCAGAACCTGTGCCCCCTCTCGTCTAGCATTGTCGAGGCCAATAACCCACTCAAGCCCTTCGAGCGAAACGAATTAAGGAACCCATGGAGGTTAGTTACTACCATGACTGTGCGAACTCAGCCCTTTTTTTTCGGTTCTTATTAATACATTTATTTTTTTATAAAGGGCCTCATCTAACCATCATTTGTGTACTTTTCTGGTCTTATTCGCGCTTTAATGAAATACATTTTTGTTCACGACTATTATTATTTTATTTCATCCACTACTGGTGCTCTTATAATTTCTAGTTTGCTTAAGATATTGATTTCATTATGCAACCCCTTTCCTCAATTCTTGGTTAGGATGGTCGCTTTAGGACACCAATGTTAAGTTAGGAGCTTGGCAAGGTTTTCCCTTGTGCTAGTAGGCAAGGCACCATCTTTGGCCTTGCCAGGTAGGCTAAGGACCATCGTAGGACTCCGTCACGACGCCAGGTTGGTGGCCTTGTCTGCATCTCTCTTTGAAGTACTAATAGCTAAGAGCCTGGTCTGCCTGGGAAAGCAACAAAGGAGCCATGCCCCTAGTTTTAGTATGGTAGGGTGGGCTTGATTGCTTCGATCGTGGTCATGTCTGTCAAATGGACTCTGGCCTATGGAGTAGGGTTTAAAACACTGTGACTAATAATGATATTGTCTTCCAAACCTTAAGTATGGAAAGTCGGGTTATTCTGAAAATTAATGTGCACATAAGCATGCCTGGAGGTGAAGGCGATTATCACAAAGCTACAGTAGCGCACGTGTCCCAATGTGTCTGCGGTGCATGATTTTTTGATGGCGCATTTAATGCATTTGTTAACGTTTCACCCCTATATATAAGGGTTTGACTTCGAGTGCTACCTATCCACAAAGTCTTTCACCTACTGCGATTTCTTTTCCTCTCTGTTTTTGTGAACTGGCAAGGATAAGGGAGCCATAGAGAAGACTACTGGAGGGCTCTGGAGTCGTCTTTCATCTATATATATGGGTTCTATGTGTTCAAACACGACAACTGTTGAGACCAACCAAAGGTTCCAGATTATATGCCCGACTTCCTCCTACTCTTTCTTTCTAGAAAAGCTTAGCCTTAGGCGCCTGTCTCAAAGATCCTCCCTCAAGATGCAATTGTCTGGTGCATCAGAGAGGTAAGCAAGGAGCTCAGAGGCTCTATCACGGATGAAATGTGGAATGATCCTAAATTCATTCTTCTTCTTTTCTTCCTTTTCATAATATCCATTATATCTCGACATATATCATCATGTAACTAATGATGCCATTAGTGTATTTATGAGATATAAATTTTTGTAATTAGCCCAATATGGCCGCTTGGATATATATTATCATGCAACTAATGACGCCATTGGCGTATTCATGAGATAAACCTTTTTGTAATGGGCCCAATATGGTCACTTGGACATATATCATCATGCAACTAATGACGCTATTGGCGTATTTATGAGATATAACTTTTGGTATTCTTTGAACAAATGACCCTGGCCAGGATCAAGCCGTCAGAGACACCGAGGTTGTTATATCCTATTAGGTACTCGCTCCAATTTTAGTGAGGCTGTTAAGAGCCACAAAGCGGTCAAGTGTAATGCACTCAACAGTTAAGGATCATGTCTGGTATTACGAAAGTGCCAGCAAGCCTGAAGCCACATCTAGGCTTTTAAAAGTGCTAGCAGCTGAGCTAAGCTGGGCCTCGTCTTTTTGAAAGTGCCAGCAGCTAAGAGCCACATCTGCCTTTTGAAAGTGCCAACAGCAGTACATCTTGTCTTTTGAAAGTGCTAGCAGTTTAAAGCCGCGCAATTGTCTGAGCGTAGGATAAGAGCCACATTCGGGTCTTTCGACAGTTGCCAATAAAGCCAGAGCCAACATTTCGTCTTTTGAAAGTGCAGAGGCGTAGAGCCGCAACCGGTCTTTTTGAGAGTGCCAAGCAGTTAAGAGCCACAACCGTTTCTTTTGAGGTGGGCCACAGTAAGCGAGAGCCACATTTGGCTCCGGTGAGAGTTTTTCAACAAAGCCACATGCTAACTGGCTCTTTTAAAGTGCCACAGGTTTAGACACATCCGGTCTTTTCGAGAGTGCCGTAGGGTAAGAGTCACGTAAAGATGGTCTTTTGAAAGTGCCAAATGCTTAGAGCCACATTCGTCTTCAGTGTTAGGTGCTTAGAGCCACAGTCTGGTCTTTTGAAAGTATCAGCAAGCTTAGAGCTACATCTTATCTTTTGAGATTGTCAGCAAGCTTAGACCCACATCTTCTCTCTTGAGAGTGCCAGTAGGCTTAAAGTCATAGTCTGGTCTTTTGAAAGTGCTCTGTGTTAAGAGCCACAAGCCCACCCTTTAAAGCAGGCTTAGGTTTGACTGGGCTTTCAGAGTGCCAAACAGGCTAAGAGTAATAGTCCGGTCTTTGAGAAGAGGCAAAGCTGTACTCAGTACTGAAGACACCTTTATTGATAGTAATACTTTCAAAAGAAATTTTACTGGTAATACCTCTTCAGGTGCATGGAATTCCACATTCTTGGTACTGGAGTCCAATCTAGCTTATTCAACATGTATGATCTGAATGCCCCAACTGACTATCAGTACCTTCCCTTAGCTGAAGGTCTCTGGCCTGTTGGCTAAATTGTTTCTTTAAAGACTCTTCTCAAGACCAAGTCTCTGTCTCGGAGTGTACACAACTTTACGTGCCTGTTGTATAGGTTTGTCAGTCTCTGCAGGTATGACACTATACGCACAGCCTACAGCCTTCAAGCGGAGCTCGTCCCAATACATCTAGGTCTCTTAATGGCTTCATGATTAGCCTTTAGGAAGTTCATCAGCGGGCATCCTAAATTCAGGGAATGAGAAATGATCGTGTAAAAGGTAAACGATACACTCTCAATATTCTACTGGTCATTTTGAGGCCCATTAACTCCTAGCGCTCATCTAATCATTTGTCATTAATTGCGCCACTTTTAAAGTCAGAGCTCCGAGCCAGACGACCTCACCACGTTGTTTGTAAAACGCTGGGCTAAGGCAAGTTCAATCTTCAACTGATGCACCGATAATTCTAATATCAACAGCCATTGTCAAGACTATCGACTGCGGGTATTCGACTGACAGACGCATGTTCTTCCATAAAAATCGGACGACATCTTCGCGCAGGTAGGTCTAACTATATCAATCTTTCTAACCCGAAGTGGCAAGGGTCCGTTATGGCTGCGATCTTGCCGACACTCGAGATGTACCGCCGGCAACGATCACACTTCCTAACACAAAGCATTGCATTCGCCTCACACAGTAAGAACCCTGTGTACGCCCCATGCGCCTAAAGTTCGCACTGGATTTGCTTCGATATTCCTTCGTGGAGTTCCACCAATGCATACTGCCCCTACTAGGTGGTGAGGCATTTAAGATACGGGCCGTCTAGAGACCATTTATACAACTGCTCGTTCACAAGGGAGAATCGAGTTGTTCGAACCTCGACCTCGGGCTTCGACCCTACCATCCTGAGCCTCCCAAGCTCGTAAAGGACTATCGAGTCATCCAAGAGGAATATGCTTCTTCATCTCATACCCAATGGCCGTAAATTGATGACTCCGGTCAATAAGATGGGGAGGAGCATTGTTTCTTTAATATAGATGCACCACACCTGCTTACAGACTGGGCTTTCGCCTTCAGCCCTCGGGATATGCTCCATGCTTCCCAAGCCACAACTCTTCAGTCGGAGCTTAACTAGGCATACATACTTAGTCATGCACTGATCCCGCGTCTCGTATTCTACTTACCTCGCCCTACCACCACCGGGAGTCACTTGTGATGATGATTCTTTTCATGATACGGAGATCATGGGATCCAGCACCCGTTAGATCAATTTATTCTAATTTATTATTGACACTGGGGAACCAACCAGATACTGTCTATCCTCTCCCTGGGTCAGCAGTTTGTAAGTCAATATTGACTGGCTTACGAGGTCACTGCCTCTATTAAGACCCACCAATGGCATTACCCGTCCACGCCCTTTTAGGATCTCTACTAAAAGTCCGCTAATATCTATCCCTTTACCGCCAAGTGCGGGGTTTATAATCGATACCAAACTCGCTAACTTAATAGCCCACCTGCCATCCTTCTTCCCCGATGTCAAGTTATATGGTGCTTCATAAGGGAAGATTGGCTAGCACGATGATACGGTGTGTCAGCAGGCGTAGTTTTTTGTAATGCCACACTGAGAGCCGCCATGTCGCTCGAGACGAGTATACCCGATTTTACGCTTTAGATAGTGATTTTTCGTGTAAGAATATCGCCTCGTTTCAATTTTCTACCTTTCGCAACAAAGCCGCACCGGATCGGCATATCCAAATTGCTAGGTAAAGAAAGAGCAAGACGCCCACTTTGGTAATACAGAACCCATGGCTCAAAGGAGATACGCTTGATTACCATGAAAGCCTACCGCATTCCTATTCCAAACCGCCAATTTGGCCTCGGAGGTGAAAAACTACTAATCGGGCTGAACAAGATATGAAACCATCCTGAGATCGCCACTCCATTTAATTTCAGCCTGGTCGTGATTCATTTTCAGAGGTAGGAGTCCGAGATTCTATAATAGCTCTAAGTCAGAATAAGATTGCCTCTTTATCCTCTTTTATACAACATCATAGTTTCAAAGCTTCGCTTCAACCACTTCGAACGCACATTTTGCATTAAAGTTTATGCTGAAAGCACAGCAGCTAAATGTTTTCTAGAATGATTCTAGCCATCTTGGATTTGATAAGCATATCGTCGATGTAGACTTCCAAGATCTTGCCCATCAGTGGTCGAAATATCTTGGTCACCAACCTCTGATAGGTCGCTTCGGCATTCTTCAAGCCAAAAGGCATTACATTGTAGTAGTACAGCCCGTGAGGTGTAATGAAGGTAGTTTTCTCTACATTAGGCTGGTGCATGGGAATTTGGTGGCATTGTAGCATCCAGATGATAGATACACTACTGAGGATTTGCATGATTCATTCCATAAAGAGGAAGTTGAACTTTCTGATGGGCTTACTGAGATCACATACTTTCCACTTATCGCCCTTCTTAGGAACCACCACCACATTGGCAAGCCATTCGGGGTATTTTACCTCTTTGATGAAATCCGCCTCACAAGATTTCCGTTCACTGCTTCAATAATCTAATGGCGATCCGGTGAAAGCCTCACTTTTTTGCCCTGCCAGTCATCACTAAGATAAGATTAGTCAGAGAGGCTACATCTGGTCGATTCCGATCATATCTAAGTTTGGATCTGGCAAAAACACGCCATGTTTCTTTAAATAATATGTTGAGTTGCCTTTTCTTTCATTGATAGCAGAGAATTAACGTATGTGAACTTCTCTAGCCCGTCCAACACCATTATCTCTAGGGGATCCATGGCTAATGGGTCCTTCTCTTCCGCCCTGACTTAGGCAACGAACTGTGGTTGCTACGAGGGGGTGTGATCTTCAAGGGAGTGATTGCTCAGCTTTCTCCCTTTGTTCCCATATGATAATGGAGCAGACCGCCATAACGCGCCGCTAACTATTTAGAAGGTCGATCACATTTCATGTTGGCCAAATAATCGATCATCCGTGATATGTCAAGGACAAATTTTCATCGAAAGTGCAACCAGGTCCGGCCTACTATGGCATTGTAATGCCCCAAGTCTTCGACGACTAAGAACAAAACCTATTAGTGACCGGGTCCCGCTCAGATAGGAGCAATGACGCTCCTAGTGTCGGGTTGTTACGCCGTTGAAAACCAGTATAGGATTCGCCCGATCGAAAGTACAACATTCTGAGGAAAGCTCATCCGATCGAAGGTTGGTAATTACACAAGTCCATACGTCGATCTACTGTGCAATCATAAGTATTAAAACAACTATAACATAGGGTGAATACTAGTGCATCGTAATGGGGCACAATGACCCATTCGGGCTTGACTGATAAAAGATATAAACACCATCATCTTCGTTTTTTACTACGCCTCCCATGTGGATAAAGATTTGCCCGAGCTCTTGATCGGTCGCTCTCAAGAGCTTCTTCTATCGGGCGCTCGATTGATAATGTCATCGGGATGGGCCTTCATCGATGGGCCTCCCAAGATAGTTTATGGTTAGTTCCGGTTCCATGGACGCACACGCCATTGTAATTGCCATAAGAAATTTCAAATTCGCCCGCCAACTTCCTTCACATACCTGCGGTGCTCACGGATTAGTCCTTCCACTAGAATCCCAGCTTCGATAACGCTGGTCTCGCGGCTCCGTGATCTCTATGATGATCGCGACCGTATGGATCGTTTCTCCTCGAGAGGATCCGTCTGACGGCGGCAGCCACTTGAAATCCGCAAGTCGCAAATGAGGGCGCAGCCTCTCATACGAGATGTCTGTGGGGTGAATCAGAGGCCCTCTTTTTCTAAGGATCGGTCATGGGAAAGCTGGCTGGTTTTGATCTTCCAACTGGTGCTTTTCCTATTTCGCCACTACCAAACTTACAAAGGTTTGTGACTGCCATGACAATAGTTGTCGGCGCTGATATTGCCTTTCTAAAGATTGAGTAACGCCTATCTACCCACCAGAGCACTCCTTCCATTATCACCTACGGTTCAAAGATACTGAGTGGTAGAAAGGAGATGGCCAAAAAGATTCTCCCTCCCGTCTCAAGGACTCCGCACCCATGCTATAATCCCCACCCGTTAGATCGACTCGGCCTAACCTCCTTGTGAAGTCCTACGGATTCCTTCCTCAAGTGAATAGTCTCGCAAAGAGCTAATGTCTCTTCTACCGTACTCAAAACAAAGATACCGGGAGAAAAACGCACCCCAAAGCTCATCGAACAAGCTTATCGACCTGCTGAGCTATAACCAAAGCCGAGTAGTCTCATCAGTCGGAACAATACTTTGCACACGTGACGGCTGCTTCCCCTGCGTTCGTCGCTCCTCGACACCAGAGTGGACATGTGATCATAAGGGTCACAGAGCCATCGAACACGTAAAACTGTTATGACAAACCCACTGGATTCGCCATAATTAAGAAATGTCATTTAGGGTGAAGATGCAGCAGCCGTTGCTCCGCCCTCGAATCAAGGCTATAAGCCACGCAGATAATGCTCCGCCCCACACCAAAGGCGGGCGCATATGTGGCATCGGGCGACACCGCGCTACTCCGTAATCCTGAACCCGGCTCGGGGCTTGAAACCATTAGTTCCCGGGCCTCCGTTAGCTTGCTCCCAGCTCTATGGGAAGCGCCACCAATGGCATCACCGAGCAAGGCCATGCGGAAAGTGCTTCCTTCTCGCCATCGCCCCTCAGGCTACCCCGAACATTCCTTCCTGAAGCAGGACTCATGGACGGACTTCTGAGGAAAATTCATCATCTATTGGGGCATCATCGTCGTCGAAAATAATGGGCTCTTTTCCTTTAGAGAGGGCTATTGGATGTTCAACACGATCGCCATCTCATCCTTTCCAAAGCCATGATTTTCTTACCTCGGATTTGGTAACCGGATCATTCTCACACATAAGCGCTCAAGACGAGCTTGTAACTCCTACATCCTGTCTTCTACCGCTTCCTCTTACTTCCTCTCATCTCTCGACGCCAATGGAGGAACTATCTTCAGTGTTTGATGCATCTGATTGTTCGACAATGTGGTCGCTTCGCATCGGATGCTAAATTGAGTTGAAAGAGTTCTAGCTTAATGGGGCTACTGGAGAATCGCTAGCTAAGCCCTTGCATCCCGCTGCTGATGAGACTTTATTCAGCTCCCACGTACCTGCCACTGTTTAGACTTTAAACGTCGGATCCCCTAAGCATCAACGGCTTAATGTGAACTTCGATTATCCTGACCTTCATCACTGGCGCGATGTAAACCTCGCAAAAAGGGGCAGCTCTATGATGGTGGGTCTACCGCCTCCGGCTGATGCCAAGCTCAAGAAAATAAGGCGGAGTGGGAGAAGAGAATGTATGAGTTGGAATTGCTTACCTCCCCGTGGGGGATCTTTCCCCATTTATAGGATAATGGTTTGTCAATTCCTCCTATCTCGGGATCTTAATCCCTCCTATTTTTAGGGATAAATAAGTTTTTCCCTTATCAACGATCACCTTATCAGTGATCATCCTTCCTTACATCCAAAGATTTGTCTCCTTCTAGAGAAGTAAGGGATTCGGAAGCTGGAAAATTCGATGATAGTATCGCTTTTACGGATTTTCCGCTTCTAGGTGCTTATTCGTAACAAACTTCCCATATGGGGTAGAATTCCTATATGGGGTAGAATTCCCATATGGGGTAGAATGGCCGGCTAGAGGACTTGAAATCCCAGACGGACCGCCTCAAGCAAGCCTTGGAAGAGTTTAACCTTACTTTCCCATGCAGCCTCTTTAGAATCTCCCGTCTAAAAAGTGTCCACCTAGTTGTTTCATAACACAAACCAAAAGGGTCCAAGGCATCGAGTAGCAGATCTTAAAGATCACTACATTCACAATTCTTCTAGTTGGGACAACATTTATGTAAAGAAGAAATCATGACTTCTCGTCTCTCCGCATCACTAAATCTTTCAACAAACTTTGACTTCTACTTCAACTATCGAGTCCTGCTTCACTACTCGACTTCATCCGATCTTTTCATATAATAACTTATTATACATATATTAAATTAATGTATTATTTCTAAGAATTTGCATTGTTCGAATATTTCATTATTTGATCTTACATTATAATTCTGTACCTTGTATGTATAAACAGAGTATCAGAATGTGTCAATACTTCACCTTGGCTTCTCTATGCCGCAATGGTCAGAAAGTAGAGTGATGGAAAGAGTATGGTCCCCGATGTCTACAAGGTTCTAGACAAGATTGAAGTACTTTTAGACACCCTCGTAGTGGTTCCTGCATCAAATTTGTTTATAAATCTAATTCGTATATGCATCTATATAAATATCATCAAAAATAATGACTCAGAAAAAGTAATAACTTAAAAATTTTGGTAGGTTGTAAAAATGTATAGAAAAGCTAAATGGATGTAATATTTTCTGCCGCCATTGGTGGCAAATCTCTAGCTACAATCTCTTTCAGGCACAATGCTCACAAATGTGGATTAGATTCATAATTCACTACCACTTTATACTGTAGTTCGATTCGTTTTTCAAAAGGAAATTCTAATTAAATGTTAAAGATTATTCAAGACAACTCTACTAATATTTAAGCAATTCAATCTCGACAACCTCGCAAATCTAGAGGCAAAAGGACATCAACTCCAGCTTTAGTACTGTTATTTATATCACTCAATGCTATTACTCCTTGTTTTCCTTATCACAACCTTTCTATGTTAATCTGAATGATAAGAATACGATTATTGGGAGATAATGTAACCTTTTTTGGAGAGTATTTATTAAATTAGTATTCCTTGCAAACACTCTTTGTTTTTTTCCTCACATCCTAGTAGGTATGGAGCTTAATGACTTTCACAACAAATAAACTATGTCGAATGTATATGTTTAGTGCTATAACGTACACATGGTTGATGTTTAGGGAATTCTAAACATACTTATATCTATCAGACAATTAAAACTTGAATTTGGATTGGAAATAATAAGTAATCATTCTTATATGAGAATGGATTTTACAAAGGCGTGTGATGTGCACGCTGAGGGGATAAAGGGATGTGGTAACCCGGAGTTCTTTGGAGTCATATGATTCAAACATCTCTAGACTTATTTACGATTATCTGATTGTTGAATAATTCTTTGGAAAGAACTTTGAGGGGCAATAAGTCTTGAGTGATTTTTCATTCCTTCCTGTCATAACGAACAAACATATGATTTTTCCCATGTTTTTGCAGTCTTCATCAATGTAGCAAAGCATATGATGGCCGGTAAGAATCTTACAATATATTCTTCTTACAAATAGATTTCATTTAGCTGTAGATTGTGTGAGTAAATTCACCATGTGAATGTCCGAGCTAACCTGCACCTACTCCAATCACATGGGGCTATGGAGTTAATAATTGGATAAATCCTCCAATGTACTCTGCTGGACTTGAACCCTAACCTATTAGGGAGCAAAGCTTAGCCTCGGCCAACCGAACTACTCCTCGGGATGCTCGCCATCCTCATATGTGGAATGTGGTGTACAGGCCGCTAGTGACATTACAATCTTATGTCTTCAACATGCAAACATTAGATTGGTATGGAGAGCAAAAAGAAAGGGAGTCTCAATGGACACGTGCAAGATATGGTCGAAAGTGAATTTTTATTAAATAAAAGTTCTACAAATGAAAAATAAACAAACTAATGCAAACAATCATTCTATATGAACTATAAAATTTTCATTGAATTTTAAATTATATATGGAAGAGAAAAAATTGTTTGTTTTGACAAAACTGATGGCGCGAAAATAAATCAGCATCTATGCAAAGATACAAGAGATTGGTTATGTGGTTGGGCTAAGCCTACATCTGCAAGGTTGAGCCCAACTGCAAAGGATTCCACTATATCTCAATTAGGTTACAAATTGGTCTTACATGAGACAAGACTCCTCCTTTCTCCAATGCCTTCTTCGCCCAATTCTCTCACAATGAAACATAAAATGAGATCTGATAGGCTCAAAATGTGCTATATAAAATGTGTGTGCCTATATGTGTAAGTGCACGCGTCGTATCAAGTAGTAAAGTGATGAGTATCGTTCCCACGCGGATTAGGTTACTAAGTACTTAAATTATAATAGTCCTAACTTTATTTGGATGAACACAAAGGGGAAATTAAAATGAAAACAAACTAAACTAAATAAATACTAAACTAAAATGTCTAACATCCAAAAGGGAAAATAAATGTGGCAAGAAAAGTCGCATGCTTTGATTTCATCTGACAAATTCCTATGGTGAGGCTCTACTTGTTCCCAATAATGCCTAAATCATATATTAATGACAAATTTCACCTAAGCACATGCTATTCTTTCTCAAGCAATAACACCTACTTTTGGAAATATATAATACTCAAACCATCATAAACTATGATGATTAAGTATTAGAACCCAATAAGCCACATGTAATGGTGAAACATGACATTCCATTCATGGTCTAACCTAATTATTGTTTCTCAACCTCAAATTAGGTCACAAATCATGTTAATGGTGATCAATCATCAACAAGCATTAGTAATTGAATAGATCATTCAATATGTGATAAAATCCAAACATCAAAGATTACAAATCAAAGTTAAACACCATAGTTCATTGTTTAGACTACATCAAAATCCTAGAAAATAAGATTAGCTCATGGAGGGAGAAATACAACCATAGAAAATGAAGAAAAATAAGAAAAGATGAGAAGAGGATAGATGAAACTCATTTATTCTCTTCAAATCTTCTTATTATTCTTCTTTCAGCCCAAAACTACTCCCCAAGTAGATTTCTATGCACCAGGTGCCCACCCAAAGATCTTTCCGCCACCCACGAGCAGCCCCTGTTCTCCTGCTGAACTCCCCAAACCTCCTTGTATCGTCTAAAATCTTTCTTTACCCAACCAAAACAAAGAGGCATGAGATACTTCAGCCAAAAAACAGGACCCTAAGATCCACGCTCAGAAGGCGATGATCCATGCTACAACGGGAAAAAAACAGAGCCAATGTGAACTGTCCAAGCTAACTCATCGTCAGAGATGAGGACTCACAAAGTTTTACTAACTCTGTTCTCAAATTCTCCTTCCACTGCATATTTTATTCGCTTACTGGACCCGAATCATGGGTGATCCTGTGTCTACTGGAAGATCTCAAAGTCTAGACCCTACTCAGTGCTAAATGAGGAATCCATAGAAGCATCAGCGCCTGTGTAAGTATAATATGTTTTTCTCAAGGGATCAAAGATGCTGACTCTTGGCGATCTTCTTCACCTCCTCACCCTTCTCAATACTGGGCTCAATCACAAATTGAGAAAAGAGAGCACAAGAATCACCATCCCATAGTTTACAAACCTAAGAGTTGACTGATAGACAAAACGAGTATTTGTGGAGATACTCATCACTCCAAATCAAACTACACATCCTCTTTAAAAACAAACACACAATACACACAATACACACACAACACACACACATATATATGGCAAGTAAGATATACATATGATATATAAACACTCAAAATGATATGAGTAAAGACAAAAGAAACAAGACCTGAGAATACCATAATAAAGTTCAAGAAAAAAATATACTGCATGGATCCTTAACACATTGTCCCTGTAAAGACAAGGCATCTGAGTAGGTGACAGGATCATGCGCTCACTTTAAAACAATGAGGATGCATGAGCCTGCAAAAAGTGTCCACAGATGATCATCAAGACTCCCACCACAATACACATGACATCTAAGCCTTTGAATCTCCTGATCCCACTTGGGCACTCAAAACTAGAAACCAAAGCACCCACTTGAGATCGAACCATCCTCCAGAATGACCTCAACTATACTCCAGGTTTTTTATGACATGGTGTATAATATAAGCTGCACTTCATTGAAATTGTGCCATGTGGGAAAAGGTAATGGTAATTAGTTTAACTAAGATCTAAAGGATATATAAAAGAAAGTGTTTATAGTAGAATTTTAATAAGTTGGATGACAAAAGGAAACAAAAGTCGAGGACTGGAAACAAAAAGGTGTGAAGAAACAATTCCCCAGTGCCAGCCACTTCAAGAAAGGAAATGTCTCAATGCTACTGGCTTCAGGAGTCTGGTAGCTCTTCTGATAAAGAAGAATTTTGAGTTTACTTGTCCTCCATCTGGGCTTCACTGTCCACAAGAAGAAAAGCATGAGCAATAAATAAAACAGGTCAGGTGAGTTTTTGAAGATCTCAAAAGAAAAATATAAATATAAATATGTGATCATGCTTGCAAGTAGATCTGGCTAGTCCGGGATCCAACCAGCTCAGTGTATCAGACTATTAAAATGAAGTTTTAATGTAACTCAGAATGATAACACCTGTGTGAAAAAGGTAAGTATGGTTTTATGGGGAGATTCTGTCAAATTTTCCCTAGACTCTGTGTTCTTGTTCTTAATACAACCTAGTCGCCCACTCTCCAAACCATTGATTTAGTTTTTAAGGAAATTTAAGACCCATGCTGCCATTTGTAGACCTGACTTAATTCACCCTAAGACCTCAACTGAAATTAAAGTCATAATCAACAAATTTAATTGATAATTCGATTGTTTAAACCATAACTTGAAATGTTTATCCAGTGTATATCCAAATTTTTACACAAATTATAAGATTGGGAGAACAATCCTTCTATAAATATATAGCCAAATTTAGTCCCCATTGTTAGCAAAATTCATCAAAGTATAAAACAATTGATAATCCTCAAACTCACTTTAATAGTCCGTATGTTAATCCATATTCTAATTAAAGTCCAAAAGACCCAATTGTAAAGCATAATTAAGAAATATGAATATTTGAATTGTAAACATCACTTTTCTAAAAACAACTCTTAGTTATAAAGTTAAAACGGTTGGCGTCTGACTCAGACTGCCTGGGATATTGTCCAAAGCAGAATCAATATAACAGGCATTTTCCACCCTTCAGAATACGCCCATGAATTGAATGAACAGAATGTTACACAATTAAAAGTAAGTCCAGTCGAAACCGATCATGATAAAATACTATAAGAACCCAATGCTGATAAATGTTATATGTCGAACTGTCTGCGTATAAAATATTATATGTCGATGAATATTTCATGATCACATATGTGACACACAATTTCCTTGTTTGTATGATTTTCCATTGATCCATGGTGATTTTAAGAAGAATGGAATTTATGTTAAGAATAATTATGACTAATGCGGAAAGCGTAAATAATTGAATGCCTACTTGTAATAAGGGTAGTGGATAGATAGGGATGCCTATAAGGATCTCTGATGTTGCAGCTTACTATTTTGTAGGCCCCGTTTAGGTCATTACTTAGGCCAATTTGGTTATGATACGCTATGTTATCTTGTCTTATAATGGTAGTACCTATAAGGTACTATTGTTACGTTTTAAAATTCTGTTTAGTTTGGAAGATACGGCGTAAGGCTTAGTTATAAAAGCAAATAAATAAATAAATATAAATAATAATGAATACTTGAGCATGAAAATAGTTAATATGCGAATTATTATGCCTTTTACCTTTGTTATACTTATTTGTGTTATGCTGACTTCAAATGAATGATGGATTGCAAAATATATGTCCATATATATGGTCGAGGTTTATGATGATCACTATTAGTGGTCGTCCATATATTATATGGTCCCCACTAAGCTATAAGCTTAACATGAGTGTTTTGTCCATATAGGTTTTGGAGCTAAAGCGATCACTAAAGACATCTCACATCGTAGGGACTGACACACTAGTAGGACTTATCGGGGTCGATCTTGAATTTTGGAGAAATATTGTACATATCATATTTTGTATGGCATGTAAATAATAATTTTACATAAACCCTATAGTGAGGCTTTGTAATATTTTGTAAGAATATGAGCTTAAACTTTTATAATTCTCATAAGTTTGAGATTTCCAGAAAATTATAATCTAGATAAAAAAATTTTGTCAAGATTATATAAGTTAATCAGGTTTGAAGTTCTCAGCATTGTGACAACCCTCACCTGACAGAGTGGGCCCTCCACATCGATAGAAGGTGCACTGTGTTTCGGTTGGGAGTGTAACAATTAGGTGGTATCAGAGCCTAGGTTTAGGCGATTCTAGATAGGTCATAAGTTAGAAATGCATGTGTATAACAATGTGTTGGCCTAATGCGGATGTCCTTGTTTTCTGAATAGGATGGACCGACCTCAAAACACTGCAGGTTTAAGAAGGCTGTAGTGTCAGTCTGGGAATAAGGTCCATCAGCCTCTAATCCTTTTGAATCAGTTAGAAGTGACCATGATATTGAGCTAACAGAAGCTTTGCTTAAGATTTCACATGATATGGCTTGGGTTTTAGAGCGATTGACAGCCCCTAAAACTCCAATTGATATGGTGAGAAGACATGGAGCCCCAGGAATTTCATGCAGACAAGTTTAGAAAAGAATACGAAAGAGAGTGAGCTTTTTAGGCTAAGAGAAGCTACGAGAGGGTGTTAGATGAAGTGAGATGTCCTCCTTGAGCGAGAAGGTTTCGTGTGCGGTCTGTACGCAGAAGTGAGACTATGATTGGTGGAAGCTTGTCACTAAAGGGTCCACGGCTTCGGACCGTCGTGGTTTCTTTGTCAGGGAATTTCAAGCGAAGTATGTTACTGATATGTATAAAGAGGTCATGTGGAAGCAATTCTTGAATTTAAAGCAAAGAAATCTGTCAGTAGCTAAATATGAAAAGGAGTTTAGCCACGTCAGTAAATATGTTGCAGAAAGTAGTCCTTGAAGCATTAAATTGTGAAGCAGTTTAATGATGGTTTAATTGAATCCATAAGAGGTATCTAACACACAACACTTCTACATGCGGGGTTAATTTCTACTCGATTGAGTGAAAAGCAGGTATGAAGATTGGAAAAATTGAAATGATGTCGGAAAGAAATCATAAGAAAGTTTGCAAGGGGCTCTTTCCTCGTAGCAAAAGTGAGGAGTCTCGAAGTTGAATCGGTCAGTATAACTTTCTGGCACGCTAGGGGAAAGACAAGGGCCCTCACAGGTATCACCTAGTTTCGGTAGAGAGCACTTCAACTTGACAAAGGTGAAATCTCAGAGGCCTTCATTCTGTATCGCGACATTCGGTATTTGCGGATGGTTGGCGGAGGATGCTTGGTCTTGGAAGCCTGAGGACCATGCCTCTTGGTAAATTGTCGAGAATCGAATTTAGGAATCCTCAAGGCAATGGTAGGGGAGGATCAAATGCACCTTCAGCATTCGTGATCAAGGTAGAGAGGTCGAGGAACGCGAGACAACAAAAGAGGCCCGAAGGAATCTTGTATCAGAGGCAGTGAATCATCCTAACTCTACAACCCGACACTGGCTTTATTCTATGAAGGCTCGTGAAGATCCGGATTCTCTAGAAGTTATAGTTTGTATTTTTTCTCTCTATGATATGGAGATACATGCTTTAATTGATCCTAGTTCTACTCATTCCTATGTTTGTACCGAGCATTTGTTTGATAAAATGCCATCAGTAGATTAATTAGAATATGATATGCATGTGACCAGTCCCCTGGGGCATAGTGTTAATGTTAACCGAGTATATAAGAATTTCCCAATAATGATTCATGATAGAAAGTTCTCTGAGGACTTAATTGCTTTGCATTTTCGTGAGTATGATTTAATATTGGGGATGGATTGGTTGTCAAAACATCAGGCTATAGTTGATTGTGATAAGAAATTTGTGGTACTTAAATGTCTCGACCAGTCGACGGTGATAGTATAGGGTATCAGAGTTGGCCCACTATCTAATGTAATCTCAACTATGCAAGCCCGTCGATTTCTTAGAAAAGAATGTGAGGCCTTTTTGGCATTAGTGCTTGACTCTAAACGGGGACAAGTAAAGGCGGAAAATGTTAGGATTGGTAAAAGGAATTTGGGATGTGTTTCAGAAAAATGTAGGGTGGCTCCACCCTAAAGGAAAGTAGATTTGTCTATTGAAATTTTATCGAGGATGGCTCCTATCTCCAGGGCACCTTACAGGATGGTTCCAATGGAATTAAAGGAGTTAAAAATTCAACTACAGGAGATCCTGGATAAGGGATTTATTCAACCTAGTGTTTCTCCCTAGGGTGCACCTATTATGTTTTGTTAAAAAGAAAGATGGCACCTTACTGATGTGCATTGATTATCGACAAATAAATAATGTGACAATGAAAAACAAATACTCATTTCTAGAATTGAAGATATTTTTGATCGGTTGAAGGGAGCTAGTGTCTTTTCTAAAGTAGACCTCCGATTTGGATATTATTAGCTTCAAGTAAAAGATGAGGATGTACCGAAAACAGCATTTAGAACCCAATATGGTCATTATGAATTTTTAGTGATGCCATTTAGGTTGACTAATTCACTGACATCATTTATGGATTTGATGAATCGAGTCTTCCGACCTTATTTGGACCAGTTTGTGGTTGTGTTCATAGATGATATCCTAGTGTATTCCAGAATGAGCAGTTTGAACAACATTTGCGAATAGTTTTGCGAGACTTTGAGAGCATGGAGTTGTATGCTAGCAAGTTAAGAGGTGCGATTTTGGCTCCACAGGGTTTCATTCCTGGGCCGTATTGTTTATCTGAGCATTAGAGTTGATCTACTTTAAAGTTGGAAGTATTATGAATTCAAACCGCCCGAGAAATGTAACATAGGTACAAAAGTTTGTAGGTTTAGCTATGGACTATTATCATTGATTTGTCTAAGGTTTTCTGTCATAGCTTCCTTGGTCACTAAATTACTCCGAAAAGGGGTGAAATTTGAATGGAATGATAGATCTCTAAAGTGGGTTTTAAGAGCAGGCGAAGAAAATGCTCGTTGAAGCATACCGTGTTTATAACTGCTCAGGGTAAAAAGTACACCATATATAGTGATGCTTCTAGAATTGGACTATGATGTGTCTTGATGCAAGATGGAAAAGTAATGGCATATATAGAACAGGCGAAACCACATGAGTAGAATTATCCCACACATGATTTAGAGTTGGCAGCGGTAGTATTCGGTTTGAAAATATGGCGACACTATTTATATGGTGAAAGATGTAGAATATATACAAATCATAAAAATTATAAATACTTGTTAACTCGGAAAGGAGCTTAATTTGAGGCACCCGAAGTGGGTGAAATTGTTCAAAGACTATGATTGTGTAGTGGATTACCGCGAGAGAAAGAAACTAATGTGGCGACGGATGCACTTCATGAAGCGTGCATCAAACTTGTCATACTTGCCGCGATAGATGAAGAATAACACCAGATGGAGTGTTATTGGCTCAATTAAAAGCTCAACCTGTCTTGAAGTAGATGATAATTGATGCTCGGAAAAATGATGTCGAGTTACAACAAAAATACAATTAGTCAAAGATGGAGGCAAGACCGAATATTCAATGAAAGAAGATGGAGGTATAAACCATAAGGGAAAATTATGTGTTTCAGTGAACAAGGGAGTGAAAAATAAGTTGCTACATGAAGCTCACAATACCGTATTTACATGCATCTTAGAGGTAAAAAAATGTACCAGGATTTGAAACAGTATTATGGATGGCGAAGAATGAAGAAGGATGTGACAAATTATGTGTCCAAATGTTTGACTTGTCAGTCGGTGAAAGTTGAACATCAACTACCATCTGGTCTATTAAATCCCATTCCAATTTCACAATGGAAGTGTGACAACATTGTTATGGATTTTTTGATAGGCTTTCCTCTTACACAAAAGAAACATGATTCAGTATGGGTAATAGTAGTCCGGCTCACAAAGTCAGCCCATTTTGTACTAGTCAGGCTTGACTCTTCCATGGATCGGTTAGTGGAACTGTTTGTGAATGAGATTGTCCAATTTCATGGGATTCCATTATCAATAGTGTCGAAACTGATCCTGGTGCCGACCCTTGGGTACTTTCGGTGAGATTTGGTACGACCTTTCATCCACTGAATAGATGGACGTCCCGAAAGAGTGATTCAATTATTAGAGGACATGCCCGGGGTTAGGTCTTTAGATTTTCAGGGGAAGTTGGGATAGCTATATTTCCCTTATGGAATTTTCCTATAATAACAGTTTTCAGTCAAGTGTTGGTATGGCCCCTATGAAGCTTTGTATAGGAAATGTAGAACCCCTGTATGTTGGACATAACTAAACGAGCATAAAGTAATTGGTCCTGACATAGTAAAAGAGACAAAAGAAAAAGTTTGTGTCATTCAACAAGGTTAAAAACTCTTTAGTGATAGACAAAAGTCTTATGCGAAGTCGAAAAGAAAAGGCGCCAAATCTGGTCGAGGAATAAAGTTTTCTTGAAGAAGTATCTAGGTGGGAGGAAGATACTCGGATTTGAAGGGAAGCGAGTCCAAAGAGATTCATTGGCCCTTATGAGATTTTAGAAACAATTGGACTAGTCGTTTATCGTTTGGCTCTCCTCAGGAGTTAGCGAACTACATAAATGTGTTTCGTGTCGCCCAATGTTGCGGAATCTTAGTTCAAATGAATCTCACATATTGATACAAGATGTATAAGTCTTGTCCAGGACTTTGCTTTTGATGAAGAGCCAAAAGGTATTCCTAGATCGTGAAATTGATAATTGGAACAAAGCAGAGTTCCTCTCTGTAATGGTGCTTTGGAAACACCACGATATGGAGGAAGCGACTTGGGAACTGGAATCCACAATGAGGGCACAGTACCACAACTCTTTAATTCAAGTATCACCTTTAAGGAAGAAATTCTTTTAAGGAGGGGAGAGTTGTAACACCTCAAATTATACCCTAGTAGTTTTATGACATGTGTAGGGTATAATATAAGTTAAATTTGCATTTTTTCGAAAATTTAGTGCTAAATCATTAAAAGGGGCCAAAAATGAGAGTAATTTATTAAATCAAGACTTAAAGGACAAAATATAAAGAGTATATGCTTATTACCCAGAATTTTAAGTTGGAGTTACAAATAGAATGAAGTCGAGGACTAAAATGCAAAGGGCTAAAATAAGGCTAAATTCCCTTAAAGCCAAACAATGCCTTCTAAGAAAGGGAAAAAGTTCCCATTTTTGGCTTTGGGAGTTCTAGGGCTACGGTTTGGAGAAGAAGAAATTTTGATGTTGTTTGTCCTCCATCTTTGGGTTTTACTTGTTCAAGTAAGAAGAAAAGAAGAAAAGGAAGCTAGGTGGAGTTTTTAAGAAGATCTCAAGGAGAATAAAGAAGAGGAAGAGGGTAGAGATTGACCTTTTTGGAAAGTAGATCTAAGTTTGGGATCCTAAGCTTGTTTGTGTGTATATTTTGATTTGGTTGTGTTATTGTTTTGGTTGTGACCTCTAATGAGGAACAATTTGTGTGAAAAAGGTAAGTAGGGTTTTATGGGGAGATTCTGTCAAATTGTCCCCATACCCTATGTTCTTGCTTTGCCATAACTTGGCTCACCAACCTCTAAACTAAATGATTCTAATTTTTAAGGAAACTTAAGACCCATGGCTACATTTTCTTAGAAGATACCTAGATCTAATTCCTACCCTAAGACCCTTGAAATTGAGTTTGAAGTCAGGTAATCGGAATAGTCCCCTGAACTGGAGTAATTATGGTTGTTTGAATCATAACTTGAGTTTTTTTTATTCAAATAGTGTGATTCAAATTTCTGTACAAACTAGACATCTGGGAGAACAAATTTCATGAAGGAGTTATAACCAAATGTAGTCCCCATTGTTACCAGAAATTCATCAAAATAAGGGAACAATTCTGTCCCTGAAACCTGTATTGGAATAGTCCCCTGAACCGGAGAAATTCTGGTGGTTTGAATCATAACTGAGTTTTGTTGATTCAAATAGTGTGATTCAAATTTCTGAACAAACTATACATCTGGGTGAACAACTTTCATGAATGAAGTATAGCCAAATTTAGTCCCCATTGTTACAGAAATTCATCAAAGTAAGTGAACAATTATATCCTGAAACCTGTCTTAGAACAGTCCGGATGTTATAACCATATCTCTGTTTTCCTTTTTCAATATAGACTAAAAACCCCTCAAATTCACATAGTTGTAAGAGCCTTACATTTCTCTTGCATCCATGTTACTTTGGATAATTTGCCAATAATAAAATATTTCTTTAGGAAGGTTCATGATTTAAAAATAAAGTTTTGATACATGTGGCTGCAAGTGCACAGTCATCTGAGTAGTAAAATGAATGTAAGTCTGGACATCATCCTGGGGAGATTGGAGGAAATGCGACTTAGAGATCAACTACACTAACTACTAAAATTCAGTATATTTAGACTAAAAACTCAAAATGGAAGTTGTCTCTAGCGAAAATGAGTCTAAGACTATTAACTATTGTTTTGCTTGGCTAAACAAATTAAATGAATAAAAATAAATTTCACCTTTAAAATCTTGGACTGAATCAGTTCTGTGAGAAGCTTGGCTTATCGATCAGTGATGAAAGCGTCAATTCCTACACTAAAAATACAATTGCTCTGTTTGTTTATGGACGGATTTGTCAAGATTTTAATTTTGGGAATTGGATTTCTCCTGGTTGGATACCCTTGCTTCTCCTGAAGACAAGATCAAACCAACTTCACAATATTGACTCTGTGAAAGTCTGGCATTTTTCCTCAATACTTCACCTATTTCTTGATGTGGCGGATCTTTGCATTTTATGCCAGGATTTTGCAAAGTTCTACCACTTAAAGGTATTCGACCTCGGATCTATTAGGGTGGATTCTTTCCCTTGATTAAATCTCAGCTAACAGGGTTAAAATCACTTTTGGGTCAAAATTTGAAAATCTCGATCATTTATATTGTTAAATACTCCCCTCCACTGACTTCAATTATGGCGAATGGGGATTTATCAGAGCGAAGCGTCAAAGTTCGGTAGTTCATCAATGGTAGCCTAGCATGAGAAAAGATGGTCTCATTTCTCCGGGAATCTCGTCTGCATTGTCATACGAGAGGGCATCTGCAAAAATACGAGCAAGATACATTCCTCAGTGGTATTCGGTGCTACTATTTGAGACTTATCAGTTCAAAACGACACCAAATAAGTAAGCCCAGGGCTAATTAGTTCTCCATATTTGTGCGGGAAGAGCGTAACTAAATGTAGTCCAAATCCAGATAAGGCTGTAGCTCAGGTCTTGCATTGCGAATTAAGAGGAAATGGAGCAGGTCAGCTTTACAACCACTTGTAATTGCAATAAAGCGAGAAGAAATGAATTCCTAGAAATTTGTCTAGATTTCTATAGAATTTTTAAATGATAATTCCAAGAAAAATAACATAATAAAACATCGCTCTACTGTTTTACTTGATTCGTAGATTCAAATCGAAAGAATTTAAAAACGAAGAAAGAAATAAAATAAAATATTATAATAAAATTCTACTCTAAACTATATACACAGGTTCCCTCTCCTTTCCCCTTTTGGGTGAGTAGAAGAGAGGCGGGAAGCTACTTTTACTATTCTAACACTATATATTTACATCAAAGAAATTGGGCGAATCACAAAGCTCAGGTGGAATTCCACAATGGCCTGTTGTCCTGTGTCGCGACCTCGAGTTGATGTCGGCGACATGGATTCCCTTGATTACTCATGTTCGTCGCGTCCTTGTTTAGCCTTACATTTGCTACCATAGATTCCTTGCAGCTGCTTGGATTAATGGTCGCAACTTCGTTTATGGTTGCGACCTTGTTAGCTTAGTGTTCCTCTAAAATTGTGTTGCAACCACGGTTTCATGTCGCGACATCATTGTCTTTCTCTTCTTACGGTTTAAAGTCACGATCGGTTTAGGTTGCAACCTCAGTTTGTTGCCATTTTGATGCAGTTACCTCACCTCTCCCCAGGTACAAGTACCATTATTCATTCTACACACTTCCCAGTTTAATTTACGTCGCGCGACCTCGGCGGTGTGACACTCTTTGATGTCCATTTCTTTTCTTTTGGTGTGGCTTCAATTCTTTGTTGCAACCACTTTTCTCCTTTGCTTCATTCAGTGAGCCTCAAGGTGATGTCGCGACCTCATGATGTTCTTTCTGCACGGCTGCACGTAGTCCCGATTGCTTTCAAAGTAGTTGCGACCTTGATTTCTTCTGCTCAGCTCTTAGCAGTCGTGACCTAAATGATGGATCGCGACATCGTTTGCGGTCTTCGATTATTAAATGGGTCACAACTTGATTTCTTGTTAAGGACTTCGTTTGGCTTCTTTCCATGTGCGGCCTCCTTTTTGTTCTTCAACTCTAAATTTAGTTTGCAAACTACAATCTCTGTGAGACTAGGTTTACGAACATGTCGCGACCTCAACGATGTGTAGCGACCTCGATGGAGCCACTTTCCGTTTCATTGATTGACTTGTTTTCTTTGTAGAGACTTCCTTTATGGCTGTGTGGTGATCCACACATCGCGACATTAGAGTGACGTCGCGACTTCGGTCATTATTGTTTAGGCGTGCGACATAGGTGGTGTCCATGACCTCATCATTTGTTGCCTTGGTGTTCCGGTCCTGGCTTAATCTTTGAGTCACGACTTCGCTTGCTGGAGTCTTCTATTTCTTCCAAAAATTGATTTGGTGATGTCGTGACTTGGAAATGGCCCGAAAACCTAACTTCCTATCACGACTCAGAGCTTTCGATTGCGGCTTCATTTCTCTTGTAAAAATTTGGTCTCTTGGTTTTTGTTGAGTTTAGCCTCTTTGTATTTTTTCCTGCCAATTAAATTTGAGTAAAATATCCACATTTCTACTTTAAATCAACATTTATCTTGTAATATGCTCGAGAAAAATGGATTAAAATCTTAATGAGTTTTTGGACTCATCGATCTCAGTGAAAAGTCCAAATGACCCCGATTTGTGGTATAGAGCACCAAGACATAGGGAATATTTGATTAAGAATATCACTTTGTCTTAAAACAATCATTTATAGGGTTAAAATTGTAGTTGAAAGAAATGGACTTGGGACTTATTAAAGTACTATTCGAGAAGAATTAGTTTTAGTACATAGTGATTGTTTTAACTAAATTAAACCAAACTTTTGAAGTACAATGTGTTCTCAATGACGGTTATTTAAAGCTTCAAAAATAACTCATATGAGCCACAAAACACACAAGAAACACAAACACGAACATGTATAACACAGATACACTAAGAAATCCAGAAAATTTGATTCTACTATAATTTGCATTTGAAACTTGAACATGCATTTCCGAGTAATCTGACATTAAAAACAAAAGAGGAAAAGAGAGGACTTACTGAAAGCGATCATCATTTCTCTTGCCTTAGAACCAACTTTAGGACTTCAAAGCATGAAAAGACAGAAACAAAACAAAACAGATCAGCGAAAAGGAGTTAACTAAAAAAAACTGAAAATGGAAGGAAACATTATTGAAGCAGGTTTGCTCCGAGGAGCTACTCCATTTTTCTAGAGTCTAGATTGACTCATCGAACTACGGAAAGAATGATGATTCCCTCCTCCATCCGTTCCTAAGAACCAGTAGTTGTGCTCAATTAGCAACTTGAGCACATAGTCTTCCACGATCTTTATTTTGTTCAGATTTTTTTTTTCTTTTTATTTCTCAATGGTTGCTATCAATTCTTTGTTCCAGCAAGATGCACTCTCATCTGTGGACATGAGGGTCATTTTCTCAATTTTCAACTCTTCATGCATCTCACCCAGTAGAGTAATCTAGAAAAGTCTCTGACTTCTTTTCGTCTCATGTGGTTGGGAGAAGTTGACTCATCTTCTCTCGCAACTAACTCTTTCAGTTCATGTGCATCACCCTCCACTCTTTGAATCTTCTCAAGCTCTCCACCACTCTTTCAGGTGATATCCTTTTTATGCTCCACATCTTCTTTTTTCGGCTTCTCATGATTGGTAGGGAAGCTGCTATTTATTCCTTAACTTCATGTATTAGGCCATTAACTCTTCTATACTCAACTCTTTCCTTTGTGGATGTTGTTCTATCTTAAGTTTAGATTTAGTATGACATGTGGCCTTTGGAGTTATTGTCTCTTCTAAGATCTTTAGTGGTATGGATTGAAATTGGACATTGGCCTTTGTTTCTTCCATGCATAATTCAGCTCTAGTCTTAGCTAATTCAGCAATTGAGATGGCTAGTTCATCCACTTCATTTTCAAATATTAGCTCTTCTTGTGGAGGTTGATTCACCTCCTCCATAGCTTGAGAGGTTTCAAATTCATCTTGAGCTCTTCTCCATTCAACCATGGTTTTTTCTAGACTTGGTTTGGCCATTTGAGCTTAAGAATTTTCCATTTCAGCTCTTGCTTTAGCCAATTTAGTCATGGTTTCTTCTAAGCTTGATCCTTGGAATTGGGGAGAATGGAAAGTATGATGGCTTGCTTCCCATGAGAGGCTCAAAGGATGGTCTCATCCAAAATTATAATTGTTCAAGTATGGGGTACCTCCATACTGAACATGATTCATAGACATATGTGGGTTCTACACTTGACTTATCGTTCTTTGATGATGCTTATTAGTTATTTGCTTCATTCTCAGATGCTGAGTAAGGAGGGCCATTTTAGTTGATAGTTCCATGAAAGGGTCCATTGTATGTTAAATCCTACAAAACAAAAACGAAAACAAACCAAAGTAAAATATAAAAGGAAAATAAAACAAGACTAACTATATCTAGTATCAATATTAGTAAAAACACCAATCCCAGGCAACAGTGCCAAAAACTTGATAGGCTCAAAATGTGTTATATAAAATGTGTGTGCCTATATGCAGAATTACGCGTAATAGAAGTATCGAGCCAATAAAGTGATGAGTGATGATATCATTCCCACGTGGATAAGATTCTTAAGTACTTAAATTAAAATAGTCCTAACTTTATTTGAATTAACACAAAGAAGTTAAAATGAAAACAAACTAAACTAAACTAAATAAATCCTAAACTAAAATGTCTAACATGCAAAAGGAAAATGTAATTACAAGAAAACCTAAGGTTTTGATTTCATCTAACAAATTCCTATGGTGAGGCTCTACTTGTTCCCAATGATGCCTAAATCATATATTAATGGCGAATTTCACCTAAGCACATGCTATTCTTTCTCAAGCAATAACAATCTACCCTTGGAAAAGGTTCTAATGTATCTCTACCTGAAACCATCAAAACCAGGGATGCATTAAGCATTAGAAACAATGAGCCACATGTAACCCACAAATATCTCGATACATGGTGAGGAAACATGACATTCCATTCATGGTCTAACCTAATTATTGTTTCTCAACCTCAAATTAGGTCACAAATCATGTTAATGGTGATCAATCCTCAACAAGCATTAGGAATTGAATAGAACATTCAATGTAATAAAATCCAAACATCAAAGATTACAAATCAAAGTTAAACACCATAGTTCATTGTTTAGACCCCACATGAAACCCTAGAAAATGAGATTGGCTTCGTGGAGGGGGGAGAAATATAACATAGAAAATGAAGAAAAGCAAGAAAATAGGAGAAGATGATAGGTGAGCCCATTTCTTCTCTCCAAATGCTTCTTCTTTCTTCTTTTCAAAGCCAAAATGGATCTCCACTTGGGTTTTCCTTTATGTTTTCCACCCAAAGGATCTTCTCCTTTTTGCCTCCAGGTAGCTTTCTCAGAGCTCTCTCAGTGAACTCCCCTACGGGCAGTCTCAAAATGCCACAAATCATTCTTTTTATCTGGTAAAAATCAGAGAGAGAGGAGATGAGCTTCAGCAAAAACATGGGCCCCGACATCCACGCTGTAGCTAGGCGTATTTGGCCATTGCAATGTGTGAAAAGAGCTCAGGGACTCTTGGAACCATCCAAAAACTGACTCAGCCATGGCGTGAGTCTTTGCCCTCAGCTTAAGTGTGAGGCACTCATGCTTTAGCATGAGTAACTCTTGCTAAAGAGTGAGCAACTCATGCTAAAGCATGAGCAACTCAAGCTAAAGCATGAGCAACTCAAGTTTAATTTAGAAATTCTCCACCGTTTCGATGTGGCATCTCTTATTCAATTCGGACTCGAATCATGTGATCTTGGTGTCTCTGGGAAATCTTGAGATCTAGAATTTGTCATGCCGGAATGAGAACCATAGAAGTACATCACTGAAGTGAAAGATCCTATGTTCTTTGGCCCATGATGACTTTGCGATTTTCTTAAATTTTGCTTATTTAAGCTTTGGCTTTACAATCAAAATTGAAAAGAGAACATTAAGACCTTGTTATCATGAAACTACTAGACATAAGCAAAAAATGGGGATGAAATGAGTATTTAAGATACTCATTAAGATCCCTTCATTCCCTCAACAACGTCTAGACTTTCAATTGCCCAAATTCTCCCAATATAATTCATGAATACTTAAAAATGATAAAATAACACTCAATCCCCATGGAAACCCCTCCACCCTTGAATCTTGAACTTCAGCTCTAGTTTGGTCTAGAGAGACTCTTTGAAACGTCTTCTAGTCTTATTTTTATTCATAGTACTTGATATTTCTTTGAATATTTTCCTTGATTTAAGATAATCTCCCGATTTGTGTTTAGAAGAAGGTTACCTTGATTGTTTGAAATTTTTCCTTTGAAATCAAAATTTTATCCTCCCATATAAATATCTCATCAAATGTTTTGATTTATCTCCATAAATATCTCACGATGGGAGTACATAAGGAGACCTAAAGTTTTGCCCTAAGATTATTTCAACATTATCACAATAATATATCTAAATTTTATGTTTTGAATGTTACAAAATATTAAGATTAAACTTTTATTTCTTCTTTAAAAATATAATTTTTTTGATCATTTACTCAAATCTTCAACATACTTTGGTAGATAGCACTTCTGAAGAGACCATATTTTGTTCTAAAAAACGCTTAAATAATTATTTCTTTATAAAATTATGGTCATCTACTTTTTAGTATGTATAAAAGATCATTAAAGAATTGTTTTGTAAGCATAATTATAAAATGTCTTCAAATTCTTTAGGACGTTTTATGAACTTTTAATCATCAAATTATTAGGCAAGTACCAAAACAAGGATGAAAAGCAAAGAATAAATGTAAAAGAAAACCACTGACCAGTTGATAGGAGCGAATGCATGTGTTTAAAATGTATTTTATGTGGCTTGCAAGTCCATGCCTTGAAAATGTAATATAATGAAAGTAAGAGTATCGTCCCACGGAGAATTGAGTTACTAACTATCGACTCTAATCTAGCTTAGGCTCTATTTAGACGGTGAAAAATCCGTAAAAGACTCAAGATAACACTAACCAGCATGCAAAGACCTGCTATAACGACTCGATAAAGACTAAAAACGCCTTAAGATATAGATTTCACTTAAACAAGCCTATATGAACCCTTAACCCAATCAATTAATATTCATTTCATTAATTTGAAGGCGATTTCGCTAATGCAATTGTGAATCTCTCTCCATAACTCACAACCTACCCACCAAGTTTAGGTATTTTGCATCTACACTACGACCCTGACACTGAGAATGCATTATAAAGAAATTGAATACCACTCTTAATCTCACTTATATCTCTATCTCATGATAATTAAATGGTATTTCATCCATGGTCTAATTTTTATTCTCACTTCTCATATCTTGAATCAAACCACAAATCATGCAAATATTGGCCAAATACCCATAAGCATTAATAATGAAATCAAATACTCAACATAGATATGAAATAAGGCATTAATCAATAGAAACTAAGAGAGATTCAAACAAACAAGTCTTACCTACATCTAAACCCTAAGAAAACTAACTAAAACATAAGTAGAAAGGAAGGAATAAACAAATTTGGCATTGAGCTCACTTCTCCTCAATAGTCTTCTTCTTCCTCGAGTTCTCTTCACACTCTTTCCAGAGCGAAGCCAGGGTTTCCACCCGATAGGGGCTCTCCTCAAGCAGTATCTCAGCACACATAGGCCTCCTGATGGTCAAAAATGGGTTATTTCAACAATATGAGTAACTCATTTCAACGTCCGTTGCCCGTCGTGACAAAGGGTGCTTCGTCGTGACAAAGAGACCTTCGTCTCGACAAACCCGAGGCTTATTCAATTGTATGTGCTCCTTCGTCACAACCAAGCCTTGGCAGCCACTCCTTGTTTTGCATTCCCAACTTCCTGATGCCATAACTTTCTCATTCGGACTCCAAATTGAGCAATCTTGGTCTCGTTGGAAAGCTTAGAGATTGTAGAATTCATCTGCACTCAAAAAATGGCCATAGAATGTCATACTACCATTTTAAAATTCATGAAGCTGTTGCATCTTTTGTGTGTAGCAAAGTTGAGGGGATTTTGGGCATTTTGCTTCCGACCACTAGTTTGCTCCACCCAATGGTTGACCTAATCATAAGGATGAACATTTAGAGCACTAGGACACTTATTTAACATAAAAATACTAAGAAACAAAGTAAAACATGGAGATGAAGTAAGTATTCAAGATACTCATCATTAACTTGACTAATTATAAGCAAAAGGCAAGGCATTAACTCATAAAATGAGAAAAATAAATATGAAGTAGGTATCTAAAGTTACCCCACATATGAGAGAAACAGTTCATAACGAAACACTACTATGCCAACCCTGTTAAACATAAAAGATATTATGGTGATTTTTGTTAATTTTTGAATTCTATCTTTATTTGTTTGAAAAAAAAATAAAAATAAATATTTTGATCTCTAGGAAACAAAGATATTCTTTTAAAATAATAAAAAGGAATATTGAGAAAGAAAGTTTACAATTCTTAACATATATTACTGACTTTTTGGTTAATGTAGCACCATGAAAAGAGTTTTTTAGGAGGATTTAATATTAGGAGTTCAAAGCTAGCCGGGAACAATGAGGGAAAAAAAGTCAATTTGTTACTTAATTACCATGACTGTGGTGTCCTTTCAAATCTTTCAAAAGAAAAAGATGTTTAAACTGTACTATAGAATTCAAAATCCATTCACTCCAAAAAATTTCAAATCGTCAATGCTTGCCTAAGGTACATAGAAAGACATTAATTAGTTTAATGCATCAATTTTAATAAATTATTATTTCTTTAATTACATCTTTATCATTTATTTGCTTTTCTTGAAATGTCTTACTCACAACTCACAAGTCGCAACCTCCACCACTAAATGTGACTATTTATTTATCATTTTCTCACTTGACCAAGTCAACCACCATAACTACCAAAAATAATTGAGAGAGAAGAAGGGGATACCCTTTTTACAATCCCACCATGGCTTCTACAGCACTTCCCAGATGCTGTGGGAAGTCTATTTATATTTATTTTTTTGAGATTGAATTGTTTTGACATTAGATGCCCTTCTATTTATGTTTTTTTTAAATATGAATTATTTTGATATTAAACTCGAAAAATAGAATGTTCAAAGAAAAGGTCTTATATACTGCAATTTATGATAGGGTTAGGTCCACTTTCATTCAATGCCAAAGGGAAACGAGCAACTACCACAAATAATTAAGAGAGAAGAAGGGGATGCCCTTTTTACAATCCAGCGACTACCAACAAATAATTGAGAGAGAAGGGGATGCCTTATTTACAATCAAACCATGGCTTCCACCAACAGTTCCCAAATGCCCTCTTCTTCTGAAGAGTAGTCTATTTATGTTTTTTTTTTCCAGATATGAATTATTTTGATAATAAGCTCCAAAAGTAGAATGTTGAAAGAAAAGGTCTTCTCAAGTGTAACTAATGATAGGATTTGGCTGACTTTCATTCAATGCCAAAGGGAAACAAGCAACTACACAAAGTAAGAGAAGAAAGGATCCTCCTTTTACAATCCAATCATTGTTTGTTACTGGATTATGCGATGCGGGGTGTCGGCAGGTAGCGTAAACACGCAAGGAAATTCAGGCGGTGTGCAGATACCTCTTCGATGATTAATTCAGCAAAAATATGGAGAATATGAAGAAGGAAGTTCGTGTAGTTATAATTGCATATCTTTCCCTTGTGGGGAGTCTCTGTTTTATACTCGAATTTCTCCTTGGTTTTTGGAAAGACAATCTCATGATTTTGATGATAAAATCTCTCTTTCCTTATCAAAGACCAATTATCCGTAATTTTTGGAAAGATAATATCATGATCTTGGTGATAAAATCTATCTTTCCTTATCAAAGATCAATTCTCCCTTATTAAGGATTAATGTTTTTGAGACGTATCAAATTTGGATATTGGGAGATACGTGGATAAATATCCTATGTGTTATTTTCTCCTTAATGTATTTCTTTTTGACAAACCTCCCATGTGCGGTAGGACGGCCGACTAGGGGACTTGGGACCCCAAACGGGATGTAAGACTTTACTGTCTGGTTGGTTCCTACATGGTTTTGATGTGGTAGGCTATCTTGGGCCACTTTGTGATTTGGGTCAGGCGATGGGCCCATGCAGACGTTGGGCCTATTGAGTAGTGGGTCTTAGGCCCAAAGGCCACAGTACTCACAATGCCCCCCTTTTTTCTTGACTGGAATGTCATACCCTTTTGGTCGGGGAAAAATACTGTGTTTCAGGACCCTTAGTATGGAAAATTGGAGATAATTAATGCACATATGTTCCAATGTGCCTAAAGCACATGACGTTGTGGTGATGCATTCAATGCGCCTTTTGAAGTTACACCCCTATATATATAGGGGTGAATCTATAGCTTGTAAGAATTTCAGCAGTTCCTCTTACGTTATATTCTTGTCCTCTATTGTGACCCACGTGAGACGGTGAAGGTGGGTGTATTAAGAGGAGACTTTCAGTCTCTGGTACATTTGTTGTTTATGGATATTATTTTTTCGGATATGTCATCCGTGTGGACCTACCATTTTTTTAGGAAGGGAAGACCGACTATGCCATCACTCCCATTTCAGAGTTCTTTGCTAAAGTGGGTGCCCCCTGTCCTGGCGTATGCAGGTTGCGGCCAATCCCGAGGTGTAAAGGTATTTGCGGGGCAGGCGGAGATTTTCGAAGCGAAGATAATTCAAAATTTTCTTTTTCTTCTATTTTCTCCTCTTCCTCTTCTTCTTCCTTTCACCTCTTCATTTTCTTCTTCCTTTCACCTCTTCATTTTCTTCTTCCTTTCATGACTCCCTTTTTTGTTTCCTTTTTTTTTGGCAATCAGCCTGGTACGATTACCTGGACATCTTTGTAATGGATCATCTGGATTTTAGCGGATATGTTTCTTTTTGTTTTTGCTGTGTAACTAATGAAACGTTTTGGAATATTTTAATAAGATTTGGTTTTTTGGACATACTTGTGCATCAAGCTTTCTATTTTTCATTCTTTCTTCGTATGTCGGCTAGGTCTGAAGTTGGCTTTTGAGAAGCCTCTACTAGATTTTAGGGATTGGTTTTCGTATTCCTCTTATAGGATTGCTCTTTAGGCTCTACTCGGTTAACGGGCTCGGGTCGTTTCGAGAAAGAGCGAATCGAGGGGCCCAATGACGAGATAGACTGAGCTAAGGGCTTTGTGGTTAAGCCAGATCCCGAGCATTTGGGTGCTTACCATCAGTGATCTCATTTTTTTTTTAGGTGCCCTAGAAAATGAAACGTTTTATGAATACTAAGCATTGGGGGAAAGGAGCCCATCTCCCGATATTATCGGTGATCTGGCATTTGTCGCTTGTTCATCTGCTGCCTTATATGGGATAGGGATGCGAATGTTAACTTCTTTACTATTGATCAGAAGCCTTTCGCTTAAAAGTCCTTTGTGTATTTGCAACACTCCTGAAGTCTTTGGCAAAGGAGTCGTTTGAAGATTTATAACCATTTTCGATCTCCTGGTGGGTTTTTCTTTTGCTTTGCTTCCAATTTTGTTTGTATGGGTTGTCTGGTTTGCGGTTACTTCGCTTTGGTCTTGCCTCAATGCAGCGTGTTCTTGATCGCGGGTGATAGGTTTCTGGGCCGGGCGCGCGGGGTTTCGGATGCACTCCCGAGCACGGGGGCATCGATAGGCTGAAAACTTCTCGGTTTTGGTCCTGCTATCGTTTTAATAGGAGATCGTCGAGTTGATCCCCCCCTCCCCCTCTTTTTTCTTTTTTTTTTTTTATTGTCTGTAGAATGGCGAGAGGTCAAGAGGATACTTCCACCAGTCAAGTTAGGCGCAGGGAGAGGGTCCAGCAAGGAGTTGCCCTTTGCAAGCAGCCTTGTCTCTTCCATGTCCATGGAGGAGTTGAGGTCCTTCTACCGAGTTCCTGACGACATCAGTTTAGAATTGTCGGATTGTCCGGCTATCTCAACTATAGGAGAAGCAGATAACGTCGTCTACTTCACCTAAGAGTAGTTCGTCGTTGGACTTTGCCACTTCCCATTTAAATCGTTGGTGGCCGGTTCACACACATGTTTCTCGAAGCACTCTACGCTTATTCCATCGAGCATTATTCGGATTTTAATTGGTTGCAGTGTGCTTAACTTTCTCTATCGGTTGGATATTTCGCTGGTGGAGATATGTTTCATCCTACTGCGAAGGCGAAGGGCCAGGGCGGGTGGTACATGTTGCCTGTTTTGACTTCAATTAAATGGCTGGGCTCCACTGGGTCTTCCAAGACGAGTAAGGGGTTTGTCTGGTCGGGGGCCCGTAGTGCAGGCGGCTCGACTCTCACAGGGCTCCCACTTTTGTGAATCAGTCCTTGGCGTTCCTAGGTTTGTTTTAGTTCAGTTGCAACTCATGTTCTGCTAGGTGGATTATGTATTGACGTACCTCTGTTTTATTGATGTCATTCAGACAAGCGCAAGCAAGGTCGACTAGTAAATAGGATTGAGAAGGCTAGGTTGGCGAACATTAGGCGATTGCTATAGATAACGGAGGTAGAGCATAATCATGAGCTTTTGTTGACGCCGAAGAACCTACGAGAGTTGGGCGGTAACCCTTTCCCTTATATTATCCCCATCGTTTCCTACTTGTTGCCCGCTGAGGTCATTAAGGGGGAGCACTTCGTTCTTGCCGACCTTTTCAAGTTGGTCTCGGGTAGCTCTTCTTAGGCGGTTATGTGGAGGGTTATGTGGGAGGCATGAGGAAAGGGACCTTAGTGAAGATGCACGTGTCCACCCGGCCTCGAAGTCCATGGCACAGGTAGCGGCAAATAAAGGCTTGGCCGGCGAGATGGAAAATTTTTTAGATTGGACGAGCGTGTGCCAGTGAGCTCGTCGAGGAGGAGGAAATGTCTAGCCTTGCCATCGGGTTTGCCTTACGAATGCGTAAATGGGAACTCTGGGAGGGTAGTGATCTTAAACCATCTATTTTAATCATTTTAGAAAGCTTGTTTTAGTATTTTCAGAGCTTTTTTAATGTCATATTATGCAATATTTACAAACTTTGTGTTTTATAGGAGTTAATTCAAAAAGGAGAGATTTCCAACAAGAAGGAAGAGAAAAACAGCAATTCCAGTAGTTTTTGTCGCGATGAGGTTTGGGTTGTAGCGGGCAAGCGTCACGAAAAATGGCTAAGAATTGTGTCGCAACAATACTCTATGTCATAACCTGAATCTAAAGTGGCGAGATGTTTATGCAGCGACTGAGACGACGTCGCGGCCGAGGAAATGGGGAAGAAGCCAGGTTGAATAATCGGATTATGTTTAGAGCATAATGAAAGATTAAAAGGCGAAGTCATCGCGGCTGAGGAATCTACTCATCATGAAACTGACTCTTACAACATGGAGGAGATGGTTGAGATAGAGAGAAACGAAGAAAGAGTTCGGTCTCGACAAGAAAAATTATGGCCAGCGACTAGTGAAGGAACTGCCCAGCGAGTTGGCGGCACAGAAGTGTAGCCATGAGGAACAGCGTTGCAACATACTTCAAGCTTAGGAGATAAGTCTATGTCGCGGCATGGATCTTAATGTCGCAACATAGAAATAAGCTGAATAGAGAGAAACGAGGTTGCGACAGACTTTTCTAGGTCGCAACAAAGGTTTCAACACAATGCAAAAAAAAGTCTTGTCACGACATGAAAACTGGGTCGCGATAGCGAATGTTGACAACACGAATTAAATGTCGCAACATCATAACAAAGCGCAGCAAGAAGTCAAAGCTTGAGTGGCGACAAACTCTGTCGTGACGGGGGCGCAAGTAATACCGCGATAGTGTACAGCATAACCTAAACAAAGATCTTCGTCGTGACATGAAAACTTGGGTCGTGACACCCGACTACGAAGCTGCTGGCGTAATTTGCGACGTGATTATCAATAATTTGCAACATATTTGTTTTGAGAATGCACAAAATATTGTTTCGACAAAGGAAACTCTATCGCAACAAAGTTATCATACTGAAAGAAAGAAGCATCACCAATAATATGTTATGCATAATGAAGCAGAAGGACGAGATCTTGAGTTAACGACGAAGGCACATACCTACAGCCAGACCTGTGACAAAAAGCCACAAAACTACGTCGCGACACAGCTTCTAGGTGAGTAGCGGAGAAGGCAAATCTGGGCCGTAATTTTTGAGGATTTACACGTAGCCTCGATTTTAGGGCCCCGAGCTTTGAAGCTTTATAAATAAGCAGTGCGGAAGCGATACGATCAATCGGCATCGGACCCGACGAGTACTGGGTAGGGACTCTTTTATTATTATTTTTCTTTTCTTTTATTTTTCTTATTTTCTTTTCTTACGTAGATTAGATTTAGAGTAGAAGCGCTTAATTTGTTTCTTGGATCACGAAACGATGGTGTTCGAAGTTTTGAAGTTGAATTTAAATCTTGAAACTCATTTACAATTATTGTTTGAATTCAATGAACTCCATACAAAAGTTGGAACTCATTTCTTCAGTTGATTGCAATTATAGTGGAATTTTTCACGATTGGTTTTTCGATTGTATCTTTGTAATCCGAGTTTTCGAGAACACCACCGCGACCCCACGCGAGGAAAGATCGTGTGGATTATGGTCTTTTTTTGCAAAATGAGAAGAAAATTTCCAGAGTTTAGGATTTTGAATTTATTTGGATGGTGATGTTGTGAAATTAATTTTTCCCAATCTTAATAGCTAATAGCCATAAAAGGACTATTAATAAGCTCTAACAATTTTCATGAGGCCCTCGGTGACACGAGAGATTGAGATTCCCGAGAGCATAGATTAGTTAATTGGGGTATGATGGGCCCCAATAGAGAAGAACTAGCGGCTCTGGTTTACTTAGATAAATCCTTAATTTGCTCATGGTTTTAGAAGGGTTGAGTGATATATCAATTTAATTAATTAGAGATCTTTCCTTGGTCTAGAGGAATGATCTTGATCCCGTGTTAGCTGAGATCTAATCAAGGAAAGGGAAAACTCTTTCAAATCTTAAGGATGAGACATCATTCATTTTGTAGAAATCTAGTAATTGCCTTGTCTTGGGAAGCAAGAAATTTGCAGTTCTAAGAAATGGGTATGAAGTATTGGAAAAGAAAATACGGATCTTATAGAAATTCTGAGTACAATAATTTATTGGAATCATGATTCGAGAAATGAACATGAATCTCTACTCGATGAAAAGTATTATGGTTAGAAGGAATCCCAAACTATACTACCTTGCCTATTAACAAATTCGATTCAACTCGAGGGAGAAAATAGGGTTAGATTATGATGCGAATTGATAATTTCCGCGATAGTGAAATCCGGTATACTTCGGCGATAATGGTTCGATCCAGGTTCCATATTTAGGATTTAAATTTTTTCCCTTTATTTTAAATGTAGGATTCTAGTTATTAAATTCTTATTAGGTTACTATATTTTTCTCTAAGGCGGAGCGTTCAAAGTAGTGGCTAGAACTTGAGTAGTTGGGGTAGTTGAAGTTTAGAATTCTTTTCATTATACGTAGGAGCGATATCTAGACTATAGGTCCACTTTATTACTTGTACAACCTGTGCACTTGCAGTTTTTAAGACCAAATTAAATCTTTAATTGAGTTTAGTGACAAAATTATTCTTCTTATGAGCATACAAATTATATTTTGTTTTAACAAGTTTTTGGCGTCGTTGTCGGGGATTTTAGTCAGTCTAGTTAATAATCCTTTGGTAGTATTGCCATAAATTTGTATATATATCAGTTGGGGTCTCATCAAGTTTTTGGCGCTGTTGCCGGGGATTGATTTATAGTCTTCTAGTAATGGTTTCATAAATTTGAATATGCACAACTAATGGTCTTAACAAGTTTTTGGCATCGTTGCGGGGCGAGGAGTAATGGTTCTTGGGCGGAGTAGTGAATCACTTGATTTGTATACATGAAAAGTGGTGTAACAAAGTTTTTGACATTGCGTGGGAATTTAAGAGATTTAAAAATCAATATTACGTGAGAAATGCTAATTTGGATATTTTCTTTGTTTTACAAATTTTTTTTTCGGAAAATCAGCAAAACGATTTTAATAGCGTGGAGTTTGGATAAAGTTATTGATCATACTGAATATTAATAGATATATAATTTTTGTTACCACTAACTACATTTGATTTTAGGTGTGTTTCCATTTTAAGGAAGGTAGTAAATGCACGTGAGAAAATCGAAGCGAAATAGCACTTGAATCTGAGAAATTGAAAGAACCACTGAAAAATGAGAGAAAAGCTACACGATCTTGAAGATAGAAGTATGGCTAATCAAATAGAAAGATTGCATGCTATTCCAGAAGTAGAAGAAGCAGAGAGACCATAAAGGCATAACACAATGGAGGAATTTTAGAGGCCCATCATCCAAGAAGAATACTCCACTGTGAAACAACCCCCTATTGAAGTAAACAATTTTGAGCTGAAGCCAGCTTTGATTACAATGGTTCAGCAACAATAGTTCTTAGCCGCATAGGAAGATCGAATGAGCACACAGGGGAGATTTATGAGGATGGTAAACAACGCTGTGGCGAATGGAGTAAGACCAGGATGTGATCAAGTAGCCTTTCTTCCCATTCTCATTGAGAGACGTTGGCAGCCACATGGTTTGACTCACTTCCAGTGGGATCAATGAATACTTGGGAAGAACTAGTGGAGGCATTCATGAGCAGATTTTTCCCTCCAGCTCTCACTGTTGAGAGAAGAGGAGAAATCATTGTGTTTAAGCAAGGGGAGGATGAGAGTCTCTACACTGCATGGGGAGAGGTTGGTGTGAAGATGTACTTGATGCATGGAATAGATCGACCTTCGGATGGACATTTTCTACCATGCCATGCCATGAATTATACCTCAGGTATGGTGATGCATCTACTATGGGGTTTAAAATAGAAGTGCGAGAAGAGGCAAGGCAAGGTTATAAAGACCTTGCCGAATACGACTCTGAGACTATCCCGAATCTTCGGGACGGTGTGAATGAGGAAATGGTATGATTGGATTGGGATAGAACCTCTTATTGGAAGCCAATGATCTGATTATGAACAAGCAGAGTAACAATGAGAGGAGGATGCACACTGTATAAGAAGTTGGAGCAATGAGAGAAGGAAGGAGAAATAGTGTTGAGGGGTATGAGGAAGAAGAGCCCTATCAAGTTGAGGAAACAAAGTATATGAATGGCTTGAGAGAGACACCGCCAAAGCCTAACCCCAACTTATGACACCTTTTGCTCAGCGTGAGGAACCACAAGAGCTTTTAGGTATGGTGGAGAGCCTGGGCGGACCCTAGACATGGACGGAGACTACCACATCGGGTTTATACTCGAGCTAGGATCGACAACGCGGCAGCAACAATAGCAGCAACATAGGGACAACAGAGGAGAGTATCAAGGGCAGAAAAGAACTCAAACGTTTGAAAATCAGGTGCTACAATTCATGATAGAAAACAAAAGGATCCTAAATGTGCATGAGAAAATTGCTGGAACTTGAGAATTTCAGCTAACATAATTGTGTTTTTTGAGCAAATATCAATGCTACATTGAGAAACTTGGAGACTTCAGTAGGGGCGGCTATCCTGCAAAGCCAATCGAGATACATTTCCCAATAGTGCTGAGATCAATCCTAGAGATCTCACTTATTTACGCAATGAGAGCGTGAAGAATTTGCGAGGAAGCGAAAATGTAGGACAAAGCATGCATGGAATTGAACTTGATGAGGAAAACTCATTCTAGAGAAGCAAGCAAAGGATCTTGAAGAGACAGAATTATAGCAAATGTCTAGCTAGGGACACTAAGCGGCGGCTTCTTGGGAACAACCTAGCGAGATTTTTCTTTTTTTTTTTGTTTAGTCTGATTTATTCAGTAGAATTTTGAGTATTTGATGTTTCAGTTTAATCTGTTAGTAGTTTTATTTTATTTGTTGTTGCTTTTCATGAAAATGAAGCAAAAATTCAAAGAAGAACCATTTGAAGAAGCAAATTGTTTCCAAAACAAAATATGCATAAAATGACTACAAGGGGGAGTAATTCCAATTCCCTAAACCTGTCTTTAAGGATAATGCATACATACGAATGTTTTGGGAATGTTATGTTCTTGAATAAAAACATATTACGAATATCTAGGCAAGGCGATTGAATTAGGGGAATTTAGATGAGTGTTAATACTTGACGTAAAGATTTTTATTGTTTTAAACAAGTTTCACATGTAGGTTCAACTAGTATGAGTGGATATAGGTTGTTTAAAAAGTTTATGAGGAAAACATGAGAAGATGTAATTTGGAAAACTTTAGTTAAGTGTGCATAACATGCTTTTCTATGTATTGACTATGGATTGAATTAGGAGGAAAAATTGAAAAAAAGAAAGGTATGTGTAACATAAAGGAATTTCATTCAATAACCGACATAAATTCAGAAATATAAGTATTTGCAACATACTCTCTTTGTGTCCACGACATTTGACAGGCTCTGTCTACAAATAATGTTGAAACTCTGTCGCGACAAACTATCGTGATAGAGAATTAATGACGTACAGACCCGAAGGCAGTATTTGTCGCGACATTTAATGTAGCACACAATGAATCAGTTAGCTTATAAATGCAAAATTTTTGAAAATTGAATAGCCACCTTTTCTCACTTAAACTCCTCACCCCGTCTCAGCTTATTTCTCGAAGTGCCTCGTCTCACTCCCCCAAAACCCTAGAGAGTTCAAAAACTCTAACCTTACCATATCTGATTCCAAACCTCCACAAAGTCATGGAAGAGTACACTGAGTTGGAGAATCCAAGCGAGCAAAGGTTTTCAAAAACGCGACTAGGCAAGTTGGGGAAAGGGATGATGACAATGAAGAGAATCATCAGACAGTGGATGAACCAAAAGAAAAAGGGGAGCGGATGAAGCCAGAGCAAGGAACTTAATTTCAGAAAAGGCAGCAACTTTGATGGAAGGAAGTTTGAAGAACAGAGGCTTCATTACTGAAAGAGGGTTCAAAAACATTATCTCTCCTTTTGCTAAAGTGCTAGAAATGAAGACTAACCCAATTCTTTGGCTGAACATAGAATCTGGTTGTGTGCTTGTGGTGAAAGAATTCTATGCAAACATGGTGGAAAAAGAAGAAAAAGAGGCATGTTGGGGCCAATGGGTAGAGTTGGCAGGAGAAAAGATAAGCAGTTGTTCCAATACCGAGTGTGCAAAAGGATGGTTGGTTCAAAGAAGCAGGTTAAAGAAACCGGAGACACCGAGAAAATAGTAGTTTCTCACGAGCGGGAAAAGGCGAATGGAGAGGGATAAAGATCAATCCTTTTAGATCCATTGCCAAAGGAGGCCCTGGCAGAAGAAGAAGCCATGGTATGGTTCTACTTTATCGGTTAATCTAAGGCCATCCTAAGCGTCTAAGTAGGTTGGAAGAGAGAGGCAATCCTCACTGCTTCTGCATTGCTAAAGGGTTACAAGATAAATGTGGGAAAAATTATTGAAGAAAATTCTATCTTGGGCTACTGAAGAAAATACAAGGGACATGATTCCACCCAGCAACAATAACAAGCCTTTGCATCCAAGGGGGAGTTAAGGAAGAATGGAGGATAGAGGAAACTTACCCAGAGCCTCCCCTCTGGCTTTAATAGGTATAACAAAAGGACCAAAGAACAGAGGGAAGGGTAAGGAAAAAGAAACAGAAGAAGGAAAAAGGAAGGAAGGTCGCACTGAGCTAAAATAATGGGAAGGCCAAATTCAAATGCAACCAGAAATCCTGAGAAGTCAAAACCCATTCTTAAGTGCATCCCCAGAGCTAAGAAAAACTCATCAAGAACAAGCATAAAGTTCAGGGCATAATTGCAGTCATACATAATTGATAAAATTGTTGATGTCTATGTGAAAGGAAATAAAGGAAAAAGACAATCAGCTAAAGACATAACTTCAACTCAGGGATGAGTATTTTGATGTAGAGCTCATAATAAGAGACTAGAATTTAGAGAATGCATTGAAAACAAGGGATAAGAGTGGAAGATAGAAATAGAGAAAAGGGACGCATAGTGGAGAACAGTCTTGAGAGATAGAGACAATGCCTTGAAGGCAAGCATGGATTCAAGAGATAATAACTGCATGAACAGTCTAAAGAGCCTTTACAAACGAAATTTTAACATTGGGTTATAGAGTTAAAAATAACAGGACACTCACGGAATCTCTAGCTATGAGGCGGTGAGAACTTATAGGAAGCGTGCCAAGATCCTAGGCGGGCAATGAAGGCAGTTTCAGCGAAAGAGAAGATACCCCTTTGCCCACAAAATCGAGATCTCGGAGCGCATAAACCCTACACTATAGTTCCCCAAGGTGTCACTGACCCACCTATACCCTATACTAACCCAGATTCAATTGGAGAAGGCCCTTCTGCACCATGTACAAAAACAAGAAAAAATGAAAATCATGAATGCAATGAGGAAAGAACTTGCAGTAGGAGGTGGAAGAATATCTAAGGATGGAAGCAGCCAAGGAAAGGGGTGTGCAAGGAATAAAAAATGAACAATACTTTACCTTCCCACCTCCTCATCCTCTTTGTATTCAAAGCCAATTCCTCTGAATAAAATAAAAAATTTTAACAAAAATATTATTGTTCCGATTGTGTTTTGTTTGATTGGTGTGTTTTAATTAGTTTTCTTTTGCTTAAGTGTTTATTCATATGCTTGGTTAAATAAAGAAGAAATCAATTTCCTGGATCAAATAGTTTATTTGCTGTAGCATGTTTGGGTGAAATGACTTGAGAACAATTGTGGTTGTGTTGTATTGTTGTGAGTTGAATGCATAATCAAAATGAACTTCTTTACTTGATTAAAATAACACAACAGGAAAAATTCTAACCCAAACAACCACTAATAGATGCATCGTGGTAGGCCTCAATGAATTGGAAAAGGAAGTTGCATGTGTAAGCTAGAATGAAGTTTAAGGTTCAGATTTAGGAAGAAGTATTAAATAGACAGCACAAATAAGACTTTTAAACATTGTATAAACAATAAGGTCGGTGAGTCCTGAAAAACAATGCACACATGATCAAATGTTCCTTAACAAATTGTGAAAGGATTAGGGACATCTTACAGGATTCAATCATGAATCCAAACGGTCAAGGTCCTAGGAGCTTGTTAGATTATTAGTCAGGTGAAATCCTAGGTAATACCACTAACGGTATTACTAAGGCCATTCTTGGAAGTTTGAGCCTTTCAAACCTACCCTCGTAATATGCATAGAAACATACTCTAATTCATATTGAGGCTCAAGGTATCTAGTTTCTTCATTTAACTTGACAATTAGAAGCCTCAAACCCTTCCTTTATTCTAATCCTCGAGTAAAGAACCATGACCTGCCTAGGTTTCGGGACGGGAACTAGAAATATAGAAATGACAAGTTTGGGGAATGTTATGTTGATTTGAAGGAAAGCAGAATGAAGGATGGAAAAAGAAAAAACAAATGAAGAAATGGAAAAGAGTCTGAGAGAAAGTCAAAATTGTAAGTTATGTCAAATGGGTTAAGTTTTGTCTTGTGACCTTCCTCTCTAGAACAATTAAGTTAGGGGTCATTTTTCAACACCTAGTACCCTGATTAACATGTATGGGAGGTACTAGCTTAAAGTTCTCTAAGAGTGGTAGAAGCCTAAAGAAACGAAGACATTGCACTAATCACAAAATTTTGACAAGTAGAAAAAAAAGGACTTCTCTCTAAAGATGTCAGGCGAGAATATCTGTATGATGCATCGAGACGAGTTTGGGAATATGTTTTCAAACATTAGTAGAAAAGAAAGGATGAAGGATGAGAGCAAAGATAAATACAAAAAAATGAGCAGCATCTGGAGTGAATTTTTTTAGCTAAATTCTCCATATCTATCCAATTACCCAAATTAAACTCTACCTGACCTAAAAGACCTAGTTAGGTCTTGAAGGTGGTACTTGCTTCATTAGTGGAGACTAATATGAAAAATAAACAAATGGGGCTTTGAAGAGCTAAAGGTGCGAGACTCTTGTGTAGAGTCCAAAGAAGATTAGGTAATCCATAAGGAGGAAGGGAAAGAAAACCATCACACAGAGATCGAGGTTAATTGGCCCGAATTATTTACATTTCATAATTCATTAGTTTATTTGTCACAATAGTGGAAATTTTCTTAAGTGCGAACTAAAAACTAAATTTGAAAATTAAGCATGGTGACTAGTTTCAATTGAGTTGCGAATTTTCATATTACGGTGCAAAACGAGGAAAAATATCCTAAAAACAAAGCTAAATTGTTTGCGGATAAACCAAAATCACTTCTTTTCTTTGTAGGGACAAAAGCAAAACTTTAGGATTTAAGGAAATTTGATGAAGATCTTAAACTCATCACAATACTGCTCCCGATTTTTACAGCGTGTTTTAGTATTTTCAAAGGCTGTTTTAATGTCAATTATGGAATATTTACAAACTTTGTGTGTTTTTGCGGGAGTTAATTCAAGGAGATTTCCGGCAAGAAAAGAAAAGAAAAAGCGACAGTGCATTGATCTTTGGCCATGACGAGTTCGGTGTTTCCACGACAAAGCGATCCACAAGAAAATGGCTAGAGAACTATGTCACAACAATATTTTCTATGACGTAACACAAGATTTAAAAATTGGCAGATAAGTTATGTCGCAAAAAAAAGACATCTTGTCGCGACAAGAAATAGGAAGAAGCCAGTTGAGACAAAGATCAATTATCTTGCGACGTGAAAGATCAGGCGAGAATGCATGTGCTTCGGCAGAGTCCCTACTCATCCGCGACATTGACTCTTCTGACATGGAGGAGTTGGTTGAAACCTTGAAGAAGAAGTTCAGTAGCAACAAGAAAAATTATGTCACTAATGGTGACGCTTAATGGTTGAACTAACCTGATCGCAACAAAGAACCCAACGTTGCAACATACTTTAAGCTGAGGAGATAAGTCTATGTCGCGACATGGATCTTAATGTCGCAACACATAAATAAGCTGAACAGAGAGAAATAAGGTCGCGACATACTTTTCTAGGTCGCAGCAAAGGTTTCAACACAATGCAAAAAAGAGTCTTGTTACGACATGAAAACTGGATCGCGATAGCAAATATTGACAACACCAAGAAGTCATGTCGCAACATCAAAACAAAATTGCAACAAGAAGTTAAGCTCAGTGGCGACAAGCCTCTGTCGCGATAGACTTTCTGGGTCGCGATAGAAATGCAGATAATACAAGACAATGTTGCAACATAACCTAAACAGACATGTTGTCGTGACATGAAAACTTAGGTCGCGACACCAACTTGTAGAAGCTACACTGAAAATGTGTTGCGACATTATTATCAATGTTTCGACATAACTGTTTGAGGAATGAACAAAATATTGTCGCGATAAAGGAAACTCTGACCATATGAGGTTATCATGCGAAAAGAAAGAAGGCTGTCACAACAAAATATCTTTATTACTTAAATGAAGCAAGAAGGAACATAAGATCTTCAGGAGTCGCGATGAGCGGCATTCATTATAAACACCACAATAAAGACCCTGAGACTTCTATCGGGCATAACTACAGGTCGCGACAGAGAAGGCAAATCTGGGCCATAATTTTTAGGGATCACATAGCCTCGATTTTAGGGCCCAAGCTTTGAAGACTCTATAAATAGAAATGATTCTTGACGATGCGATCCAATGTTGTCGAGCAGAAGCCGAGGTACTTGGTAGGGTCTCTTTGTATTATTTTTTTTTTTCTTATTTTTCTTTTCTTCGTAGATTAGATTTAGAGTAGGGTACAGCTTAATTTGTTCTTAGTCTAAATAGTAAATTGTTCAAGTTTTGAAGTTGAATTAAACGAAGTGCTATTTTCACGATTCTATTTGAATTCAATGAACTCTAGACAAAAGCTGGGAACTCATTTCTTGATTTATTGCGATTCTGAGTGGAATTTCTGATAAGTATTTTAGTACATCTTGTAAATACAGTTTTTTCAAGAACACGAAACCTGTAGGAAAGTGATGTAGTTATGGTCTTTTCTACACAATGAGAAGAAAATTTCCTGAGTTTAGGATTTTGAATTTATTTGGATGGTGATGTTGTGAAATTAATTGTTCTCAATCTTAGTAGTTAATATGTAACACCCCGAAATATACCCTAGTAGTTTTCGGACTTGTTTACTATATTAAAAAGATTTAAATAGGGAATTTTCGAAAATAAAACGAGAGACCGGAAAGTTTACAAGATAAAGGCAATCTTGTAATTTGTTAAAAGGATATGAAAGTTATAAAAGAGGGGAAAGATTAGGGGTCAAATGAGAATATAGCATAAGTTGAATTTCAAAAGGGAAGAATCTAAGGACGAATGCAATTATGAAAAACTTAAAGCAAATGTTTTACTTGGCAAACATGCATAACAACTATAGGATTTAGGAACCAATTTGGTCTGTATTTAAGGACCAAGCATTATGGAGAAGAAAGAAGAGGAGAAGAGGGAAAAGAGAGAAAAGGAAAGAGAGGAGAGAAGAAAGAAGAGAAGAGAAGAGAAGGAAAATGGAAGCCCGAAGAGGTATGGAACTAACTTGGGTATGAATTCTAGTAAATGATGGATCCTTGGTTTGTTTGGTTGGCCTGGCTTACCCCATAGGGTTTGTTGATTTTATCCTAACCAAAGATGTATCATGTGAAAATAGAGGTTGGGCGAACGCCCCGTATGGCCTGAATGGTTATTGAATCCTCCCTTTTAGGTTGGGTTCATGGTTTAAATGAAAGTAATTGAGTTAGGGTTTAGAGCAAACCCTAACTAATCAACATATTTGGCTTGTGTATGGGTTATGACCCATATTAGAATGGTTTTTGAAATAATTCATGATAGGTTTTTGAAATAAGATAAAAATATTGAAAAGATTGAGTAGAAAGGGTTCTGAGATGAATATGAAATGGTTATGATGTGTGTATGAAGTATAGAGTTGGTTTGGGATGAGTATGGAAAAATGAGAAAACACACATTCTGGGCATTTGGAGGGGTTTCAGGTACACCTTGAACTTGTAATTTACCCTTCCACGAAAATAACTGAGCATGTGCGATCTGGTGGGATACCCGGTACATATTTTGAGCAGTTTTAGTATTTAGCCCATAACTTGCTGCATTGCTTGCTCCGATTTGAGTGATTCAGAGTGGATGTTAAAATAGACTTGAAGGAGAAAACCAAGCATCGAAATAGGCATGTCCATTCGATTCTGGTGGCCAAATTCTACTTCAAAGAGGTGGAACATGTACTTAAGCCAGTCACTGCATGATTTGATCCTTAGAGTAGTCAGGTTGTTTTGAACTAACTCGAGGTTTAGTCACTCGATTTGGGTGATTCAATTGGAGATGAACCCTTGCAACTTCAAAGTAGTACAAAATACCGGTGTCGAAATACAAAGTTCAGATCCCGAAGCGGTAAAAATACGTTGTTTGTTTCGGTTGTTGTGAGTTGCTGATTTTTGTCTGGCTTTGCTTTGCATAATTTCTTCGTTAGGACTGTGGGTATTCGCGAACATATGGAAACTCATTGAGTCAAAATAACCATATGCTATTTAATGGAATTTGAATTTATATCTTTGTCTAAACTGAATTATTATAGAATACTAATCGATTGGTTAAAGTTAAATGAAATACATGGTAGAAAGATATAAATATGGTGAGAAATAGATATATATGTAGATTTGATATGTAAAGAGTATAAGTAAGAAAATACCTACGGGTATCAGGAAGAGTGCGTATTCTTTGCTCTACGGGTAAGACTGGTCGATAAAGTACAAGTAAAATGTACAAGTATAGAAATGTATAAGTCATAAGATATGATAAGATATGATAGGATATGTCATAAAGATATATGATAGTTCAAAGTACAGATAATGACAATATAGATATAAGATTATATGATGTGAACATATGATTGTCATACATAAGCAATAGATGGAACAGGATAGAAATAGAATGTATAGGAATGAATAAAGACATGACAGAGATACACGTAAATGATATGAATATATATGATAGACATCTAGAAGGGAATAAGATGGAACATACTAGGAACACATGATGAAAAGGCATAAATTATAAGAGCGATGAGAATGGCAAGATGACAAAGCATAGGAATGAGTACATGTACATGAATGACAGGTACACTATATGAATATATGAATAAGTAAAAGCATACATGATAAGAGAAAGTACATGAATAATTAAATCCTACATTAGAAAGCAGCATAAAGGATTATGATGTATAAATGATATATCACAGAGATATGAATATAGAAAGCTATATGTGAATTATATAAATACAAGTGCATAGATGCATTCATGATATATGATGGATTTACATATATGATACGAAGACAAAACTAAATGATAGCAAAAGATAACCGAACTCTGCTATATTATAAATGAGAACCGTAACATGAATCTATATATGAGAAACGAATACAGATTAAAGTAATGATAGTATCTGTTATAAGTAATCATGATAACAATAGTTATTCATACTTATGAAATATGTGCGAGAAAGCATAATAAAGGCGATTGTCTGCTTAGAGCTAGTAGAGGATAGATAGGCATGCCTATAGGGATACGATTGCTGCATACGAATCACAGATATCGAGACCCGTTTGGGTCGATGATCCATTTACATGGATCCCGCGTTTTGGCCAGAGATTCCCATAGCACATGGCATAAAGTCTTGCTCTAAATCTGATGGTGAAACTATTCCTTCAGGTACTGAGATAGAGATCACTGTCACCGTCGGTGATGAGTACCTTCGGGTACATATAGTTCCTACGTATCCGCTACAAGGTATTTGCAGACATGAAACCTAAAGGAAATGACATGTATAGAATATATGTATGATATGAAACATAACTTTACTATACGATGAAAGTATAAACGATTACAAGGAGAACAAGAAGTAAAAGTACAAGATGACAGTATATGAAAGAGTACAATACATGAAAAGTATATGAAACGATCTGATATATGAAAGAGAAAAGTATATGGCAGTATACAAGTACAAGAAATAAAGTGTCAATGACAGGAAATAAGTATGACGGATAAGTACTATGAAAGCATATGAAAGTGACAATATGGCAGTATGAATATACGCAGATGCAAGGCATTTATGATAAGTAAATAAAGATAGAAAAAGCACAGTATGATATCATATGAAAACATAACAGGAAGCAGCTAATGTGAAATGAGCGTTACATGAATATGGGTAATATGAAAATAGTACATGAGCAGTACATGAATGTCTGTTATATAGAAAAGTGCAGAAGTATATTTATGAAAAGGATATGAACAAGTAAAGTATAGAGAATGGATAAAAGAGAAGGTATATAGTATAGTATGCTTTGAAACTTATAGGGAGAAAATATAGTACATGAAAAAGAAATATTAGATGAAAGCATAAAGAAGTACAGTATATGAAAGTATAAGATTGTAGATAAAGTACGAGGGACCGTATAGAGATAGGTTATATGAAATATATGATACATGCCACAAATTATACTAACATGAAAATTATGGAAGCTTGCAAGGGCATGATGAAAGGGAAATAATATGAAATAGAGCAAATTATACGATGAGCAAATGTGAGAAATAGGCAAAATTAGTAATGTGATAGAAACATATCGATGATAGTATATGATATGATGGTAAGAAATATAAGTCTTATACTCCTATGGGAGATATGAAGAAGATGAAAGTAAGGGATAAGTAAGGTAGAGAAACAGAGATATGATAAAAATATAGATAAAAGATATTCACCAAGGTATAGAATATGTCTTAGAAAGAGATTGACATACAATAATAGGAATGCAAAGATGATATTAATTAAAGATTCATATATGATTATATACTATCAGATATGAAATACAAATATAAAACTTGTGACGATTCCTGCTGTGGTGGTTGGCCACTTTATGTTTACACTAAGCGTAAAAACATGGATCATTCAATCAGTGAGTCACCGAGAAGAGGAGGCTAGAAGGGCGAGGACATTCTTACATTAGCAAGAAGGTTGATTAGAATAGGTGCTCACAGTAGCACAGCAAATAATCTCGAGGTTTTGTAAATTATTTTTATGTATAAGTAAATGGGACTACGCCTTAATGTATAAACTTTTAGCTATTGGACACCACTCCGGTGGTAGTTCTTTTATATATATATAAATGATTTTTGTTATTACAGAAATTGTTTGGCCTCTTATAGATACAATCGGTGACGAAAGGAGCAGGTGTCCAGGAGTCCTAGTATCTGTTATATAGTATATAAGTATAGATAGTCTCACGTCACACAGACTTGATTTGGATCCATGTCAGTCGGACGGGAACCGGGCGTGACGCCTCAGCCTCTTATAAAAGGACTATTGTCTGGCTACGATTTCAGGAGGCCCTACGGTGACACAGAGATGGAGATTCTTGAAAGCATAGATTAGTTACTTGGGGTATGCTAGACTAATATTGAGAATTTATTAGGCTGTGAGTTGCTTGATAGAGTCTTCAGTTTGCATGACAGCAGCAGAGAGAGGGTTTGGGTTTCATGTGTTTGATCAGATGGAGATCTCTCAGCAGTGCGGAGGAATGATGCGGATCAGAGTGCCCAGCTAAGATACGATCAAGGAAAGGAAAACTCTTTCGGATCTTAAGGATGAGACATCATTCATTTTTAAGTCTAACAATTGCCACGTGCAGGAATCAGAAATCACAGTTATAAGAAGTAGTGCAGTATTGGGAAAAAGAAAATATACGAATCTATAGAGAAATTCTAATTACAAGCAGTGATTAGAATCATGATTCGAGAAACGAATCTCTACTCAGTGAAAAGTATGGTTAGAGGAGGAATCCAAACTATACTACCTTGCCTCTTGACAAATTTAGATTCCAACTCAAGAGAAAATAAAATTAGATTATAATGCAGGATTTGATAATTTCACAACAGTGAAATCCCAGTGTCTACTTTCAGCAATAATCTAGTTAAGTCCAGTTTCTATTTACAATTTAAATTTTTGCCTTTATTTTAAATGTAGGATTCTAGTTATTAAAATTCTTATTAGGTTACAAAATTTTCGCTAAACTGGACGTTCAAATAATTAATAGGAACAATTAGTTGAAGAGATAGTTGAAGGATTTAAATTCTTTTCATTCTCTATGGGACGATATCTAGACTTATAGGTCCGCTTTTATTGCCCATGCGACGTGCACTTGCAATTTTTGTGAGACCATTAAATCTTTAATTGAGTTTAGTGACAAAATTATTCTTCTTATAGTATCTAGACCTCATTGTGTTTTTGAACTCTGTTGCAGCGTCGTTGTCGGGTTTTGAGTGCGTCTGATTAATAATCCTTTGGTAGTAGTGCCATAAATTTGTATATATATCAATTGGGGTCTCATTAAGTTTTTGGCGTTGTTGCCTGGGATTAATTTATAGTCTTCTAGTAATGGTTTCATAAATTTGAATATGCACAACTGATGGTCTTAACAAGTTTTTAGCGCCGTTGTCGGGGACTGAGTAATGGTCTTTGGGCAGTAGTGTCACAGATTTGTATACATGCAAAATGGTCTTAACAAGTTTTTTCCATCTCTAGTTTTTAGAGGAGACGGTCTAAGCGGTTCCTCTCAAATAGCTGAAGGGCCGGGCAATAGTTTGATTGGAATCCCTGATCGAGCCTCAGCCTAGCCGGCCTTGGCGGTTGCCCCGGCAGTGGTGCATCTAGAGGAGGGTGCGGGTTGTGAGTTCTCCCGATATTGAAGTTGGAAGGAGGCCTATCCAAGGGTGATCCGCGCCCCGGTGCCTCGCGCTCAACTGCCTTTTTGGACTAAGTAAACGGCCCCTTGATTGGGCGCTGCTAAGCATATGTTTCGTTCTTTGGAGGGATCCATCCTCAGTAGGCATGGTGTCTACGAGATCCAGGAGCTTGTTGAGGTGTCGGCCTCTTGAAGCCCCTTCAGCGAGCGGAATCACAGGTTGGGTACACATGCGACCTTTTTCTGAATTATTTCCAAATACCCATGGTAGCCCACTCAGAGCAGTATACCATTATGCTCCTTGTTTATATGGATAAGGAAGCCTTCCATCTTGTGGCGAGGGACGGGATGCTTTTCATCCTAAGCCATGGCTTTGCAGTGGTGGCGGTATGTGATGATTTTTAACACGTGACTACTAGTTTTGTGTAGTAATTTTATTCTAACTTTTGTTCTTCCTTTTTAGGTCGCGTGGCTGGCCATGGAATATGGCTCGCCCGGCGAGTTCGAGTGTGGTACTTGACCCCTACTGGCGGAAGAGAACAGCGGATAGACTCCTTTACCTGAGTTATTGACATTAGTGGGCCCATTTTGAAATATAATTGAATGCATCAGAATATAGCTTAAGCTTAATCCATAAGGAAATAAAACTTTTAACACTACCACCATAATGGTGTTCATAATGTCTTTGTCTGAAATATCGAATTAAATTTAGTATACATATCTGATCTATTATGAAAAAAAAAAAACTTTATATGTACATATTCAAAATCAGAGGTAGCGACCTATATATGTTGACTTCTATTGCTGTGTTGGCCCTCCTGTGTGCCGTACGACTAGGATGTCCTCTTCAGTACCTATACGGATGAAATACCCATGCTAAGCTTATAGCTTAGTGGGAAACATATAACATATATGACCACTTGTAGTAGTCCTGAGAAACAATATGCAATTAACACAATTCTATTTGCATTAGTTGTTTCATAAATCCAGAGCTACTTGTACACTATGTGTCATTATTAGACTCTCACATTCCATTCTTCATAATACATAGTACTTTTTTATTCTTTGTAACTCTATCACATTTTTCGAATTCAAATATTGTTTTCATGTTACATGGGTTCTTATAAATCCATTTCAATCATTTTATCTCATCTTCACAGGTCTTTACCTAAGAGTTATTCCAAGAAGTGGATACGGTATAACCAATGTACCCGAGGCACTATCACCGCACAAGACGCTGATCCCGTACTTATTAACCCAAATAAAATGCGTAATGACCTGCGTTGTAATGACCCAAATGGGGTCGTTGTAATGACACAAACGGGGCTGCTGTAATGACCCAAACGGGGCCAATTATATCATGTAATTCCAAATAGGCATGCCTACCTATCCATCTATCCGGTGACATATGCAGACAATCAATCTTATTACATTTTTATTCATGTTCATGCTATGCACATCTCATATACATGGATAATGTCAATCACATGTATTCACATGAGATACTTTCAGACATTATTCCTTTATACATATACTATAACTGTTACTTTTATCATAACCTATATGATCATGTTCTCAGTATTGCTCGTATTTACGTTCATGTAATCATATTTCATATAGCAATCACTTTTATAATTATTTTACAATTCCATTTATTCACTTGAATCTCTTTATACCAAAATATTTCCTACAAACAAAGCTCCCTTTAGACGGATTTCGGGGTATAATGGGGTCCAAATTTGAATACACTTATTTCAAGGGGATTTGTTCTCCTAGAATTCTAGTTTACCCAGAAATTTGAATCACTTAAGTTGGATGAGTGATGGCCAAGTTATGGCCTAAACACCTAAAGCAGAACCAAATGCACTCAAAACCGCCTCAACAGAGTCTTCACTTTGACAAATTTTCTAGGTCCAATGGGCTCCGAATTTGAATACACTTGTTTCAAGGAGATTTGTTCTCCTATAAGTATAGTTTATCAATAAATTTGAATCACTCAATTTGGATGAGTGATGGCCAAGTTATGGCCTAAACACTAAAACTTTACCAAAAATAGAACGTAAACCCATTTCGAAATAGCTTCACTTTGCGAATTTTCTGGCTCCACGGATCCAAATTTCAATACACTTATTTCAAGGATATTTTTTCTCCTAGAAGCTCCATTTACTATAAATTTGAATCACCTAATTTGATGAGTGATGGCCAAGACAAAACGTGACAAAGATCTCCCCTAAAACCCAATATTTTCTTTATACAAACATTCTCAACTGAGGGCACCACAACCAACTCAAAACCATGAAACTCAGCCAAACTAACAACCATCATTATTATGTTAGGGCTTTCCTAAACCCAACATTCTTCTCAAAAGTGTTTTAGGTTTAGCTTTCTTCATAATTTTAATCTTTTCTTTTCTCTTCTTTCTTCTTCCTTCTTGTTCTTGATCACCAAAATCTTTGATCACATGGAGCAAAATCACCAACTCTTCTCTTTTTCTCTCAATCGTAACCTAAAGGAAAATTGTTCCTTTTCAAGACCAAATTTGGTCTTATCTCTTATTCTTTCATAAGGCCATGTTTGGCTTGTCATTTTTGTTAAGTTTTCCATTTTTTTTGCACTAAAGTCCTTCATTTCTCTTTCATTTACACTTCTACTTATCAAATATTCTACAATGGCATATAAACTTATTCTCTTATAACCCTTGATTCCTAATGTGACATTTTACTATTTTACCCTTGATTGTATTAATTCCGATTTTATCATTTTTTGCTCTTAGCAATATAAATTCCGAAAAAAAAACAATTTTAATTTATTTTATACCTTAAACATGTCATAAAACTGCTAGGGTATATTTTGGGGTGTTACATCCAGTCATGCCTAGATGACGCCGAGAAATTGGGGCTTTATGCCTAGTTAGCCGCTTCGCAGCATCAGGCCTTAAACGCTTCCCTAGCCAAGGCAGAATCTTCGTCAAAGCATTGGGAGTGAGGGGCCAAAGATGGTGCGAAAAGAATTATGCGGGCAGAGAAAGAAAGAGACTAGGCTAAGCAAGAAGCCAGGGTGGCTCAACTAGTGGCCACGACAACAGGAGATGCCAAAGCAAGGGTAGAGGATGACCCAACTAAGGCCCTAAATGCTTTGGCAGCTACGGAGGAAGGTGGGCACAAGTTAGAGGCTAAGATTGCCCGCCTAGTAATTGAGCGAACATCGCTTTTTCTAGAGCTCAAGGCGTCCAAAGATGAGGTGTCTTCCCTTCATGCCTGAGCAGGCAAGGATAAGGAAGCCATGGAGGAAGACTACCAGAAGGCTCGGCTGATCTTCTGGCGCTAAGTGGGTGTTACGCGCTCGCCACGCGATTTTGCAGAGATCAACCGTAGATCCCGATGGCATGCCCGACTATCGACCCACTTTCTTCTTCATAATTTTGTCAACCTAGTGCCCTCTACTCCCAATAGCAAATGCTAAAGCCACAGGCATATCTAGGCGGTCAAGACTTTGGAGAGGGGTGTTTAAGGCTAAGGCATAGGGCTTACTTTTTTATTTTTCATATGTTAGTTTTGGCTATTTTAGGAGATTTTGCAAGGGGTGTCGTTTAGCCACTAGCTCATTTTAATGGAACTTGAAGATACCAACAAGGCATGAGCCATGTTTGAAAAAATTTCCAACAGGATAACAACCATGTCTGGGCTTTTTTGAATGCCAGTAGAACAACTATATCTAGACTTTTAGAATATCAGCAGAACAACAAATAATATCCGACTTTAGAATGCTGCAGGGACAACAAACTACATCTGACTTTTTAGAATGGCAAAAGGACAACAACAACCATATCTCGACCCTTTAATGCCAACGACAACTATAATTATCTAGACTTTTAGAATGCCAGTAATTATAGGTTTTAGGAGGAAATGTGTAAAGGATAATCTTTATCGATGATAATATCTTCAAATAATACACTACTGATAATACTTCTTAAGATGCATGACGCTCCACATTCTGAGAACAGTAGTCCCATTTGGCTTGCTTAACGCATAAGACTCAGTTGTCCCTACTCGAACCACCGTGTATGGTCCTTCTTAGTTAGGCTGGAACTTCCCATCTACTGGGTTGGTCATATTTTCAAAAACCCTTCTTAAGACTAATTCCCCAGCTTTGAATGTACAGGGCTTTACACGCCGGTTGCGCAAGTTTGCCAACCTCTACTGGTATGGAGGGCGTACACAAATCCGCAGCTCTTCCCAAAGCTCGCTACCAGGTTCAGGTCTTTGATTACGGCCAGACATTTGCTTCCTTAATAATTTTGTTCGAATTTATGTGCATCCCGATTTCTATGGGGATGATAAATTATCCCGTATGTGACGCGAATGGTGATCTCGTCGCCTTCCCAATAGTTGTCTCAGAGGCCCATAATGGGACTCCCAGCAGTTCTTCACTCCACTTTCCTTTGGCTGAATGTGGGCTTTTTTAAGAGCTAATAGGAGTATTTTATTAGACGCTCCTGCCTGGCCATTGCTTTGCGGGTACCACGAGGTCGAGTATAGGTTTTTTATTTTTAATTCACTGTAAAAGTTCCTATATACCTTGCTATCGAATTGCAGCCCATTGTCCATTACAATCAATTAGGGTATCCCGAACCTGCACACAATATTCTTCCATATAAATTGAATGACCTCTTTGTCTTTGATGGATGCGAAGGCTTTGGCCTCTATCCATTTGCTGAAGTAGTCGATGATAACTAGCAACAGCTTTTTTTGAGGTTGGGCGGTAGGTAATGGCCCAACTATGTCAATACCCAACTAAGCGGAGGGCCAAGGGCTTGTTATGGTTGTTAAATATTAAGTCGGGAGCTTTGAGACGGGGGCTTGTCGCTGACAGCGGTCACACCTTCTAACATAGGCGGCGGCATCCACACGCATGGTCGGCCGATAGTATCCTTGGGTATGAGCTCTATGTGCCAACGTCCTACCGCCTAGATGATTTTCCGCATATCCCATTATGGAGTTCCAATACTGCATTGCCTCGCTCGGTGAGGAGGCATATAAGGCAGTGGCCCCGCCTCTGTGTGGACCATTTATATATAAATGACCGTTAACAAGGGAGAACCGAGCCTGGCCATAAGCTAGCCGAAGCTCTAAACATAAAGCTGATTACTCACATACTTAGTCATGCGCTCTCGTTTTTCATTCTCCGCTTTACCTCGCTTCCTACCACCAATTGACAATAGCTTCTTATGATGATTTTTTCTGAGGATATGGAGATTGGGAGGTCGAGCCCAGCTATTATTGCTTCGTACTCGGCCTCATTGTTAGAAGCGGGGAAATCTAAACATATGGCCTGTTTTATAATTTCCCCAGTTGGGGCTTCAAGTTGCAACCCCGGTTCAGCTCCCAACTATCGCGAAGCGCCATCCACATTCAAGGTTCACCAATCGGAGTTGTCGGATTTCATTTCCTACTGAGGAACCTCTGCTAAAAAGTCAGCCAGTACCTGCCCCTTCATCGCCAGACGAGGTTTATATTGAATACCGAACTCACTCAGCTCAACCCCCCACAGAGTCATCCGCCCTGACAGATCGGGTTTGTGTATAGTGCTTCTTAAAGGAAGGGTGGTGAGTACAATGATAGGATGTGCCTGGAAGAAGGACAAAGTTTTTTAGCAGCTACCCAGAGAGCCAATGCCGCCTACTCAAGATGGGTATATCGAGTTTCTGCCTCGGATAGGGACTTGCTTACAAAGAATATAGGTCTTTGCTTTCGGCTATCATCTTCTTTGAATAATACTACGCTCATTGAGATTTCTGAGACTGCCAAGTAAAGATAGAGTATGTCACCGACTTCAGGGCTAGCAAGAATCGTGAAGTTCGCCAGATAGTATTGCTTGATTGCTTCGTGAAATTGGTCCTATCTTTAATTCCAAATCTAAGATGTCGGGCCCCTTGTGGTGGCGAATAACGGCTTTTCAAAACAATCCAGGAATCGAGATATGATCCGCCTGGCGGTTATCCCACTACCAAATTGTTGTACTCCTTTTCTGCAGGCGGAAAGATGAGTTCATTATGGCCTTGAGTTAGACGAGATTAGCCTCTATCCCCTTTGCGGTTACCATTACAGCTTCAAGAGAATTCTTCCCCGAAATGTGACACCGAACTCACACTTCAAAGGGTTAAGCTTCATGTTGTACATTCGCTATAGCTCGAAGGTCTCCTATAAGTGTGTGGTATGATCGGGACGTTCTTTGGATTTGACGAGCATATCATCGATATAAACCTCCATGGATTTTCCTATCAGTGGTCGGAATACTTTGGTCACCAACCTTTGATAAGTTGCCCCTGCGTTTTTTAGGCCAAACGACATTCCATTGTAGCAGTACAACCTGTGTGGTGTGATGAAGGATGTTTTCTCCACTTTAGGCAGATGCATAGGAATATGATGGTACCCACAGATGGCGCCAATTGTTGTTACCTGGATCGTATGATCTTCGGGGCATCAGCAGAGCGACGTAAACCTGTAAAAAATAGGGGTCCAACAACGGTGTGCCGACCACCTCTCCGATGATTAAGTCAGCAACAGGATGGAGAAGATGAAGAAGGAAGTCTGCTCACTGAATTGCATACCTTTCCCCATGGAAGTCTCGCTTACCGACTTTCCTTTATTTTTGGAAGATAATCTCATGATTTTGCTGATAAAATCTCTCTTTCCTTATCAAAGACCAATTCTCTTTGATTTTTGGAAAGATAATCTCATCATCTTGGTGATAAAATCTCACTTTCCTTATCAAAGATCAATTCTCCCTTATTAAGGATTAATGTTTTTGAGACGTATCAGATTTTGATATTGGGAGATCCGTGGATAAATATCCTATGCGTAATTTTCTCCTTCACATATTTATTTTTGACAAACCTCCCATGTGCGGTAAGACGGCCGACTGGGGGCACTCGGGACTCCAAACGGGATGTAGGACTTTACAGTCTGGTTAGTTCCCGAATGGTTTTAATACGACAAGCCGCCAGCGCCTCTTCAAGATGCAGCTGCCAGCCGGGGCCGAAGACGGCTGCCGGGCTCCATTTGTATAGCTGGGCTTTAGCTTAAAGACCACGGGGTACTACAATGCCCCTTTCCCCGCCTAAAGGTCGGGTGCATCTTCATTCGAGGAAAATACAAGGCTTTTGAGTGGAGAAAGTTAAAGGGATCGCGGAGAATTAATACGCGCACCGAATGCGTACTCGATACAAAGCACGCGGGGAACCTCACGTTTCAACATTTGCCTGCTGCTCGAGATCACTAAGAGGAGCGCAACGAGCTCTCTTATCATTGAAAACTTGCCGGAAGGCTCGTACCCCTTTCCTTACATAGCCCTCGCCATCCCCGGCCCGCCGCCGTGAAAGGTCGCTGGGGTGAAAGATGAGCCCTTACTAATCTTTTGAAGTCAATCCCAGGTAGCTCTTCCCAAGTGGGGTCCGCTCGAGAGCCTCAAGCCGAGATCGCTGAAGGGGCCTTGATTAGCTTCATTTGGCCCAATCAGTCACCTTTGAGGGAACAAGACTCTCACCGCCTCGTGCTGAAGAAAAAAAGGTAAAAAGGTTGACAGACCAAGGTCGCCACAAGGCTGGGACTAGAAGGTTTTCAGGATCGGATCACCTGGACCGAGGATAGGTAGGATGATATGTCTAACTTAGCTGCTGGATTTATCTTGTGGAAGCGCCCACAGGCCAAAAGGTCTCGACAGGCTAGTGTTGACGTCACCACTTCCTCTAGAGTTCTTTGTGAACCCTAGACGCCCCGCCCCAAAGAGTCATTGTGCCAACGGGCCGCGAGGTGCATCATAGCGCAGAGCTCGCGACACGGGCCAATAGGCAAGGCACGTCGGGCTTTGTCTCTTTCCAACAAAGTTAAGAGTCGCCGTTGTGCGAGGCATGTGCCAAAGAAGCTAGAGTCACTTTTGTCTTCAGGGCACGCGTACTTCATGGCCCACTTCGACTTTGATAAGTGTCAATAAGTCGAGTCGATCGACTTTTAAAGTGCCGCCAGTTAGGAGCCACTTTGACTTTGATAAGTGCAGTAGGCTAGAGCCACATCTGCCTTTTCTAAAGGGGCCAACAAGCAAGAGCTACGCCTAGTCTTTGAAAGCTGCCAGATATCGCCCATATCTGGACTTTTGATTTTAAAAGTGTCAACAGGACGACAACCATGTCTGGACTTTTAAAAATGCCAGCAAGACAACAACCATATCTGGACCTTTTTTTTTTTTTTTTTAAATGCCAACAGGACAACAACCATGTCTGGTCTTTTAAAAATGACAGCAAGACAACAACCATATCTGGTCTTTTAAAAATGCCAACAGAACAACAACCATATCTGGGCTTTTATGATTACCGATAAGGTAGCAAGCATACCCGGACTTTTATAAGTGCCAGCAGGATATCAACCTTATCTAGACTTTTGTAAGTGTTGGCAAGGTAGCAACCATACCCGGACTTTTATAAGTGCCAGCAGGATATCTCGCCTTGTCCGGGACTCTTGTAAGTGCTCTATGCAGTGTAACCACAATTCCTGACTTTTATAAGTGACAATAGGATATCAGCCTTATCTAGACTTTTGGAAGTGGGCTATTGGAAAGATTGAAAGAGAATACTTTAAAGAAAGCCTTATTGATAATATCTCTTCCAGGATCGCGGCTTTCTCCGATTTGAGTCTGCAACTGGTCATTCTCAGGCTGTAAGCATTCAACTCATTCTCACGTTGTAAGCTTTTTAAATTTGCACGACACCGCGGCTTTCAAAATTAACCTTAAAACCCAGATTCATCAATCAGGGTTTTAAGGTAAATTTAAACCAGATTACCAACTCCAAGTAGCTTAAGGTTAATTTCAAAACCGCACTGGGTGAACGCGTGCTTGGGCACTTTCAAAACCGTACTATGAATTCGCCTTGCTGCCACTTTTAAAACCGTGGTCGCAAGGAACGCGTTTAAAAAGAAAAAAGACTAGTTTTGTGAATATTTTGAAAATAAGTCTATATATGTCATTTTTTAAAATGAAATACTTTGATATCAAACTCTTCAGATGCCCTCTTCTTCCGAAAATTAGTCTATTTACGTTTTTTTTTAGATATAAATTATTTTGATTTTAAACTCAAGAAGTGGAATGTTGAAAGATGCAATTAATGATACGGTAAGGCCCACTTTTATTCATTGCCAAAAGGAAACAAGCAACTACCACAAATAATTGAGAGAAGAAGGGATAACCTTTTACAATCTAACCATGCCTTCCACTAGTAGTTCCTAGTGGTTGTTTTATGTTATATTAGGGAAAAGTCTATTACATTAGATAAAAGTATATTACATTAACATAGTGTATTTTTTTTCTTAATAAGGGGTTACTGTTTCATTGCATATTTTTATTATTTTATTGGATATGTCACATATTTTAATGGTTTTAACGACTTTGTTTCTACTTTTATTATTTTTGTAGCCTTACAACACCTTAACATACTTCCCCAAAAGAAAATAAGAAGTAAAGGAAACCATAAGGCCTATAGCTAAAGGGATGTTTAAAATTGGAGGTCCTAACCCCTGAGGTTTCTTATAAAACAGATTATTACAAATTTCTAATGTAAAGTGAATAAATATAAAAATAAAAATAAAAGTAAGAAGAATAAATAAAATAATACAAATAAAATACAAAAGAAGAGGTTGATTGTAGAATGGAAAAATAAATAATTAGAAAAAGTGAGTGGGAGAGAAGGAAAAGTAGAATGTTAAAAGAAAAGGTCTTCTCTAGTGCAATTAAATGATTAATGATAGAGGTAGGCCCACGAACGTCATTCACTACCAAATAATTCATAGAGAAAAAGAGAAGTCACTCCTCATGGAAAAATCCTTTGTTGTTACAATCCAACCATGGCTTCTGTCACACCCCTAATTCAAGCATAAGGAACTTTTCTCCTTTTTGGATGTGCGGTGCTAACTCTTTAGCCAACCTTCCCTCAAAGTGTCTCACAAAAGCAACATATAGGACACTTAGTTTTTACAGGAAACAAATCCCAACTTGTATTGCAATAAAACTGTCAAGTGCCCTTGCACTTCTCAACATACAAGAGTTTATTATTACATAAATTAGGCACACTCTCTAACCCCCACAAAGTTAGAGACAAGTTCCTTTTATAGACTTTGGTGTCTATTCCCAACCTTGGTGTCTCTTCCCAACAGGTGCCAATTCCCTCCTTGAGTTTGAATTCAAGACTCCACCTCCTCTTTCAAAACCCGAAGGTCGCTTTGAATTCTCGCCCCAACTCGAATGGATGTTTAATTTGAAATTTGGCCCCTTTCAAATTCAAACCCCACATGCTCAGAACAGGTGCATGTCCACCATATGCTACCATGCACCTCATGCGGTCCATCATATCTTACCATGCACCACTGTGGTTTGCCTTGAGCTTCTGATTAGGGTGCCTCATAGGTATAAGGCATACCCATGAGGCCCTCGCATCACCAACAAATTCTAGCCTCCGAGGGGGTAACAAGCCCCTCCTCGCGACCAAGCCCTCGTCGACTTAGCCTTGAGATATTCTTGCACTGTCCCTTCAAACTGCCAAAGTGTTACATCCCGCTCCCATGTAGCCTCTGATTCCGAACTATCTTTCCACTGAACAAGGTAATCAGTCCGCCGATTCTTTCTACTTACCCCCATGGTTATGTGGTTCAAAATCTTTTCCACCCCTTTATCAAACTGCTTCATGACCAAGGGAGGGGCACGTTTTACTTGTGCCCTTCCCATTTCTACATCTTCAAAGTAAGGCTTCAAAAAATTGACATGGAATGTCATATGCAACTTCAGTCTTTCAGGCAACTTCAGTATGTAAGCGACTTCATCCACCTTCTTGATCACCTCTAAAGGTCCTTCAAACTTAGGTATCAGCCCTCTTTGCCGAGTCTTACTGCTAACTTCTGTCAAGATCTGAGAAGTAAGTTTTAACAATACCTTATCCTCAATATGAAATTCCAGTGCCCGTCGATGTTGATCCGCATACTTTTTGATTCTTCTAACCGCCTTCTCAAGACTTTCCCGTGTCTCATCAAACATCTCCTGTTAGGAAATGGCTGTCGGAGTGTCACAGGTCGTGCCTCCCAACCCGCCGCTTGCCACATCTAATGGGGTTCGGCTGCCAACCCATAGCCAACTCAAAATGGCTCATCCCTATTGCAAAGCTTCGATGCAGATTGTGAACACACCGAGCAAAGGTCAAGCAACCACCCAGCTTTTCTCTCGTAGCCGCCACATAATGGCCTCAAGTATCTTCCGAAGAATGCATTGATCCCCGTCTCGGCCGTTTGTTTAAGGATGATTTGCTATGGAGAACTTCAACTCCAAACCCAAGAGCTTGAAGAGTTCCACCCAAAACTGTCCTGTGAATCTAGTATCCCGATCGCTTACTATGTCCTTAGGCAAGCCAAAGTGTTTCACCACATGACTGAAAAACAGATTGGCTACCTCTTCTGCTGGACATGCCTCCGATGCTTCCATGAATACCGAATACTTAGAGAATCGACCAACCACAACAAAGATGGATTTTCACTCACGGGCCTTAGGGAATCCCATGATGAAATCCATGGAGACACTTTGCCATGGTTTTCCGGTACGGGAGAGGTCGCAAGAACCCTACCATCTTTTTCTTTCACCCCTGGTCTAACCCGACATACCAAATCAAGACTCATAATGTGACGCCTACACGTCCTCGCCCATTCTTGGCCAATAATAGGACCTAGACATCAACGCCATGGTCCACTCCTCCCTAGACGGCTCGCCCCACTTAGCATCACGTTTCTTTCAACACTTCTTCAAAGAATCCTACCATCGTAACATGTAGCCTTCCCTCCTTGAACACAAGGAGATCACTTTCCAACCAATACTTAGTTTCCATTTCCTCACTTTCTCCCTCGCTTCTACACCCGACACCAAGTCCCGCAAATTTTCTTGATCCGTTCATTGAAATCTAAGATGACTTCCAACAAAGTCATGATATATGCCACCACATCTTTCCGACTGAGTGCATCTGCTACAATGTTGTGGTGCTTTGGACGATGCAGCCATTCAAAGTTGAATTTACTAGGAACTCTGCCAACGGGCCCGTCTCAGACTCAACTTCTTCCTGTCTCAAGAAGGTGTTTGCCACATCGTCCGCTACCACCGTAAAAATCCCACCAAGGAGATAAGGCCTCCATTGCTGTAAAATAAAGCGTACCATCAGCCGTCATCTCTTTTCATGCATTGAGTATCTGCTCTCGCTTCCATCTAGCTTCCGACAATGCCACGGTGTCCCTCTCCCATGACTAAGACTCACTAAGGGCCTTATCTCTGCTTAATCGGCCTCGAATCTCTGCAAAGGGAAGGTCCATATTAGGCAACTGCAACACTGGTTCTTTGGAGATGGCTTGTTTGAGGCTTTCAAAAGCCATTCGACACTTTATGTCCCAGCCCCATGCTCGGTCTTTCTTCAACAAATCCGTCAATGGAGAGACAATCTTTGAGTAGCCCTTTATGAATCTCCGGTAGTAATTTTCTTATCCGAGGAATGACCGCAACTCTGTTACTTTGGTAGGGGTTGGCCAATCAATCACAGCTTGCACCTTTCTTTCATCCATTTGAATCTGGCCTTCACTGATCTTGCGACCCAAGAATGTGATATGCTCTCTTGTAAACTCGCACTTTTCTGGTTTCATATACAGTTTATGTTCCCTAAGCCGCTGGAACACCTTTTTCAAATGCATCTCGTGCTCATTTAGAGTCTGGCTGTAGACCACAATGTCATCTAAATATACAACTATAAAAGCATTGAGATAGTCAAACAGTACATCATTCATTAAATTATAGAATGTTGTCGGGGCATTTGTGAGCCCAAACGGCATTACAAGAAATTCATAGGAACCATAACGAGTTACACATGTGGTTTTTGCCTCATCACCTTCCTGTCCGACTTCACAAGAGAGTCTCGATCTCAGGTCTAGTTTTGTGAAGTACCGTTTTGTCAACTGGCTAAACACCCGGCCGCCAAAGGAATCAGATACTTGTTTTTTATGGTTACCTTATTTAGGGCATGGTAATCCACACACATGTGTAACGATCTATCATGTTTCTTTTGGAACAAAACAGGTGCACCAAATAGAGCCTTTGAGGGCTGAATCATCCCACTGTCCAGCAAGTCTTTCAACTATTTTCTCAATTCCAGCAATTCTACAGGGGCCATCCGGTAAGGGACTTGGGCGGGAGGTTTGGCCCCTGGCAGTAACTCGATCTTGTGATCAATGGGTCATCGATGAGGTAACTCTTTAGGCAAATATGAAGGCATGATGTCTCTGAATTCCTTTAGTATCCCAACCACAGAATCAAGAACTTTAGCATTATGTCCTTCATGGATTTCTACCAATGTCGCAAGGTATGTCTCTTACCCCCGTTTAAGCTCTTTCTTCGATTGAAGGGCCAACACCATCTCAGCTTTGCCATGTTTCTTCGTCTTCCTTCACTCATATATGCACAGCAGGTCGTTTCTCCTCTAAGATCATAAGTCCACCCAAATGAGAATCGCACAAACTAGACTCGAGGAAGAAATTTAATCCCAGAAGGATTAGATTGAAACTGCCTAATAACACATAGTAAATTACATTTACCCTTCCATTCACCAACTTGCAATAGGACATCCTTGGCAATGTCCTGTATTCTTTAAGCCTTATTGTTCATCGCTTTGATCCGGCTATCATCATCTACTAATTTCATATCGAGTCTCGAGGCTTCATTGGTTGCAACAAAATTATAAGTAGCACCACTATCTACCATTGCCTTTACCCAAATCCTATTTATCAACACCTGAACATGCATCAAAGTTTTCTCGCATAAGTTTCACCATCGATTTATTTAAAAACTATACAAAGGATTAATGAGGGTGAATCAAAATCAATGATAGCCTTGTCATCGGCAGTGACCAAGGCACTGAGTTTTTCCCTCTTGTGGCAGTCTTTTGCTCAGTGAGGGCCATTGAAAATGAAGCACCCCACTGGTCCAAGTTGTCTCACGCACAAAAATTTGTGGTCGTCTCAACCGGCCATTTCTACACTCTTCTTAGTTCCTTCCAACCAAATTCTTATTGAATGAAGGTTTTCCCTCTGCCTTGCCCTTCTTGCCCGCATCTGTCTTGGACTTGCCTGTGGTGTTGATGGCGCTGCCCATCTTGTAGTCCACCAAGCAGTCCGGGCCGCAACTATCATGTACCGGCGTGTCAAACCCCTATCTCCCAAGTTCGCTTGCGCCCATCTAATCATCTAAAGGGTGGTTGGTGGTGCAGGTAGGAATTTGTTCTTAGTCCCTTCATAGCCTCCCAGGTAGTAATTCAAACGTAGACTCTACATCATCTCCCATCCAAGTGCACCATAACTTTGGGTATCACCGAGATAGGAACATGCTAAAGTACGGGACAACTTGATTTCATCATTTGTGCCACGAAAGCAAATTTCAAGAACCGCTCCATAATATAGGAAATTTTCCAATTCTTTAGCATGCCTAGTGCCTCCATACCCCTTTGGTTCTAGTACACATACCTTCTGTGGGGCACCCGACACAGTAGGGGGACATTGAGCCACAACCTTTTACAAGATTGAGATTTCTGCCCCCATGGACTGCACTGCATCCTGGTGCCATCAATGCCTGCAGATCAGTTTTGAGGGCATCGATCCTTTCCCCCGCATATTTATCGCTGGCCTCCATCAGGTTGCGCTGCACTTCAAACTCATTCTTTATTGAGTCTGCAAATGCAGTCACAGTTTCTTCCTCCTAAGGCTAATCCCCCAATACTGTTTCCAACTGGGCCATCCGTTCCTTCAATCTTTCCCCAACCATCTTTTGCTGCTATGATACCACTTGTCACACCCCTGATTCAAGCACAAGGAATTTTTCTCCTTTTTGGATGTGTGGTGCTAACTCTTTAGCCAACCTTCCCTCACAATGTCTCACAAAAGCAACATATAAGACACTTAGTTTTTACAGGAAACAAATCCTAACTTGTATTGCAACAAAACTGTCAAGTGCCCTTGCACTTCTCAACATTCAAGAGTTTATTATTACATAAATTAGGCACACTCTCTAACCCCCTCAAAGTTAGAGACAAGTTCCTTTTATAGACTTTGGTGTCTCTTCCCAACCTTGGTGTCTCTTCCCAACAGGTGTCAATTCCCTCCTTGAGTTTGAATTCAAATCTGCCTCCTCTTTTCAAAATTCAAGCCTCACTTGAATTCCTGGTCCTAATCAATGATGTTTGAATTTGAAATCTGGCTCCCTTTTTCAAATTCAAACTCCCACTTGTTTGCAACAGGTGCATGTCCACCATATGCTACCATGCACCTCATGCGGGTCCACCATATCTTATCATGCACCACCATAGTTTGCCTTAAACATTAGGTGCCCCCATGTATAAGGCATACCTAAGGGAGGCCCTTGCATCCAACCAACAAATTTAGGCATTCGAGGTAACAATTTTCTACTAGTAGTTCCTAGAGATCCTCTTCTCCTTCTTCTAATTCAAATGGAGGTACGATGTGTTCGAGTTTCAGTGCGAAGATACCCGCAATGTACCTTTGCATTAGTCATCTTTACTAGGCTTTAGATCATGGCAACATTAAAACCTTTAGATATGATGAAGAACTTCCAAGGGGAGAAGAGATTTCACCACAGCTACTAAAAGCTATTGAAGCATCAAGAATTGCCATTATCGTCTTCTCAAAAACCTATGCCCATTCTAGGTGGTGCTTGGATGAACTGTTCAAGATCATGGAGTGCGAGAAAGAAAATGGGCAAAAAGTTTTTCCTATTTTCTATCATGTGTAGTCGTTCAAGTCGTGAACTGCACTGATTTACGGAGAAGCACTTAAGAATCACGAGAGAAATGTAGATGGGGAGAAGAAGAAGAAGAAGATAGAGGAGTGGAAGGTTGCCTTAAGGAAAGTTGGTAAATTGAGTGGATTTTTTTTTTGCAGGATGGTAAATCCTCTACTGCTTCATTTTCCTAATTTTTCTTCTCGTCGCCTTATTTTCATAAATAAAATATTTACGCATCGCGATATACCAATCTCAAAATCACTTTAAGTGGTAGACATTGATTTTTTTTTTTTTATTTCTTGAAAGTAATAACAAGAGGGAAAAAGGAACGTTTTTATTTAATGGATTTTCTCACTTCTAATTAATTTATTACTAAGTGATGATGCTTTTTCAACCGAACTCGGGATGGAGCTGCGCGGGGTCGCGTTGACCTCGAACCGGCCGCGGGCTGGGATGCAGCTCCCGATCGTCGAGGCTAGCGTAGGACCACCGCAATGTTGGTCTCGCGCTCGGATGTGGCACTCCGCAAAAACCAGGAAGAAGGGGGGTCGGCGAGGGCTTCGCCCGCGGCCGCTCCGATGCCTAAGTCGCTTTCGGGAGAAAAGAGAGGACTGCGATGTGGGCTAATGCATATATGCGTATCAGTAATGAAAGTGGGCTTTTGCGTACTTTCACCGATGGGGTGACCTTGTATTTATATTAGATGTTCTACCGTCGATGGTAATTAGGGATTCCTTCCTATCACGGGATATTTATTATAGTCCGTATTGGATTTGGTATAGGATATAGAAAGAGTAGTTTATTTGGGATAATCTTCCTTCTTTATTGGTGAGATTTGGTGGGATTTTCAAGATAATATATTATTGGAGATTATTCTGTTTCCCTTCTCTCTGGGAGACTTACCATAATTGGCCTGGGGCTGCTTGATTGATCCTCTCTTCTAGCCGGGTCTCAAAAGTTGGGCTGAATGCCGCGCAAAGGTCTGAATGCCTCATCGGGCAAGCCTCCTTTGAATTCAACTAGTGGGCCTTCGTGGTTCGTCGGGCTACTTTCTTGGGCCTCTAGTGTGGGCTTTTGGCAGCCTTATTTTTCAAACCCTATCGTCGCCTCAAAATTTCGCGGTGGTGGTGTAACGCAAGGCGTAACGCTCGCATTGGGTGCAATTTTCACGTGTCTGCTCGGGGCTGGATTAGTTAGGGCTTGGTCATCGTCATTGTTCTTATGGTAATGTGACGACTTTTCTTGGCTGCGCTATTTCTCCTGCAATTTTCTGGCTCTTCTTCTGCTTTCTTTTGCATATCCTTGTCTTGTGTGTTTATGATCCTGAGACCTTTTCTTTGCCTTTAGTGATTTCGGACTTCCTTCTCTCTTAGTCTTCTGTTTGAGCCTTTTTGTGTAGAGTCTTTCTTCATCGTCCTTTTTGGGATAGTCTTTTCTATTGTATTCCTGGGTTCGCTGCGTCTTTGTTTCCTAGGTCTCTTTTCGAGCGATAAGACGAGGCGCTAAAATTAGGTTGACCGAATTTTATTTTCATTGTTTATTTTCATCATGGGTCCACTGGTCGTTCTTCATCTCTGCGCATCGATGGTGATTCTTCGGCTATTTACGCAAGCCCACACACCAGGCCCAAGAAAGAGGCCAGCCCAGCCAAACACGAAGGCCCACTAGTTGAATTCCAGGAGAGGCTTGCCCAATGAGGCATTCATGCCTTTACGCAGCATTCCAAAATCCTTTCAAGCCACCAAAAGAGAGGTCCAATCCGCTGGGCCCAGCGCCACTATGGTAAGTCTCCCCAGAGAAGGAAACGTATCAATCTCCAATAATAATATATTATCCAGAAAATCCCACCAAATCTCACCAATGAAGAAGGAAGATTATCCCAAATAAACTACTCTTTCTATATCCTATACCAAATCCGATACGGACTATAATAAGAAATATCCCATCCAATGGGAAGGAATCCTAATTACCATCCAACTGGTAGAACATCTACTATAAATACAAGGTCACCCCATCGGTGAAAGGTACGCAAAAACTAATATCATTACTGATACGCATATATGCAACACATTCGCCCTCTAAGCAATCTCTCTTTTCTCTCAGAAAGAAACTGACTTAGGCATCGGATGGCACTTCGCGAAGCCCCTCGAATTTCCCTTCTTCCTTGTTTTTGCAGAGGAGTGCCACATCCAGAGCCCGTAGACCAGCATTGCAGCGATCCTACTTTAGCCCAGACGACTGGTGAGCCCCATCCCAGCCCGCCAAAGAAGCCAGTCCGGCCTAGCGACCCTACACGCTCCAAATTCTAGCCCGATTGAAAAAGCATCATCACTAAGAAATATAAAAGCCAAAATATAATTTAAACAAATATATATATATATATATATATATATATATATATATATATATAGGAGATGTTGTAGGCTCATTTAATTTAAGCCCAACACGTGGTATTAGTAAATAAATAAATAAGTAAAAAATCAAATTAAGTAATTATGCCAACAACAAGGTTTTGAATTGTTAAAAATCTTTAAGATTCCAAGATATTCTTCCTTTCTGATCAATCAGCCGCAACTTCCATCAACAAAACAAAAACAAATGGTAGTCTGTCAAATGAATTCTTAAAATTGTTTTATGTGCTTTGTGAATTTGAATATGACCTAGGATGATTATTTTAAAAAATAGGGATTTCATCAAAATATAAAATTTATGTAACAATTAATAACAACCTAAATATAAATATAACTAAAACGGAGAATTTGCTTGTTTACAACATAAAAATGGAAAGTCCACAAGCAATAAAGGATTATAGTAATTGGTGCCTAATCTATAAAAGCATTGTTACACGATCTTGGTTGACAAATTGGTAGATTTGTACTAGCCAAACAAGTATTTTGTCTTGATAATAAAACTTCGATCATAAAGGGTGATGATAGTTTAGAAATGTCAACTTCATTAGGACTTACACAGCAATTGAGATATATACAATTATGTTTACTTATTTTATTTAAACATGTGACTCAACCATTTTTCATTTACATTCTATTTTACCTTAATTTTGTTGATCGAATGAAACTAAACATAATATTTTATAATTTCTATTTACATCATCTTTGTTTTTCTAGCAATTAATTCTACCTAACTACATGCATGTTTTATTGTACTTTATAAGGACATATATGAGTCAAAGTTTATTAAAGAAATCATTGAGAGATTAAAGATTCATTCCTAAGTCGGTATGACATACAGGAGAACATAGTTGGAATAGATGAAAATTTGACAGCAGTGAAGTGATTGATAGACGATAAATCAAATGATCGTGAGTATGGTTGGGATTTATGGATTGTGTGCTGGTAAAATTACCATCGCAAAGCCCTCAGCCTCAGCATTGGAAGTAGAAGACACATTCTTGTTTCATTACCCTTGACACCGCATTCTACTTGACATACTTCTTCTCATCTGAAGTCAGACATAAGGATACTTTCTCTTCTAACCTCTCACTTCTACTGCAGTCACCTTCAGCCGAGAAATACTCTTAGACCTTCCCTTCTTCATATCCTCCTCCTCAGCAATCGAGGATTGCAGTCATCTCTTCAATGGTCCATTGCTCCTTCTGAGCATTATAACTAGACTTAATACTGTCAAACTGCGAAGGCAAAGTCCCCATGATCAGCCAAACAACATAATCTGAGTCAAAATTCATACCAATGGTCTTAATCTTGTTGTAATAAGCTAATATTTTATCAATGTGTCCCCGTACCCCACTTGTCCCATCATAGAAAGTGGAGTGAAGAGTATTCAGAAACTCATTTTTCGAGAACTTTGTGTATTTCTTACCAACAACATCCAAGAACTCCTTTGCATTCTCAATATAAGGAATTCTTACATAAATAGAGTCCTCCATATAGTTCTCCATTATCATCAAACAACAATTGTTAGAATACTCTCAATCCTCATAGGATTTTTTCTCACTTGCAGAACTCTCAATAGTGGATTTTGGAGGAGCTTCAACTTTCAAAGTCAAATTCAGTTTCGTAATCGTCAAATTCATAATGAGAGATTTAACCCATTGCTTGTAATTAGTCCTATTAAGTTTCGTGATGGCAGAGAATTGAAGAAAGCTCAAAGCTAAAGAATAAACAAGAGAGCAATGTCGTGCTCACATGTAAACAAAAATGATGCAAATTGCTCCATTTTTCTGGCTTTACTTTAAATGACCACAAAGTGGTCACCAAATGCTGTAGCCTATAAAATACAAAAAGACTCACATACATTGTAAGAGCAATCCACCAGCCGTCACAACCAAATACGTCAATTTCCCACCGATAGGGTAGTAAAATTACGCAGTTCATGACACTTAATGAAATCTCTTCACCAAACTAAGCATCCTACCAAATAATAAAGTCATCGATATGACAACTTCACCATCCGTATGGATCTTAGCAAAATTGATGCGCAAGATGGGAGAAATACAGTTGCAACATCAATTCAAAAAATATCCGATATGCTTAGACTCACGAGAGGCAAATTCATAAACATTCAATATTTCTCAATTTTTACCCAAGTTCATAAGCATTTAATCTTATTCACAATTTGATGCTATAAATAATCACAAATAGCATTAACATAAATCGCTAAAGCAATATATAAAAAAAAATTAGTGAAAAAATATTACAAAATTGGGTAAAATTTTGATTTTTGTTTCATAACCAAATTTAATACTCAATGGGGTAAATTTTTTTGAAAAGTTCACAAATTGAGCATACACAAAGCTCGGCCATATGAATAAAAATTTGAAAATAAAAAAATCTTCAAATTTGAGCAATAAAAAAAAACATCTATGTTATACAGCGGATACAACTCTCCTTTATAAAAAAAAATTAAATTACTTTAAGATGTTAACTTAAAAAAATTACTTTCTAGACTTGTATAGTTTATGGGAATTGATCAATCTCAGGACCTAGCAAATTTAAGTAACAACTGAAAATCTCACAAAATCCCATACATTATAATTCAATCAAAATAATCAAACCAATCAATCTGATCCAAACAATAGTAAACACGAGTTCCTTAACAGTACTCCGTTATCAATTGAGCAAACTAGAGATATCTGTTGATCAAAACCAATTACACTTAAGTAAAAATAATCTCCAGTGAATTCAACTAAGCTCTCAGCGAATCAAAATACATATAAGAGGAATCCTATAAGAGATTTTAGGTCGGACAGAACTGCTTCTCAGAGCGTGATTATGTCAAAATAAAATAAAAATAAACGCATTTTATTTTGTTCTTCCACTACTTTCTTGGTAACCAAACGGAACAAACAAATACATACCCGATCAATACAGATCCACTCAACTGTCCTTGCTTGGCATGAGAAAATAAAAAACAAAAAAACAAGATTTCATGATTGAATCCCCAGATGATGATTTCACTTTCCATATCATGGTTTCAAGACGGACAACACATTCAAACAAAACCCAAAAAATGCAGTAAAACAAATTTGACAGCTTTAATATCAATTAAAGTGGCTCTGATACCAATTGCTAAATTATTTTGTAAAAACCAAGAGTATTTATTAATCTCAAACACAATTGATCAATAATCAAAGGACCCAATAAATACATTGTAAAATAATAACTTTATTGAAACAATGAAACATATCAATTCGTAATGGGTAAAAAACATACTTGACAAGGATCCGGAATTGTTGGTTATCATTAGTCTCCCAAATCTGTAAGGAAAGAAATCAATTAAAGGATAGGGTTGAAGATAGATATTTCCTTTTCCCCAAAGTGTATTCTACCAAACCCTTATGAAATTCTAGAGCTCTTTATACTTATATATATATATATATATATATATATATATATATATATATATATATATATATATATATATATATATAGCACAAGGAAATAATTGGGTTTTGGTCAAATGAGCTTACTAAAGCAAGGGAAAAGATAGAACTATGAGCGCAAAGCTAGTTAATATTAAATCATCTCATAAATAGCCCATAATTAACATGTACAATTGTACAATTAAAATTCTAATAGGATTATGCTTAGTTCATAATTAATAAATTAATCTAACATAGAAATCATACTTTAGGAAGACCAAATTCATTTAGACTTTTTGGAGCAATTGAGATTTTTACATTTTTTTATTGCATGTATGTACGTTTGAAATAGCACAATGAAATTTTATTTAAATATGTGACTCGGTACATTTTCAATTTATATGACCCAATTCAGTTGTACCAAACGAAAGTAAATATCAATCTATAATTTCCTTTTACTTAATCTTTGTTTTCTTGGAAATTTTATTCTAGCTTACTCCATATTTTATTATACTTATAACGGACAGAATTGAGTCAAAGTTTATTGAAGAAATCGTTTGTGAAATCAAAAGGCTAATTCCAAAGTTGGTACATGTTGGTGAGGAATGTAGTTGGAAAGGATGAAATGTTGAAAAAAGGAGGTTCTTCATAGACATCCAACTGGGCCAAAGAGCATGGTAGTGGATTTATGGATCGTGGAATTGGCAAAACTACCATCGCCAAGGTTGTTTACAATGACATGTTAGATCAATTCAAACGTCATAGCTTTCTTGAAAATGTGAGAGACAAATCTAAAGATGATTGTGGCTTGCTTAAATTACAAAAAAAAACTTCTTTGCGATATCTTAATGGAGAAAAATCTAAAGTTAAGAAATGATGGGCGAAGGAATTGAATGATAAAGAGTAAGGCTGTTGTTTATTTTGACTTAATGCTATAAAGCTTAAATAGCTTTTGCATTAAGTTGTTTGTTTTTTTAAATTTCACGAATTTATTGCTGAAATTTTTTAAAAGTTCTTGAGCTAGAAAGAAAAGACACTTTTTCTATTCAAAAAAAGTCATTTTTCACAAAAATAAGAAAACACAATCATTACCCAACAAGAAGAAGAGCTAGCAATATACACTACTAAGGATGACAACGGGAGGGTTTGGAACAGGACGTTCCCATCCCGACCTGGCTCATTTATTTTTTTCAATTCTCAAACTTGTCTCATTTCAAAATTTAATAGGCAGGCTAGATGAGAAAATTCCTCAAACTCGCCTCTGGGCATTATGGTTTTTGTTTTTATTCTTCTTATTTTTTATTTTTTTTTAATTTGCTTTTATTTTTATTATATTAAAATTAATTTTTTCATAAAAAATAAAAATATTATGAATTTTTATAAATTATTTATTAAAAATTATAATAATAATAATTATTTATATTAAAGTATAAAAATTAAATAATAAAAATTATTTTTAAAATATAATCTGAAGGTATTTATTATTATTATTTTGGATACATGGTTCATATTGCTTCATTCCTGGTCTGCTTCGTCTCGAAACAATTCGATTTATCTTCGCCAATTTTATTTTAAATGAACTTAGCTCAAGCCATTTTTTGACTTTCGAGATTTTCGTAAAAATCTCGTCCCTGGAGTCATTGGCAACTTATCACCCAGAAAATCGAAAAAATTTCCGCTTGTCTCAGAATTCGACGAAACTTTTCTGGGTCACTAGATTTCACGAGACGAATTTAAATCTACGTAGACCGTTACTATCCTAGATCTAGAGAATTTTCTAGGCTTCCCCAACCTCGTGACAATTTTTATTATTTTTATTAACATTTTGCTATTTTTAAAAATTTCTAATTTTCGGGCTTTACAGAGCAACATCACCTAAACCTCGCTCGGATTTGAGAAAATAACCCAAACCCATTAACGATTAAATTAAATTAAACTCAGGTTGGCTAAGAGTGAGGCGGACGGGAACCCAAAATAACTGCCTCGCTGCCATCCTTACTCACTACTTAATATTAAAAAACAAACAACTTAATACTTAATGCTATTAAGTACTATTCAGTATTAAGTTCAAAAAAAGTTCTATTCAGCATTAAATAAAAAAAACAAACACCACCTAAGTGTTGCTTGGAAAAGGTTCTTATTGTTCTTGATGATGTAGACTGTCCAAAACAACTAACATTCTTAGCTCCTAATTTTGAATGGTCTTAATCAAGGAATGTTAATCATTAGACCACAAGAAATAAAATGCTTGCCTAGATGTACAAGAGTCATATATGTCCTATGAGGCTAAGGGATTAGCGCACAACCAAGCTATGGAGCTCTTTTGTTGGAACGCTTTCAGCAAAACCATCCAAAAGACAATTGTGTGAATTTCTCTAATCGTATATTGGATTATGCCAAAGGCCATCCATTGGCTCTCGTAGTTTTGGGTTCTTTTCTTTTTCAAAGGAATGTGGATGAATGGGAAAGCACATTGCATAAAACTAAAAAAGCAGCTTTGAGGATATTCAAAAGGTGCTCAAGATAAGTTATGATGGACTAGATGATGAATGTAAGAAGTTGTTCCCTGATATTACCTGTTTTTTCAAAGATCAAGATGAAACATTTGTTTCAAGAATTCTAGAAGGTTGCAAATTCCATCCCAAGATTGGACTAAGAATTCTTAATGAGAGGTGTCTCATTTCTATATCAGGTGGTGCTATAAGGATGCATGACTGTTACCAGAAATAGGTTGGGCAACTGTTCGTCAAAATTATCCAGAACATCCACGAAAATGGAGCAAATTGTGGAAATATGAGGATATTAAAAGTACATTTACAAAAGATATGGTAAGTAAAAAATACATGAATATACTTGAGATGTAAAGACATAACATATTCAACAAAATTTATTTTTATTATTACAGTTTGAGTACATTATCTGTATAATTTTAGTGAATCCAGATGCATCTTATACTAATTATTGTCAATGCTTGTTTTCAGGGAACAAAGAACATTGAAGGGATATTCCTAAATCAGACTATAGGAAACCCTACACAACATACCGCTGAAGCTTTCAAAAGGATGAATCGACTTAGATTGCTCAAAATCTGATCCAATATGGTCCAACTGCCCCAAGACTTTGAATTGCCCTGCCATGATTTAACATAGTTTTGTTGGAACGACTACCCTTTAGAATCTATGCCATCAAATTTTCATGCGGACAATCTGGTCGAACTCAACCTCCTATTCAGCAACATAAAATGTCTCTGGAAAGAAAACATGGTATTACTACCATTTCATTATATTTTTTCTCTAAACTGAGTGTAAGTCTTTTGAAGTTTACTTATGGGAAAACAATTTGTTTTTGTTTCAGTGTGCTGGAAAGTTAAAAGTCATCAATCTTAGTTATTCCGAGAATCTTGTTGATATTTCAAGCATCTCAAGTGTGCAAAATTTGGAGATTCTAATCTTAAAAGGTGGTTCAAAGTTACTTCAATATTTACCTATCCATTAATATTATTATTAGAGTTATTTATTAAATGTTCTCTTGAATTTATAGGGTGCACAAGTCTTTAGAGTCTTCCAAAGAACCTTCATCAGTTGGAGCGCCTTCGAACTCTCTCATGTCCTTGCTGTTCAAGAATGAAGAGTTTTCTACAAATCAAAGGAGACATGGGTAGGCTACGAGAGCTTAATTTAAGTCTAACTGGTATATTAAAAAATTACCATCATCACTCGGCATCTACATGGGCTTGAAGATTTGGATTTAAGTTATTGCAAAAATCTTGTGAGTCTTCCGGACAGTATTTATGGTTTGAGTTCTCTTCAAACTCTCTTGCTATCTGGGTGTTCAGACCTCAAGGGCATTCCGGGTATCAATATTGGAAGTCTAAAAGCTCTTGAATTGTTGGATTTGTCGGGTTGTAGAAACCTTAACAGACTTCAGGTTAGCATTTCCAATTTGAGCTCTATTAAAATTCCTGGGGTCAAAAATGGTCCACAACAAAAGGTAATATTGCAGAATGTAGGGGCGATTTATGCTCCTTAAAATCATTAGACCTCCCTTTGTCACATTCTAAAGTCAGGAGCGATATGGAGTAATGGCTGCTTCTCCTCATTAAAAACATTAAATCCACAGTGTGTGATGTAAAAGAAGTTAAAGAGGATCTTCAATCATATTTCATTCCTTGTCACTCGGTAGAATTATCCGTAAGAACTAATCCCATGGAACAAATACTAAACTCAGTAATGGTAGTTTCCACTCATCAGCATTGCAAAAACTCTAATAACATGAAACAAGACATCCTCACGGTAGTTTCCACTCTACCATCATGTAAGTATGTCTCTATGAGCCTCAATCTGGGCCGAAAGGAGGAATCCTCGGTGACATTTTTTGGGTATCTTCATTGGTAGAATTCTCTCTTAGAAATTGCAAGCTAGTAGAAGAAAGAATCCCCAGTGATATTTGGAGCCCATCTTCACTGCTAAGTTTATCTCTAAACAACTGTGATCTAATGGAAGGAAAGATTTTTAATCATATTGGCTACTTATCATCATTGGAAAAGTTATATCTGAAAGGGAGCCATTTTAGTAGCATACCCAAGGGGCATCAGTAGACTTTCCACCTAAGAGCCCTAACTTGAGTCACTGTAAGGACTTTACAAATTTCAGAGCTTCCATCAAGTCTGCGACATTTAGATGCTCATTGTTCGGATGGTATTTTATCTAGCCCTTCATTTCAGCCGGTTGATTCTCTGATGAATTGCTTCAAATCAAACCTAATGCTGGTATGATTCTCATGACACATTCCTTTATCTTTTTTTTTTTTTGTATGCTTTGAATTGACATGGTGCTTTTGTTCAGGCATGCCAGATATCTGTTGGTGGCCCATTCTTCAAAGGAAATGGAATTAGTATTGTAATTCCTAGAAACAGTGGAATTCTAGAGTGGATAAGGTGTAGGAATGTGTGGGGAAATGAGAAGTAAACTCTAACTTTGATTTCTTGTTATGAAATAAAGCTCCCTTCGAATTGGTATGAAAATAATGACTTGTTGGGATTTGCTTTGTGGTGTGTGTATCCATCTGCCCATGAATCTCGGACTGAATCAGCTCAGACTTTTGAGATTGAACCTGACAATGGACTTGCCTTCAAGTTCTTTTGCAATTTGATCATCCGAGGAAATTATCAATCAGAATACTTGGATCTTTTGTCATTTAATTCTTACTGTGTTAATAAAGGTGTATCAGATATAGCATGGGTCATATGTTATCCCAAGGTAGCTATTGAGAAAATGTATCACCCCAATCACTGGACACACATCATGGCTTCATTTCATGGTTCACTGAGAATGGAACAGTGCGGGATTCGTCTTATATACGTGGAGGATTATAAAGAGAAGCATCCAACAACGGCACATGGCAGTACTTTAAGCTGGGAATTCTTGGTATATGTATGAAAGAAATCCCATAGAAGATAGCCCAATAGAGGAGTCACTCCATACATGATCCGGAGGAACACAAGACTATACCAAAGCATCACCAATGCTCTCTTCACTGGTAACTCATCTTCATTTCCCTTTCTAAATCAAAGGTCAGATTCTTTTATGGAATTTCTACTTTTCACTTTTTTTATTATATAAGAGGTGAATGAGATCTTCAATGATTGATTTCATTATCAATATTTGCAGTTTTTGATGGATGAAGTAGATTCACTCAAATCTAACCTATTCATGATTTTCAATAATTTAAGCCTGCAAATGATAGTCTTCAATAAGAAAGCTTATATACAGCCATTTGTAGAGGATTAAGAAAATTTTGTCTCGAGGAGGTATGGTCTATAATCTATATGTGGAAATATTTACAATTGATGGCCTGTAATATATATATATATATATATATATATATATATATATATATATATATATAATATGCTGATTTTTTAATGACATGTAGGAAGTCTTCCATGAGTTCCATGTAACGATATGTGACTAATAAACAAGAATACAATCAAAACTTGATAAAATTGGCATACAATCACCAGTTAGTTTTCTTGGTCATGTTTGATAATTCTGATAGTAGGATTAGATTTCTCTCAGAGAATAAAAAAAATATCAAGATTGATTGCTTCTTAAGATCAGCGCCATTCACCCTCAAATCTTCATTAAGCCGACCATAGATATCATCTGCACATGCAATGAGAGGGTCTAAGTCGAGTTTCTTTAGCAGGAAAGCAAATATAAAAATCAACATCAGATGGGTTGTTCTCTTTAAATAATAAATATTAAAATCCACTTAAATGGGCACTCATTCTTGTTGGGACTTTGAACGTCAGATCCCTTGAGCATCAACGGCACAATGTGAACTTCGATTTTCTGACCTCCTAGGCATCAACGGCGCGATAAACCCGCAAAAAGGGCAATCCGCGACAAAGGCCTGGGCTATTCTTCGAAGGATTAAGTCGAAAAATATGGAGAGGGAGAAGAGAATCGCATAGTTGGAATTGCTATTGCCTTTCCCCTGTGGAGGGATCTTCTTGATTATGAACCAGTAGTTTTTTAAGGTCTCTCTATCTTAAGGAAGGAATCTCTCTCTCTTTTAAGGATAAGTGGTTTTCTATCAACAGCTAATTCTTCCTTATCGGGGATTATCGCCTTTACATATCCGAGGATCTGTCTCTCAGGAGTAAGGGATTCGAAGCTGAAGAGTTCTTTGATAATATGGCGACACACATGGATTTTCAGAGCTTTCAAGTGCTTTATTAATGCTCTGTTCTCTCATATCAGGTGGGGAGTTCATGTCAGGGTAGAATCAGTTGGCTTATATGGACTTGAAATCGGATAAGGCCCGCCCTCAAGCAAGCCTTGAGAGAATTTATTGCCTTTTGACGGCCTTTTTAGATTCTCCATATGAAATATCTTGATCTTCATGCCAGTGGCCAGTGGAATGGTCGTTTCATAACCAGACTATGAGCCTCAAGCCCATCAAGTAGTGGACCTTAAAGATCATGGTACTCACAATGCCTCATTTTTTTCTTCAAGTGGAGTTTTTGTGCTGTTTCAGTTAAGGGAAAACATTATTGTTTCAAATGTTGGAGAAATGATTAGCGCATTAAGTGTGATGGGAAGAAATGATGCTCACGTGTGTTTAAAGGACATGGGAGATGCACGCCCTCCCAATATCATCCTAAATATCTCGTTCACGTAGGGTATTTAATGCGTCGACGGCATACCTATAGAAATAAGGATAGTAGTCTCGAGAGTGGTTTCTTTTCGTCTTCTGGAATTTTTTTTTTTTTTACTCACATATTCTGTATCCTACTCCTACACGCCCGCGTTTACTCAAAAGCCATCGGAGACCCTTAAACGCTTTGATGACTCTTGGGTCCCACTACGGTGAGTGTTTGCAACTCAAACCTTTTCCGTGTCGTAGGTTTTCTTGAGTGTCTTTGTTGTTGGAGGCGTCCTACTAGTTTTTGCAACGGTTTTTGGGTTTTTGGTTTGCATTCCTTAGGTTTTGTCCTTGGTGGGTCGTAAAATTTTCAAGGGAGATTTCCTTATCCTTTTGTGGGGTTTTTTTTTTTTTTTTTGCTTGCATGTGGACCTCAAGTTGTTTCCCTCTTTATTCTCTTTTTTTATTTGCTTGTAGAATGTGAGAGGTGAGAGAAGGGTTCGATCGGTCGCTAGGCGTATTAGGAGTACTCCTCGGGGAAGCGCCCTCACTGAAACCAATCTAATTGTTGCCATGTTGGGGCGAGGTTATACACTAAATTCCTCTCCAGAGGGTCGATTTGCGGAGACAAGGCCCGGTGTAGCTACCACAGGCGTAGGGGTAGATAATCTGCAGGCCTTACCTCAGGCTTGATTTCTTTGTTGGAGGCCCGCCTCACCGTTCCATCGTTAGTGAACTAGGTTCCTTCATTCACCGACTGCCTCCTACACTCCTTACATCGAGAGCGTCTTTTGAGTTTGAGTAGATTACGATGTCACTTTGAACTCTCTTCTGAGTTGGATATCTATTAGTGGAGATATGTTTCATTTATACTTTAGGCTAGGGATTGAGAGCTCCTTGTCATGTCATTTGGACCGCATCACAGGCTCTTGAGATCACAAAGAGGGAGAGCCACCAGGCTCATGCATGCATGTGAATAACCTATAGGATTTAGGCGATCCTTTCCCTACATAGTGCATTCTTCCTCGTCCAGCACTTGAGTAAATGAGAAAGGTGAGCACTTTGTTCTTGCGGACTTTCTGAAGTTGTTGCCATGCGGAGGCCATTCCCGAACCCCTTCTCCGGCTAGACCATCTACCTTTGGCCTTGCGATTTTGAGAGCTGGGCCCCAAGCCTAGCCCCTATGGCAGCGAAGAAAAAGAAAAGAGACGGGGCGGCGAAGGTAGTCGACAGCGGGATTGGAGGGGTTCGTCATTTGGATGAATCCAGGGTCAAGCGAGTCGGTGAGAGGGGAGGAGGCTGAGATCATAGGGCCTTGTTCCGTTTTCTTGGGGATGCACAGTGAGCGGCTAGGCGGCAGGGAAGCTTGCCACTGATCTTTGATGCTCCCAGGCGGAAAATGTCAAGTTGCCAGACCCAGTGAAAGTACGGAAGAGTTCGGTGGTAATTAATGCTGCTTGGACTCCCAACGGATCGGAGCCTTCGATGCCTAATGATTGGCTTTGAATGGTGCCCCAAGATTCTTCCCTAGAGTGGTGCACCAGCGAGAGGATGGAATCGAGCCGAGGAATCTTGGGGCTGAGGGGTTGTAGCGAGGAGGCTCTGTGGGGAAATTATCAGATTGCTCGTCGTTCTTGACCCGGGCTTTATAGTGGCCCAGGCCCTGCGAGTGAGGGTGCCTTATCGAGTGGCACGCTAGCTTGTGTTCTCAGTGGAGTAGGTCTCTTCGACGGACATAGTGGCTCTACGGCCTAGAGCGCCCGGGAGATGTCCATTGATGTTGGAGCCACTTTCCTGATAAGAAGTCTTCGATTGTTTGCAGCCTGCGACGCTACCTACTCTTCTTCGGGTGCCAGTGGTGGCTCATGTTGAGTAATGATCATCTCGTTTCGGCTGCATGTGGGAGATCTTTCGACGTGGTGAGGATGGGATGCTCATCTTTTGATTTTTAGTTCTTGATTGTTAATTTTAGGTTGTGATTTTCTTTAACATCTTCTCTTCCGTGCTATGGCTTAATTCATTCAGAATACGCTTGTCAACATAGGAATTCCGGGGTCCCGACCGACGATGTCGAGAAGCTCGCGCCTATGTGCCCATTCGACCGTCTCCAAGAACTGTGCTTGGACGTCCCTAGCTAAGGCAAGTCCAAGTCTACACCGGGAGCCAGGAGGCCAAGGCCCGTGGGGAGAGTGGGATTGCACAAGGGAGGAAGTGAGAGGATGAAGCCAAACATGAGGCTAAGGTGGCTCACAAGAGCGATGCCAAGGCAAGGGTAGAGGAGGATACGGCGGTCCACAGCCTCCGGGCGGCTACGAGGAGGGCGTGCAAGGCGAGGTCGACCGCCCGCCCGGGAGGTCGAGCGCACATCTCCTACTGTGAAAGCCCTGGGCAAACTAAAGATTTCCAGGTGTGTCCTCCCTCCATTCTCGCGGGCAGGACAAGAAGGCCATGGAGGAGGAGCATCGTATGGCCTGAGGCATCTTTCCTGCGGGTACGAAAGTGTTGTGTGCTCAAACACAACATCTATGGAGACAATCCAGAGGTCCCATAAAGTATGCCTGACTTCGCCGACCCGTTGCCTCCTGAGTTCTTTGTGAACCCCAGGTGCCCCCCTGTCCAAGCGGTTGTCGAGGCCACAATTATCGAAGCCCTCCGAGCGAAACGGCTAAGGAACCCATGGAGGTTGTTGACGCCAAGGACCAAAGCGAACTCTAGCCCTTTTTTTTCGGTTCTTATTTATTAATTTTTTTTTATAAAGGGGCCTTGTCCAACCGCCATCATTTGTGTACTCTTTGGACGCTATTCGCGTTTAATGAAATACGCCTTTTTTGTCTACTTTGACTATTGTTTATTTTTATTTCTCATCCCGACGCCATTGGTGCTCTTATAATTTCTAGTTTGCTTAAGATATTGATTTCATTATGCAACCCTCTCAATTCTCAAGTTAAGATGGTCGCTAGACACCAATGCTAAGTTAGAGTCTCACAAGGTTTTCCTGTGCCAAGAGTGCTGCATCATCTTTGGGCCTTGCCACACAGGCTAAGGATCATCAGAGGACTGTCACAGACGCCAGCCTGAGGCCTGGTCTGGCATTCCTCGAAGTACTAACAAGCTAAGAGCCTTGTCTGGCCTTGGGAAAGTGCCAACAGGCTTAGAGCCATGCCCCCCAGTTTTTGTATGGTAGGTGGGCTTGGATCAAGCATCAAAGGCGGTCTTAGGTCAAATCCGACTGGCCTATGGAGTAAAGGTTTAAAAAAACTACGCATTCACAATGATATTGGCCTTCCCAAACCTTAATATGGAAAGTCGAAAGATCGGAAAATTCACGCACATAAAGCATGTCGGAAGGTGAAGGGTGATTTGTCATAAAGCGCATGAGTAGCGCACGTGTCCCAATGTGTCTACGGTGCATGATTTTCTGATAGCGCATTTAATGCATATGTTGACATTTCACCCCTATTTTTAGGGGTTTGACTTCGAGTGCTACCTATCCACAAAGTCTTTCACCTACTGCGATTTCTTTTCCTCTTTGTTTTTGTGAACTGGCAAGGATAAGGGAGACATAGAGAAGACTACCTGAGGCTCGTCTTCATCTACGGCATGGGTAAAGCGCGTGTTCAAACACTCCACAACCGGTCGAGACCAACTAGAGGTTCCGCATTATATGTCCGACTCTCCGAATTTTCTTTCTAGAGTGTTTTTATAAGCCTTAGGTGCTCCCCCCCCCCCGTCCCGCATCCTCTCAAGACGCAATCAAGCCGAGGTGCATCAGAGAGAGGGCGGCGATGGTGCCCGAGAGAGGTGCCCTGTTTGGGATTTAAATGGAACATCCTAAATTCCACTTTTTCTTCTTCTTTCTCCTCTTTTCGTAATGATCTCAATATGGTCGCTTAGACATATATCGGTCGTAACCACTGACGCCATCGGGCGCATTTATGAGATATAAATTTTTGTAATTGTACCTAATACGGCCGCTGATATATTATCATGCAACTAATGATACCATTGGCATATTTATGAGATATACCTTTTTGTAATGGGCCCAATATGGTCACTTGGACATATATCATCATGCAACTAATGATGCTATTGGCATATTTATGAGATATAACTTTTGGTATTCTTTGAACAAATGACCTCGCTGTGATCGCTTCGCCGCTGTGAGACACCGAGGTTGCCATTATATCCTATTAGGTACCCTCTTCGGGGCTCCAATTCTTGGTGAGGCGTAGCTAAGAGCCACATGGCAGTTTTAGGCATAAATTAACAGTTAAGGACCATGTCTCTGTATTACAGTGCCACCAAGCCTAAGCCACATCTAGCATTTGTGCAAGCAGCGTGCCAGGAGCCACAATCCGTTCAAAGTGCCAAGCAGCTAAGAGCCATGGTCCGGTCTTTTGAGCAGTAGCTGGGAGTCGTAATCGGGCTCCGAGAGTGCCAGCTAAGAGCCACATCTGCCTGAAGTGCCAATGTGCCTCGAGCCACATCTCTGCCTTTGAAAGTGCTAAGAGTTTAGAGCCGCAACTGGTCTTTTGAGAGTGCCAGCAAGCTAAGAGCCACAGTCTGGTCTTTTGAAAGTACCAACAGGCTTAGAGCCACATTTGGTCTTCTGAGAGTGCCAACAGGCTTAGAGCCACAATCTGGTCTTTTGAAAGTGCCAACAGGCTTTGAGCCACATTTGGTCTTTTGAGAGTGCTAGTAGGGTAAGAGTCACAGTATGGTCTTTTGAAAGTGCCAACAAGCTTAGAGCCACATCTGGTCTTTTGAAAGTGTTAGCAAGCTTAGAGCCACAGTCTGGTCTTTTGAAAGTACGCAAAGTTTAGAGCTACATCTGTCTTTGAGAGTGTCGCTGTGCTTAGACCCACATCTGTCTCTTGAGAGTTAAGCAGCTTAAAAGTCACAACCGGTCTTTGAAAGTGTCGCAAAAGCTGTTACGCCTGGTCTTTGAAAAGCAAGCAGCGATGAGAGCCACATTTAGCCTTTCAAGAGTGTTAATGTGCTGGTTATAATTGTCCGTCTGAGAAGAGGCAGTTTTCAAAATTTCAAAATATTTTAAAGACGATCTTTATTGATAGTAATACTTTCAAAAGAAATTTTACTGGTAATACCTCTTCAGGTGCATGGAATTCCACATTCTTGGTACTGGAGTCCAATCTAGCTTATTCAATTTGTACGTGGTCCGAACGCCCACCTACTACCGTATATGGCCTTTCCGCTTGGCTGAACTGCCTATCACTAGCCGTGGTTTTCAAAGACTCTTCTCAAGACCGTGTCTCTGGCTCTGAGCGCATACTCTACTTTACGCCGCTCTGTGGCCAAGTTTGTCGGCCAAGAGTATGACACTATCCGCACAGCCTGCGCCTTCATGAGCTCGTCTATCATATCTAGGTCTTTAGTAATGGCTTCAGCATTAGCCTCTTTAGGAATTTTAGTTCGAAGTGTGGGCATCCTAAATTTTTTGGGAATTATAGCCTCTATCCTGTAAGTAAGGGCAAACGATGACACCTCAGTTGGCTTCCGGCTGGTCATTCTGTAGGCCCACAGAACTCTTAGCAGTTCATCTAATCATTTTCGTTTGGCCGAATGCAAACACTTTTTTAAAGTTGTTAAGAGAGTCTTGTTTGATCATTCCGCCTGGACGTTTCTTTGTGGGTACCGCGGGGTTGCATACAAGCTCTAACTCTCTCAACTCTCGCAAAAATTCCCTCGTATACCCCTCGCTATCAAACTAAATTTCATCACGCACTATCGACTATGGTATTCAACCCATTGCATGATGTTCTTCCATACAAATTGGACGACATCTTTGGCAGTAGGTAGTGGTCCAACTATATCAATTCCCAACCGGGTGAAGGGCAAGGTCTCTATGGTCGCCGACTCGAGCTCTAAGACCGAGATTCGGGCTTTCGCTGCAACGATCACACTTCCTGACATAGGCGGCTGCATTCGCCCTCATGGTTGGCTAGTAGTAACCCTAGGTATGGGCCCTGTGCACTAAAGTTCTGCGGCTTGGATGGTTTCTGCATATTCCTTCGTGGAGTTCCACCAATGCATATTGCCCCTGCTGGGTGGTGAGGCATTTAAGATACGGGCCATCTAGAGACCATTTATACAACTGCTCGTTCACAAGGGAGAATTGAGCTGCCTGAACCTGAATCTTATGGGCTTCGACCCTACTATCTGGGAGTTCTCCTAAGCTCAGGTAAAGGACTATTGGAGTCATTCAAGAGGGATATGCTTCTTCTATCTTGTTTACCCAGTTGGCCGCAATTGATGACTCCGACTGGTAATAAATGGGAGTGGCACCGCTTCTTTGGTCGGGTAGGATGCGTCATCACCGCTAAGGCATCCGCCTTTCATTCGAGCCCCTCGATATGCTCAAGCTTCCAAGCCACGAACTTCCGCCGAGCTTAACTAGCATACATACTGGGTCACGCACCGATCCCAAGATCTTGTATTCCCACTTCACCGTCCTACCACCGCCGAGTCACTTTGTATGATGATCTTTTCAAAGGATATGGAGATTATGGGATCCATACCGGCTTGGATTGATCATATTCTACCTCATTATTGGACACGTGGAAGTCCAACCGTATAGCCTGCTCTATCCTCTCCCTGGTTGGGGCTTTAAGTTGCAAGCCAACACCATCTCCCGTTTGCCGAGAAGCGCCATCCATGCTAAGGATCCACCAATCGGCGTTACCCGGGTCCACGTCCTGTTAGGAGATCTCTACTAAAATGTCTGTTAATATCTATCCCTTTATTGCCAAGCGGGGTTTATACTGGATATCGAACTCACTTAACTTAATAGCCCACCGGGCCATCCTTCCTGACAAGTTAGGTTTATGTATGGTGCTTCGCAAGGGAAGATTGGTCAGCACGATGATAGGGTGTGCTTGGAAGTAAGGGTAGAGTCTTTAGCTACTAATTCCGAGAGCCGTTGCCGAGACAAGTATACCGATTTTATGCTTCAGATAGGGATTTGCTTAGGAAGAATATTGGTCTCTGTTTCTGATTTTCATCTTCTTTTAACAAAGATGCACTGACTGAGACATCTAAAATTGCTAGGTAAAGATAGAGCGTATCACCCACTTCGAGGCTAGCCAGAACCGGCGGTTCAGTGAGATATTGCTTGATTACCATGAAAGCCTAGTCGCATTCCTTATTCCAACCGGTCAATTTTGCTCCCTTTAGAGTTGTGAAAAACGGCTTTAATCAGTTTGTAAAACAAGATATGAACCGTCCGAGAGCCGCTAGCCGGCCAATTAGTTGTTGCATTCATTTTCTGGAGGTAGGAGTATGAGATTCTATAATAGCTCTAAGTTGAATAGGATTGGCCTCTATCCCTCTCTATGTTACCATAAAGCCTAAAAGCTTGCCTGAACTGATTCTTGAACGCACAGGCCTTAGTGGATTAAGTTTCACAGATGTAAGAATGCCTCAAAGGTTTCTTATGTGTTTCGTGTGATCGTATGCTCTTCGATTTGATATATCAAGTCGATGTAGACTTCCAAGGTCTTGCCTATCAATGGTCGAAATATCTTGGTCACCAACCTCTAATAGGTCGCTCCGGCATTCTTCAAGCCAAAAGGCATTACATTGTAGCAGTATAGCCCGTGAGGTGTAATGAAGGCCTCGTTTCTACATTAGGTCGGGTGCATGGGACCGGTGAATTGTAGTGTTCGGAGAGTAAGAAATTTCATGCCCGACTAAGGCATCAACGATCTGATCTATACGTAGCAGGGGGAAGCTATCTTTCGGGCATGCTTCGTTGAGATCACATATTCTTCACTTATCGCCCTTCTTAGGAACCACCACCACATTGGCAAGCCATTCGGGGTATTTTACCTCTCTGATGAAACCCGCTCTCACAAGATTGTCCACCTCTGTTTGAATAATCTAATGGCGATCCGGGTGGAAAAGCCTCACTTTTTGTCTTATTAGCTTGGCCACAGAGGATAATATTTAGTTTGTGAGAGGCTAGCATCGGGTCGATTCCGATCATATCTAAGTGATTCAAGAAAACACGTCTATGTTTCTTAACAATATGCATTGTAGTTGCTCTTTTTCTTCATTGGATAGCAGAGAATTGACGTATGTGAACTTCTCCACCCGTCCAGCACCATTGTCTCTAGGGGATCCATGGCTAGTGGGTTCTTCTCTTCCTCCTTGACTTAAATGACCAGGCTGCTGTACACAGGTGTGATCTTCAGGGGAGTGGATCGCCGAGCTCTCTCCCTTTTTTATTCCCATATGGATAGCTGATAGCACTGCCATGCAGCCAGCTAACTACTTAGAAGGTCGACTTGCCTCATGTTAGTCAAATAATTGATCATCTTGTGATATGTTGAAGGGACAGTCTTCATCGAGTGCAACCAGGTCTGGCCTACTATGGCATTGTAAGGCCCAAGTCTTCGACGACTAAGAACAAAACCTGTTAGGTGACTGGTCCTGCTTGTATAGGGAGTGTGACGCCTCCTAGTGTCGTGGTTGTTACGCCGTTGAAACCAAAGAGGATTCGCCCGACCGAGTACAACATTCCGGAGGAAAGCTTCATCTGATTGAAGGTTGGTAGTTGCAACAATTCTGCTACGCTGCTAGGATCTACCATCACCCTGTGCACATTAAAACAACTATAACATAGGGTGAATACTAGTGCATCGTAATGGGGCACAATGACCTTATTCAGGTTTACCGGAGGAAAGGATATGGGGCCATCTATCGCTGTTTCTTCACTACCGCTCTCCCGCGGATAGCATTCCGCCTCGAGCTGATCGTGGTCGCTCTCAAGAGCTTCTTCTATTAGCGCTTCGATTGGTATTGGTCATCAGATGGGCCTCCCAGTATATAGTTTATGGTTAGTCTGGGTTCCGATGGGATGATCGCACCAGCTGTAATTCTATCTGCTAGTAGCCCAAATTCCACCCTGCGGTCAACTTCCCTCACATACCTTTTGAGGTGCCTTGCTTTAATTAGTCCTTCCACTAGGAACTTTAGGCTTCGGCACCTGTTGGTCTCGTGCATGTGATCTCTATGATAATTGCACCGTATGGATGGGTTTCTCTGAGAGGGATCCGTCTGGATCGGTACAGGCCACTTGAAATCTAGCAAGTTGCAAATGAGGGGCAACAGCCTCTCATACAAGATGTCTGTGGGGCGACCGCGAGGGCCTCTCTTTTCTATGACCGATCGCCGGAAAGCTACTTTGTTTTGATCTTCCTCGACTCGATGGCTTCTTCCCATCCTACTTATCGCTTCAACTCCATTGCTTCAGGATCATGACAGCTTGTGTTGTCACACGATATTGCCTTCTAGCATTGAGTACCTATCTACCCACCTGTATAATTCTTCCATTATCACCGGCTGGTCTAAAGATAGTGAGTGGAAAAAAGGAGTGGATGGCCAGAAGCTTTTCCTGAAGTTCTGAAGGACTGGACCCATGCTATAATCCTCTACCTACTTGACGACTTGCTCGGACCTCCTTGTGAAGTCTCGTATGGATTCTTCCGTTTTAATAGTCTCGCGAAGACACGTTCCTCTCTCGCCGCATCGAACAAAGATACTAAGAGATGAATGCAGCCCAAAGCTCATTAAACAAGTTTATTGAATTAAGCTGAGCTTAGAACCAGTTAGAAACAGCCCTGTAAAGTATCCAGAATACTTTGCACAATGCATGGGCCGCTTTCCGTGGAGCATGTGATCATAAGGATCATTAGAGCCATTGAACATGGTAATATCTGTTATGACAAACCCGCGGGATGGCTCATAATTAAGAATGTGTTGCCCAAGGGGCGAAGAGAGCATGTCGTCGGGCCCCCGAATCAAGGTCGCAGCCGCGATAGAATGTCGGCCCCGCACCAGCTGGGCGGATGCATAGGCAAAGATTGGTGACACTGCGCCATTAAAGTAACACTAACCCGCTTTCGGGCTTCAACCCGTTGGTCTCCGCGCTCCCGGTCCCACTCCCTAGCTTCCGGCGGGGAAGCTGCCTACTAATGCATCACCGAGGGCATACAGTGCTCTTCAAGGATGGCCCTTATGTTACCCTCGAACATTTCCTAGCGGGGATCATGACGACTTCTGAGGAAAATTCATCTATCAGCGCCACCGTCATTGGAAATAATGGGCTCTTTTCCTTATAGCAGGCTATTGGATGTTCAGCACGATCGCCATCTCATACATCCTTTCCAAGTTTGCGGCTTTTCTCTACCTGGATTTGCAACTAATCATTCTCACGTTGCAAGTGTTCAGCACGAGCTTATAACTCCTGCATCTGTCTCGCCTGCTCCTCCTACTTCCTCTCCATCTCCTGATGCCAATGGAGGAATTGATCTTCAGGTGTTTGATGCATCGGATTGTTCGACAATGTGGCTGCTTCGGGTAGATCGGATGCGAAATGGGGAGTTGAAAGAGTTCTAGGTGATGGGGGGCTGTGGAAGAATTGTTGAAGCTAAGCCCTTATAGCCCGTTGATGAGACTTTTTATTTGCTTCCCACAAAAGTGTGGTAAAATTACACTGCTTAGACTTTAAACGCCAAATCCCCTAAGCATCGTTTCTAATGTGAACTTCGATTATCCGACCTCGGGGCATCACGACGCGACAAACCCGCAAAAAGGGTCAGTTCAGATGTAGGCTCACGCCTCCGATGAGATTAAGTCGGCAAAAATATGGAGTGGAGAAGAGACAGGGCGAGTTGGAATCATGCATCTCCCTCATGTAGATCTTCCTGATTTATAGATAATGGTTTGCCGAATCTCCCTCCTATCTCGGGAAGGAATCTCCTATTTTTAGGGATAAATCAGTTTTTCCTTATCAACGACTAATTCTTCCTTATCAAGGATTATCCTTCCCTTATCCAGGATTATCTCTCCGAGAAGTAAGGGATTCGGAAGCTGGAAAATTCGCTGATAATATCGCTTACTGATTTTCTCCGTCTAGGTGCTTATTCAGAACAAACTTCCCATATGGGGTAGAATTTCATATAGAATATCACTGATGACTTGAAATCACGCATCGACCGCCCTTTCAAGCAAACCGGGAAGAGTTTGACCTTACTTTCCCAGACAACCTCTTTAGACTCTCCCGTCTAAAAAGTGTCCACCTGGTTGTTTCATAACACAAACCAAAAGGGTCCAGCATCGAGTAGCAGATCTTAAAGATCATGGTACTCACAATTCTTTCTAGTTAGACAACAGCATTTTATGTAAAGAAGAAATCATGGACTTCTTGTCTCTGTTACTTCTATTTGAATTCTTTCATAAATGCAAACTTTGACTTCTTACTTCAACTATCGGAGTCTGTTTCACTACTTGATCTCCTGATCTTTTTTCATATAATAGCTTATTATACATATATTAAATTAATAGACATTTCTAAGAATTTCAGATTGTTCTGAATATTTCATTATTTGATCTTTTACATTATAATTTGGGTCTTTTGTACAGATAAACAGAGTATAGAGAACAGGTCAATACTTCAATTTGCTCTCTGTGCTGCAATGGCTGCTGTAATAGAGTGATGGAAAGAGTATGGTCCCTGATGTCTGCAAGGTTCTAGACAAGATTAGAGTACTTTTAGACACCCTGTAGTGGTTCCTTTGCATCAAATTTGTTTATAAATCTAATTCAGATATGCATCTATAAATATCATCAAAAAATAATGACCTGTGAAAAAAGTAATAACTTAGAATTTTGGTAGGTTGTAGCAGCTAGAAAAGCCAAATGGATGTAATATTTTCTGTTGGCATTGGTGGCAGCTTCTTAGCTACACTCTCCTTTTTTGTGCACAATGCTCTACAAACAGGATTAGATTCATAATTCAGTCACCAGCCTTATACTGTAGTTTGATTCTGTCTTTTCAAAAGGAAATTTCCATTGAAATGTTAAAGATTATTCAATATTAAACTCTACTAATATTTACAGTTCAATCTTAACAACCTGCAAATCCAGAGGCAAAAGGACATCAGCTGCCTTTGTAAGTACTCCGTTACTTATATCACTCAATGCTATTACCCTTGTTTTCCTTATCACAACCTTTCGGATGTTAATCCTGTTGATGTTGCTACGATTATTAGAGATAAATTGTAACCTTTTGGACATATTATTAAATTTTAGTATTCCTTTGCAAACACTCTTTTTTGTTTTTTTTCCTCACATCCTAGTAGGTATGGAGCTTTCAATGACTTTCACAACAGTCGAAACTATGTTGAATGTATATGTTTAGTGCTATAACGTCAAATATGGTTGATGTTTAGGAATTCTAAACATACTTGGCATCTATCAGACAAGCAAACTTGAATTTGATTGGGGAACAATAAGTAATCATTCTTATATGAGAATGGATTTTAGAGAAAGGCAGGTGATGCACGTTGAGGGATAAAAGTGGGATGTGTGGAATCCTAGAGTTCTTTGGAGTCATTAAAAGATCTTGCAAATATCTCTGGACTTATTTACGATTATCTGGATTGTTGAATAATTTTTGGAAAGAACTTTGAGGGGCAATAAAGTCTTGAGCGTATTCTTCATCTCTCTGGTCATAACGAACAAACATATGATTTTTCCCATGTTTTTGCAGGTCTTCATCAACAGTAGCAAAGCATATGATGGCTGGTAGTAAATCTTACAATATATTCTTCTCTTACAAATAGATTTTGTTGACAGTACTGTGTGAGTAACTAACTATATGTGAATGTCCGAGCTAACCTGCGTGCACCTCCACTAATCACATGGGGCTATGGAGTTAACAATTGGATAAATCCTCCAATAGCCCTAAGTGGACTTGAACCCTAACCTATTAGGGAGCAAAGCTTAGGCCTGGCCAACTGAACTACCCCTCAGATTAAGTTTGCCCAGCCCTCATATGGAACAAGTGGTGTGGCAGGGCCAGTTAGTGACATTACAATCTTAGAAGTGTCTTCTCATCATGCAAAATTATTTAGATCGTCATGGAGAGCAAAAGAAAGGGAGTCTCAATGGACAGCGTGCTAGCATATGGCTGAAAGTGAATTTTTATTAAATAAAAGTTCTACAAATGAAAAATAAACAAACTAATGCAAACAATCATTCTATATGAACTATAAAATTTTCATTGAATTTTAAATTACATATGAAAGAGAAAAAATTGTTTGTTTTGACAAAACTGAAAGCGCGAAAATAAATCAGCATCTATGCAAAGATACAAGAGATTGGTTATGTGGTTTGGCCAAGCCTACATCCGCAAGGTTGAGCCCAAATGCAAAGGATTCCACTATATCTCAATTAGGTTACAAATTGGTCTTATATGAGACGAGACTCCTCCTTTCTCCACTGCCTTCTTCGCCCAATTCTCTCACAATGAAACATACAAAAATGAGATCTGATAGGCTCAAATGTGCTATAAAATATGTGTGCCTATATGTAAGACGGTCAGATCAAGTAGTAAAGTGATGAGTGATGAGTATCGTTCCCACGCGGATTAGGTTACTAAGTACTTAAATTATAATAGTCCTAACTTTATTTGGATTAACACAAAGGGGAAATTAAAATGAAAACAAACTAAACTAAATAAATATTAAACTAAAATGTCTAACATCCAAAAGGGAAAATGTAATTACAAGAAAGCCTAGGGTTTTGATTTCATCCTATTAAATTCATGGTGAGGTTTCATTTGTTCCCAGCCAATAAAAGCTTAAATCATATATTAATGACGAATTTCAATTTTACCATGCTATTCTTTTCTCAAGCAATAACACCTACTTTTGGAAAAGGTTATAATGTAACTCTACCAAACCATCATAACCATGATGCATTAAGCATCGGGAACCCAATAAGCCACATAACCTTACAACACTTATTCTATGGTGAACATTTATTATCTCTGCCACGCCCGCCGGATTCGACATCCTACCCGACGGGCGGATCATCCAACCAAGTCCGGCGCCGATATCATTCCATACTATATAATCGACTCTCATTGACCTGTTCTTTCTCGTGGGAAATAACTTGCACCTCAGGGGTATACAAACAATTTCTGTAATAACAAAAATCATTTTACATATACAAAAGAACTACCACCGGAGTATGTCCATCACAATCTATACACATATACAGAGTCCCATTTACTTATACAAGTACATTTTCTATTGAATATATTTTGTAGCAGCGGAATACAAAATATAATCATACTCCTTTATTAGAGTTTACATCTTATACATATACATATCTAATACAAAACATCGTGAGATCATGTATAAGACTGTGAGCACCTATCTCGAGATGGCTCAGCTCACGATGGGATGTCCCGTCCTTCTAGCCGCTTCAAGACCTACACGGATTGAACACCCGCAGCGTTTTACGCTTAGTGGGAACATAAGCAGGACAACCACCAATGACGACTATCACAAGCTTATACATATGCATTTCATCTATCTATACATATTCATATAACTTTAATTACTTATCATCTTTACATTCTTTTTGTCCATGTCAATCTCTTCCGGTACATGGTTTATGTCTTTGGCACATCTTTTATCTATACGTTTACTGTATTCCTGTTTCTATACTTTACATATTCCTATACTTTTCATCTTTCCGTTTTATGACTTATTACATTCCATGTACTATTACTTATATCATTTATTAGACTATGTCTATATCATGTCTTATTTCATGTAGTGGCTACACGCCCATGCTATACTTTTCATGTGTTGACTTAAAGCCAATGCTTTCATATACTATACTTTTCATACTTTCTCTTTTATCTACTTTCTGTACTTTACTTGTTCATATACTTTTCATGTACTATGTACTTTTCATATACTGTCATATTTCATATACTGTCATTCAGACTTTACTTCTCGTTTCGTGAATCGTATACTTTCTCATTGCATAGCAAAGGTTATTCTTTCTCATATCATATCATATCATACTTTTACATTTCCCGTACATATATACTCTTTTCTTTTTCTTTTATGTTCATGCCCGTTAATACCTTAGGAGCGATATCTGAAATGATATGTATCTCTAAGATACTATCACCGTGACGACAATGATTTCTATCTCGTATGTACCCGAAGGTACTATCACCTACGAAATGCTGATATCCGTCTCAGAACACCGAAGGTATCATCACCGTACGAGACGCTGACCTATGCCATTTACTATGCAAAGGATCTCTCTTCGCCACCGCGACCCAACGAGACTGGCGTCATCGACCCAAACGGCCTCGAGACCGTTTATGGCCCGTCGTGAAGAATCGATCTTCCCTATAGGCATGCCTATCTATCCCTGTACTAGGTTTTAAGCAGACAATCAGTTTTGTTACATTTTCTGTACATATTTCATAAGCATGAATAACTATTATTATCATGATTGCTTATGCAATATATACTATCATTACTTTAATCAGACTGCTCTCATATCTCCAGATCTCATATTACTGGCTCATATTTCATATGTTATATATCATGTTCATCATTTGTGTTTTGTCTATCATGATATGTACCCATCATTTGTGTACTTGTACTCATTCTTGTGTTTTGTCATCTTTTACTTATTCTATCAAGCCTTAACATTTACGCATTTTCTATCATGTGTCTTTAAAGATGTTCCATCTTAAGATCTCTTTCTCGACATGTCTATCATATATTCATATCATATAATCTTATATTCATATGTGCCTATCATTTGTGTACTTTAGACTATCATATCTTATGACATATCCTATCATATCTTATCATATCTTATGACTTATACTTATCATATCTTATGACATATCCCTATACCTTTCTATACTTGTACTTTATCAGACTGTCCTATCTCCTGTAGGAGTAAAGAACAAAGACTCTTCCGTTGATACCCGTAGGTATTTTCTTACCTATACTCTTTTACATATCAACTCTACATATATTCTATTTCTTGTTCATATCTACATCCTTTCTTACCATGTATTCTAATTAACTTTAACCAAGCGATTAGTACACTTGGTACAATAATTCAGTTTTCAGACAATATATGGGCACCAAATGCCATTAAATAGAATATGGTTAGATTCTAGACTCCATGAGATTTCCATAGAGTCCAAGAATACCCATAATGGAGTCCTAACGAAGGAATTATGCAAGTTGCAAGCCGTGAAGAAAATCAACAACATGCGAACGAAAGAGCAAGAGCCACCCACCGGCTCTTTTGTCAATTCCTGGGATCTTAACTTCATTTGACACTAGGTCTTAGTAATTATTTAAAAGATACAAGGTGCTGGCGGTCTCTTCTCCAACTGGAATCACCCAAATCGGAGCACCGAAACTCGAGTTATGTTCTAAACAACTCGGACTACTCTATGATCAAACTGATGCAGGAATTGGCTTGCACATAGCCCCACTTTAAGTGAATTTCCGGGCCATTTAAAGTCAGAATTTGACGATGCCTATTTCTGGATGTTTGGTTCTCCTTGAAGTCTAGTTTAATTAGCCACTAATCACTCAAATTGATAAAATGATAAAGTTAATGGGCTTAAAATACAAACATCAGTCAAAATAGAGCAGGTGTACAGGCGCCTTTGACTCGTAATTTGCACAAAGCCGACCAAAATCGACTAGACCTAACCTGCACCTGGGCATTCACTGCTCTGCATCGTACATGTCTTCAAATGACCAGAAATGTTGGTTTTCTCCCATTTTTCCATATTTTGCTACCCAAATCAACTCTATACTTATCTTACAATAAAAACCTATCATGAATTCCTCCCAAAACAACTATAATATGGGTTATAACCCATACATAAACCAATTATAAAGGTTAATTAGGGTTTGTTCTAAACCCTAACTCAATTACTTGCTATTTAACCATGAATCCCTCCTAAAAAAGAGGATTCCATACTTTTCTTGTGTCATTTAGAGTTTTACCAACCCTAATTTCAATACATCTTTGGTTAGGATGAAATCCTAACAAACCCTAGGTTTGGGGCAAGCCATTAACCATACAAAACCAAAGATCCATACCAAATCTTACTAGAATCCATACTCATAGTCATAGTTCCATACCTTTTTGGCCTTGCTTGAACTTCTCTCCTTCTTCCTCTCTTCTCTTCTTCTTCTCTTCCTCTTCCTCTTCTTCTCTCTTTCCTCTTCTCTCTTTCTTCTATCGCTGTCTCTCAAACGAGGTACTCACCGCTCTTATCCACAAGCTTTGAGTTAAGGCCAAGTTTAGCTAAGACAAGAAAACCCATTTTTGGTTTTAAGTCCTCTAATTGTCTTTAAGCCCATAATTCCTTCTATTTCCGCATTTCATTTTTTAAGCATTTCATATATTAACCCTTGTCTTTCCCATTTATGACCACTAGGTCCTCAAGTGGTAAATTACATATTTACCCTTGGTTTTATTATTAATTCCGGGTCTCTCGTTTTATTTTCCGAAAATTCCTATTTAGCTTTTTAATATACCCTAAACATGTCCGAAAACTACTAGGGTATATTTAGCTTTTTAATATACCCTAATCATGTTAATGGTGATCAATCATCAACAAGCATTAGTAATTGAATAGATCATTCAATATGTAATAAAATCCAAACATCAAAGATTACAAATCAAAGTTAAACACCATAGTTCATTGTTTAGACTACATCAAAATCCTTGTGTTTATCATCAAATATGGAGTGGGAGAAATATTAACGATAGAAAATGAAGAAAAACAGAAAAGATGAGAAGAGAGATGAACTCATTTATTCTCTTCAAATCTTCTTATTCTTCTTCTTCAAAGCCAAAAACCGATCTCCCCAAGAGAGATTTGCCTTAGGGTGTTTCCACCCAAAGGATCTTCTCCTTTTGCCTCCACGAGCAGCTCCCGACTCTCTCCCGTTGAACTCCCCTGCAAACCCCTCTTAAAATGCCCTAAAATCGTTCTTTTTATCTAGCCAAAAACAAAGAGAGAGGAGATGGGCTTCAACATAAACATGGACTTCGACATTCACGCCAGAATACAAGGGATCCGACGCCATGTTGTGGAAAAAATGGGAGCTACTGGAACCATCCAAGCTAACTCACGCCGTAGAGTGAGTGGACTCACGCTAAAGCGTGAGCAACTCACGTTTAATTCATAAATTCGCCCCTTCAATTTGTGATGCCTTATTTTGCTCATTCGGACTCCGAATCATGTGATCTTGGTGTCTACGGATGTGACGCCCTAAAACCGGGGGTCCGTTGACAACCCGTCAACCCGCGGAGTTTGTGGATGCCTGCCACCCGACACCGCTGAGGAAAATCGGCGCAGTCTCCTTTGTACGGGGAGCTTCCACCAAGGTACATATCTTGTCCCAACGACCACACAAGGTCCACATATGAATAAAATGAGTAAAATGGCCACTGCCCCGATCAATACTCACAATAAACATATCCCAACAAAATACATATATCTCACATGGTTCAAGAGTTAATGATTTACTCTTATACAACATATATTAAAAGTTTAAAACATTCTAATACATGTATCCAACTAAAACACCAAAGCCACAACCCGGATTTCTTCATATGTACGGTCCCACGCGTCAATCGTCTCAGACCGACCGCACTAAAGTGGGTCCCACGACGAGGTGAGCAAAGCCCAAAGAGTGATAATCTCCTACAAGGGCTACTTCCCACCTAAGCGCACAGCAATGGTCGATAATCAAACACACATCCGCGCAACATACACATGTTCACCCGAATGTCTACATGCCATGAATGTGACTCTCGACTCAACATGCCCCATGTACCGAGCTCACGGCCCATCACTCAATATGTCATCAGTAATATATCTCGAACACTCACCGACTCGCCTCACATGCATACGCCAACCGGCGGATAACTGCCACCGGTATTACCAATGACTCAAGTATCGAGCCCTCACCTACCCATTACCTAATGCAAGTGTCATCAAGCAACAAACTCAAGTCAATCCCGACTCCTATCACACAATTCAAGTCTATGTGATAAACACATCATGTGTCTTCTTTACGCAACATAACTTTTCGTGATACCAATGTGTCTCTTACACCCATACTCGAACTATGATATCGCTGAGTCTTCTTACACCCATATCGCCGAAGTTCTCACCGACTCCCTCAAACATGCATTCGCCATGAATGAAAACCATTTCAACAAAGGTATTTGCTTTTAACCGTGACAACCCTCCGATATAAATAATGGATGACTTCGATAATCTATTTTTGCGGACAACCTCCGATGTATATCAATTGGGCAAACCCGACGACGATATTATATGGACAACCTCTTCGATGTTGTAAAGGGACACACTCCGATAAATAATAAGGTCGGGTCAACCCGAACAATCTCCTCTTAAGAAACCACCTCATGCACTCACCCTATTTGCTCTAGGGTGCCCCAATGCATATGAAATGCAATGGAGCCATTTCCATTTTCTTAACCCGCGACTCATTTTCGACGCCGTTTTATTAGTCGTACCCCACTAATCCACAGACCTCTACGTGGGTGTCGATCCACGGCACCGTCTACTCACGACACACCATCAAACACCTAACACAAGAGTCGAGATCTCAACTATGCACTCACACCTAATTTCTAGGTTACCCCAGTGCATATGGAATGCATGATGCTAATTCCAACACATTCATGCTAATATATTCACATGCATATATATTAACATAATTAAATCACATAAAACATGTTATGCAAATTCACAATCACTACACCAAAATTAGCTCACATGGGCTAATTAACAAACACGAGCAATTCATTTTGAATCACTCAACCACACACATTTTCACACAAAAAAATAATTTCGTGTCACTATTCATATTACTATTCACGTTATTCATTTTCCAACAATAACACACAAAATTGCCCAAATCTCGGACCCATATAAAACAAATATACCTTCGTCCTTCACGATTCATCACCGAATATCAGGATACCAAACACACCACAAAACCCAAGACATCGCCCCGGATCAAACTAAACTCAACACGCCCGAGATCGCCTGCAGCCAGTCCCGAAAATTTCGCCATGACCGCCCAAAAACAAGCTAAATTCAACCCGATCGTTCAAAAACAAATCCCGAAATTTAGCCTGTACTATCCGAACAACTCCGAAAATTTCTAAAATTCCTATACTCGGGCCCAAAAAATTTGAGATCCAAATTTACTACTTTATGGCCTCTAAGCCAACTACACCCACAAATGACCTTTAGGCTAGAAAACACAAGTAGGAAAATTTCACTCACGGAGTTTGGACGAAACTCCAAGATTTTGGTGTTCACGCATAGCCTGCCGCCAGATCAACTTTGCTTCTTCGCTCCGACGAAACCTACTTCGGCCCGATTGCATCTAAGAAAGTTAGTTTAAAAGAAGAAAATAAAAATAAAATCTCTCCACGCCCTTTCACGCCTTCCCCCGCTTCGTCTTGGACTTTATGCTTTTTATTTTCTTTATTTATTTATTATTATTATTATTTTCTTTTTTTCTTAATTCCTTAATTTCTTTTTATTGCATCATCAAATCATGTGACTAATTATGAGCCAATAATATCCAAGTGCACCACATACTCTTGTCATGTGTTACTCTCTCGAGTTGCCATGTGGCATCCGACACCCTACGCGAAACGCATAATTCGACCGGCTCCTGATTCGACAAAATTCGACGTGGTAGCTAGATTTCATGCGAGACGCATTTCAACTAGCGTCCGCTTTCACATCCGAGACTAGAAAATTTTCTGGCTAACTAAAATTACCGCTTTACCATTTTTTCAAAAAATTGAATTTTTCCGGTTTTACATTCTTCCCCTTAATGTACTTCTTCGCCCTCGAATTCCACACACATATGCATCACTCACATACATATGAAACCCTACACAACCCAAGATCGTGGTCGGTATGATAATCCGGGCCTCAGTCACATCATTGACAACCCGATGGGTTGTCAACTCATCCTTGTCAAGAATGACATCAAAACCCAATATGTCAACCACTCGAAGGTCCACCATGAGCTGAATCCCTGAGATCTCTGACTCACAATCTCGACATATCTGACCAATCCTCACCCAGATCCTGGGGAAGAATTTTCCCATAACGGCTTTTCCGCCTCAACCTCTAAGCCCAAACTCGAAGAAGGTCAGACCTCCCTCTTCCCACTCCGCACTCTCGCATCCCGAATTCCTCAGGCGTCTCCATTCGGGCTTCCTATGGCCGTAGCCGCCCGACCCATAATCTATGTCCCATAGGCGCAGTTCACATCTTGCCCCGACGGACAACTTCAGTCCATTCTCAAATTTCGACCTTGGCCATATATGTGGCCACATACATCACCAAACGTGCTAAACCTGAATTCGCCTCAGACCCATCACCGCCATCATTCCTGCCTCAAATTTAGGAACTCTCGGGCCTCGCATGTCTAGCTAAAGGCTTAGAAAATACTTGCTCATAAAGAGCCCATGGAACTCGCTCAAGTCATTGTTCTAACCTAGAGGTCTTAACCCGCCCCACCACACTGGGACTCACCCTCTAGCCGGAACGTTGTTTAGCCTGATTCGACCGCATCGAAGGTAATATCCATAGCCTCCAATACATTCTCAATATGCCGGAACCAATGGTCTGCCACCATCGGATCCCTTCCCCCTATAAACGTCGGAGGATGATGTGACCTGAACCTCAAGAGGTTACACGACCTCCTCGACTACTACCACTAAATTTCATGCAATGGTAGCAAGAGCGAACACCAACGCCACAAAGGCCTACTGGTCAAATATTGCTAGTGCTTGGCTAACACCTCGTGGATGACCTCTACGTCCTCGGCCTCGATTTGCCATTTACACATGTCAAATGGAAACAAACTTTATTTAATCTCATTTCAGTCTAACTAGTAATGCACATGCCAATTACTAATGGGACTTAACAAACACGAATCGACCGGGGCTTCATCGCTAAGTGGTGCTATCACAACCACTCCTTTTATTTATTTCAATAAAATTCAATACTTTCAGGTTCATTTCATTTTCCGAACCCCCAAGGTTATAGTTCCTAACCTTAGCATTCCACTTCTTCCTATATACATTATGCCATGCATATAATTTTCTCGCGCAATAACCATGCAATCACATTTCCCATATACATCATACCGTGTATAAGTTTTCCACGCAATGTGTAACACACAATCACACAATCAAAAACATGGAACACATCAACATAACACTAAACACCACCATGCATGCAGCGGGTCTAAACCCGTCCCATGAACCTCCTAGGTATTCAGGTACCCAAACTCCGATACCAAGCTATGACGTCGGTATCAATTTCACGACAATAGCAATGGCCTAAACTCATGTCCCTCAAGCCCTAGGTAGTCGTATACCTATGCTCTGATACCAAGCGGTGACGCCCCAAAACCGGGGTGTCCGTTGACAACCCGTCAACCCGAAATACTGCGGATGCTCAAGCTACCCGACACGCTTTATAAAATCGAGCAAAGTCTCCTTTGTACAGGGAGCTCTACCCAAGGTACATATCCTGTCCCAACGACCACACAGGGTCCACATATAAATAAAATGAGTAAAAATGGCCACTTGGGCCCCTGCATCAATACTCACAATAAACATATCCTAACCAAATACATATATCTCACATGGTTCAAGAGTTAATAATTTACTCTTATACAACATATATTAAAAGTTTAAAACATTCTAATACATGTATCCAACTAAAACACCAAAGCCACAATCCGACTTTCTTCATATGTGCGGTCTCGAAGTGGTCACCGGTCTCGCACCGAATTGCACTAAAGGGTCCCACGACGGGGCGAGCAAAGCCCAGTAGTGATAATCTCCTACAAGGGCTACTCCCCACCTAAGTGCACATGCAATGGTCGTATAATCAAACACACATCCAAGTGCAACATACACATGTCTACATGCCATGAATGAGACTCGATTCACTACGCCCCATGCCCAGCTCACGCTTCTCCCATCACCAATATGTCATTGAGTAATATATCCCGAGTCACTCATCGACTCGTCTCACATGCATACGCCTAACCGGTGACAACTCGGCCACCGGTATTACCACGACTCCAAGTATCGAGCCCTCACCGGCTCTATTACCTAATGCAAGTGTCAATGGGCAACAAATCCCAAGTCAATCCCGACTCCTATCACACAACTCGAAGTCTATGTGATAAACATGACCATGTGTCTTCTTTACGCAACATAACTTTTCGGGTGATACCGCAGGTCTCTTACACCCATACTGAACTATGATATCGCGGGTCTCTTACACCCATACGCCGAAGTTCTCACCGACTCTCAAAACATGCATTCCCGCCATGAATGAAAACCATTTCCAAAAAAGGTATTTGTTTTTAACCGTGACAACCCTCCGATATAAATAACTAATGCATCTACACTATTTAGACAACCCTCCGATGCATATCAATCGGGGCAAACTCGACGATTGATATTATATGGACAACCCTTCGATGTTGTAGTGACACACTCCGATAAATGGAATGAAGGTCGGTCAACCCTCCGAACAATTCTCTTAAGAAACCAATTCCTCATGCACTCACTCCTATCGTTTCAGTATTACCAACGCATATGAAATGCAATGAGCCATTTCCATTTTCTCTAACCCGTGCGACTCATTTGGACGTTGTCTCATTAGTCAGCCCAATTAATCAACACCCCACGTGGTGCTGATCCACCCACCGCTTCACTCACGACACACCATAAAACACCTAACACAATGTCGATCCCAACCAGTGCACTCTACACCAATTTCTAGGTTACCAAGGCATATGGAATGCATGACACAATTCCAACATTATCATGCTAATATATTCAGCAATGCATGTAGGCGGTTAACATAATTAAATCACATAAAACATGTTATGCAAATTCACAATCATCATAAATTCAAAATTAGCTCACATGGGCTAATTAACAAACACGAGCAATTCATTTTGAATCACTCAACCACACACATTTTCACACAAAAAAATAATTTCATGTCACTATTCATGTTACTATTCACGTTATTCATTTTCCAACAATAACACACAAAATGGTCTAAATCTCTAATTCCATGTAAAACAGGCACCTTCGGGTCCTTCACGATTCATCACCGAATGTGGATACTAAAGCACACCACAAATTCAAGACACGGGCCCCGGATCAAAACTAAACCTCAACACACCCGAGACTGCTCGAAAATAGTCCTGGAAAATTTGCCATGACTGGCCCAAAAACAATTCAAAATTCAACCCGAACTGCTCGAAAACAACTCAAATTTAGCCCAAACTGCTCGAAACAACTCGAAAATTTCTAAAATTCCTATATTCACCCAAAATTTGAGAACTAATCACGCTCTTCAGCAAATTCTCTGCTTTCAATCCACAGCCCATTAAATATTCCAAAGCTGGGAATAACACAAAGAGAAAAATTTCACCATGGAGTTTGGACGAAACTCCAATATTTTGGCACCCACGCGTAGCTCTCGGTCACAGTAGATCAATCTCTTCTGCCTTCACCCAATGAAAACCTACGGTCCGATTTTCAGAGATCTAAAAAAAGCAGCTAAAGAGAAAAAATAAAAATAAAATTTCCACGCCTTCTTCTCACGCCTTCCCGTTTGGCTCTCGACTTTGTGTTTTTATTTTATTTATTTATTTATTATTATTATTTATTTTTTTCTTAATTCCTTAATTTCTTTTTATTGCATCATCAATCATGTGACTAATTATGAGCCACACATTCAAGTGCACCACATAGCTCTTGCCATGTGTCACTCTTTCGAGGTGGCTACGGCGGTCACTTCGAGGTTCCATGCATATCTCGACACTTAAGCACCTTGAAAACGCGTAAATTTCCTCGATCGCCTCGCACTGAATAAATTCGACGTAGTTAGATTTTGCGATACGATTAACTATGAAGTCCGTCAATATCCGAGATCTAGAAAATTTCGCCAACCGAAATTACCGCGTACCTTTTTTCAAAAATTGAATTTTTCGAGTTTTGCCAAACTAAAGCTCTCGGTCTGTGAATCAAGCCATGCCAATGAGGGAGCCATAGAAGTACATCACGCCGGTGAAAGGATAACATGTTTTCTGCGACTGCATTATGACTTTGCCAATTTTTCTTCGATTTCGCTCATTTCCTCTCAATGGTTGGCCTAATCACAAAATTGAGAAAAGAGAGCATTAAGACACTTATTTATCTCATAAAGCTACTAAAACCTAAGAAAACAAGGATAAATGAGTATTAAGATACTCATCACACTCTCAAATTCCTTAAATCTTTAGTCATCCAAGCAATGAAAATACACACACACACACACACACACACACACACACACACACACACATATATATATATATATATATATATATATATATATATACAAAACACTAAAATAGATATGAGTAAAGAATGGTGCTAGCAACAAGATCGGAGAATACCATGACAAAGTTCTATGAAAACAATATAGCCTACATGGGATCCCAACACATTTAAGATCTTTAAAGACAAGGCATCAATAGGCATGGTGATCAAGGCAAGCTTTGCCCTTAATTTCTCAATGAATCCTTCCAAAAGAAACTTCGTGGAAATGGTATGTTAAATCTCAAATGTAGACGGAGGTTCCAAGACACTTTTCAACCAAACTCAACTCACTCATTCAAAAGACAATAATAAAAATAGGCTAAGAACGCACCTTTCATTCAAAACTAAAACTAGAAAGTAGGATGCAATGCTAAGGAGCTCTACAAAAGTGTCCATGTAGCGGGGATCATTGGCGACTCCCCACCAGTTGGTTAAGGACATCGGGCGTTAAATTCCCCTCGAACTTCACCCCGAACACTCAACTAGAAAACCAAATAACCTACTTGTGAGACTGAACCATCCTCTGTAACACCCCAAATTATACCCTAGTAGTTTTATGACATGTGTAGGGTATAATATAAGTTAAATTTGCATTTTTCGGAAATTTAGTGTTAAGTGTGAAAAAAGATAAAATGGTAATTTGACAAATTCAAGACTTAAAGGACATAATATAAAAAGAGTATATGCTATTGTAGAATTTTAATAAGTTGGAGGTACAAATAGAATGAAAGTCAAGGACTAAAATGCAAAGGGCTAAAATAGGGCCAAATTCCCTTAAAGCAAAACAACGCCTTCTAAGAAAGGGAAAATGTTCCCATTTGTTGGCTTTAGGAGTTCTAGGGCTATGGTTTGGAGAAGAAGAAATTTTGAGGTTGATTGTCCTCCATCTTTGGGTTTTACTTGTTCAAGTAAGAAGAAAAGAAGAAAATGAAGCTAGGTGGAGTTTTTAAGAAGATCTCAAAGAGAAGAAAGAAGAGGAAGAGGGTAGAGCTTGATTTTTTTGGCAAGTAGATCTAAGGTCTGGGATCCTAACCTTGTTTTGTGTATATTTTGATTTAGTTGTGTTGTTGTTTTGGTTGTGACCTCTAATGAGGAACAATTTGTGTGAAAAGGGTAAGTAGGGTTTTATGGGGAGATTCTGTCAAATTTTCCCTAGACCTTATGTTCTTGTTTTGGCCATAACTTAGCTCACCGACCTCCAAACTGAATGATTTTAGTTTTTAAGGAAATTTAAGACATTTTTCTAGAAGAGACCTGATCGAATTCCTACCCTAAGACCCTTGAAATTGAGTTTGAAGTCAGGTAATCAGAATAGTCCCTTGAACTGGAGTAATTAAATCATAACTTGAGTTTTGTTGATTCAAATAGTGTGATTTAAATTTCTTTACAAATTATACATTTGGGAGAACAACTTTCATGAAGAAAGTATAGCCAAATTTAGTCCCCATTGTTAGCAAAAATTCATCAAAGTAAGGGAACAATTATGTCCCTGAAACCTGCCTCGAAATAGTCCAGATGTTAGGACCATATCTCCTAATTGAAAAGTCCAAAAGACCTAATTTTTGAGCTATAGGAAACTTAATAAATAGAGGAATATTTGATTAAAAGATCACTTTGTCTAAAAACAATCTCGTTTATAGGGTTAAAATTGTAGTTGAAAATGGACTTGGGACTTGTCGCATATTGTCCAAGCAGAATTGGTTTATAATGTAGGCATTTTCCTGACCTTCTTAGATGATGCCTGATGTGAATTAATGCATTAATGTTACATGAATTAGTGCAAGTCCATTAAAACGATCATGATAAATATGTGAAAGAACCTAATGCGTATAAATGTTATATGTCAATGAATATTTCATGATCACATATGTGACCTGAATTTCACTATTTGTATGATTACTGCATGATCATAATAATTGATTTTAAGAATGGAATTTATGTTAAGAATACTAGTATGACTAATCTGGAAACATAAATAATTGAATGCATGCTTAAGGTCCGGTAATGATAGATAAGACGCCTATAGTGATCTCCCGACGCAGCCTTATCGCTTTGCAGCCCCGCTTAGGTCACACAGGCCCCGTTTGGTTATATTCCCGCTATGTTATCACTGCCCAAAGATAATGATGTACATAAGGGTACTTATTCGCTTCCCATTACCCATTTCATTGGAAGGCCGCAGCATAAGGCTTCCTAAGTTATAAAACAAAAAAATATATATAAATAATAATGAATATCAAGAGCATGAAAATGATTAATACATCGAATTATTATGCCTTTCAGATTGCTATACTTATTTGTTATGCCATTTAAAACGAATTACTTGATTGTAAAATATATGTCCATATATATGGTCGAGGTTTATGACGATCACTATTAGTGGTCGTCCATATGTTATATGGTCCCCACTAAGTTATAAGCTTAGCATGAGTGTTTTGTCCATATAGGTTTTGGAGCTAAAGCGACCGCTAAAGACATCTCACATCCGTTGGGGCCAACACACTAGTAGGACTTATCAGGGTCAATCTTGAATTTTGGAGAAATATTGTACATATCATATTTTGTATGGCATGTAAATAATAATTTTACATAAACCCTATAGTGAGGCTTTGTAATATTTTGTAAGAATATGTTTCTGAACTTTTACAATTTCGATAAGTTTGAGATTTCTTAAAAATTATAATCTAGGATAAAAAAATCTATTGTCAAGATTATATAAGTTAATCGGAGTTTGAGGATTCTCGACATTGTGACCCTCACGACAGTGGGCCCTCCACATTGATGGAAGGTGCACTGTGTTTCGGTTTGGAGTGCTTAACAATTGGAATTGGTATCAAAGCCTGAGTTTAGCGATTACGGATGAGTCATAAGTTAAATGCACTTAATATTGTATAACAATGTGTTGGCCTACTGCGGATTTCCTTGTTTTCTGAATAGGATGGACCGACCTCAAAACACCGTTTAAGAAGCTGCTGAAAGTGTCAATCCTAGGGAATAATGTCCATCAACCTCTAATCCTTTTGAATCAGTTAAGTGACCGCTGATGTTGAACTGTGGAGAGCTTTGCTTAAGATTTCACATGTGTAGCAGGTTTCGGTGATTGGCTGACCCCACAAGCTCGATTGATAAATATGGTGAGAAGACATGGGTGAAGAATTTATAGACGAGTTTAGAAGAATGCGAGAAAGGGCTGAGTTTTGGCTAGAGAGAAGCTACGGGTGTTGGTGAGCAGAGATGTCCTCCTGAGCAAAAAGTTTCATGTGCGGTCTCACTTCTGCAAAGTGGGACCTATGATTGGTGGAAAGCTTAGCTCTCGGCGTCCGCGGCTTCCGGACCGATGCCATGGGATTTCTTTGTCCAGGAATTTCGAGCGAAGTATGTTACTGATATGTATAAAGAGGTCAAGTGGAAGCAATTCTCTAATTTGAAGCAAGAAAATCTGTCGATGGCCCGAATATGAAAGAAAGGGTTAGCCACGTATTAAATATGCGCCAGTAGTCATATTGAAGCATTAGAATTGTAGGCGGTTTGAGGATGGTTTAATTGATGCAAAGAATTATCCTAACACTTGTTACTTCTGCATCGCGGCAGAATTTCCTATCGATTGGTGCTGACGGGTATGAAGGTGAAAAGTCTTAAATGAGTAATCGGGGAAAGAAATCATAAGAGAAAGTTTGCAAGGGAGCTCTTCCTCATGTAAAGAATTAGAGGCTCGGGTGAATCGGTGTCGTAACTGCTTCTTTGGGGAAAATGAGACTCTGTTAGCACCTAGTTTCGGTAGAGGCATGACCTAACAAGGTGGAAATCTCGAAGGCCTTCACATTGCCATAAGCGACATTGATATTCTGAGATGGTTGTTGGAGGATGCATCAGATGTGGAAGCCGCGGACCATCTCTTAAAGTAAAGTTGTCGAGAGAATCAGGAATTTAAGGAATCCTCGAGGCGTTCGCGGGGAGGATCGAATGCACCTTCAGCGACTCATGATCGAGGTGGAGGTCGAGGCATTTTGAGACAAAGAGGGGCGAGGAAATGCGTATCGAGAGGCAGTGGAATGCCTCTATTCTACAACCCGGCATAAGCTATTCTATGAAGGCTCGTGAAGATCTGGATTCTCTAGAAGTTATAGTTGGTATTTTTTCTCTCTATGATATGGAGATACATGCTTTAATTGATCCTGGTTCTACTCATTCCTATGTTTGCACCGAGCATTTGTTTGATAAAATGCCATCAGTAGATTAATTAGAATATGATATGCATGTGACCAGTCCCCTGGGGCATAGTGTTAATGTTAACCGAGTATATAAGAATTGCCTAATAATGATTCATGATAGAAAGTTCTCTGAGGACTTAATTGCTTTGCATTTTCGTGAGTATGATTTAATATTGGGGATGGATTGGTTGTCGAAACATCAGGCTATAGTTGATTGTGATAAGAAATTTGTGGTACTTAAATGTCTCGACCAGTCGACAGTGACAGTACATGGTATCAGAGTTGGCCCACTATCTAATGTAATCTCAACTATGCAAGCCCGTCGATTTCTTAGAAAAGGATATGAGGCCTTTTTGGCATTAGTGCTTGACTCTAAACAGGGACAAGTAAAACTGGAAAATATTCGGGTGGTAAAAGAATTTCCGGATGTGTTTCAAGAGCTACAGGGTCTTCCACCTAAAAGGAAAGTAGATTTGTCCTATTGAAATTTATAAGATAAACTCTATCTCGAGGGCGCATACAGGATGGCTCCGATGAGATTAAAGGAGTTAAAAATTCAGCTCTGATCCACGGATGAAAGGGTTTATTCAACCTAGTGTTTCTCCCTAGGGTGCACCTATTTAGTTTGTTAAAAAGAAAGATGACACCTTACGGATGTACATTGATTATCGACAAATAAATAATCTGACAATGAAAAACAAATACCCATTGCTAGAATTGAAGATCTTTTTGATAAGTTGAAGGGAGCTAGTGTCTTTTCTAAAGTAGACCTCCGATCTAGATATTATTAGCTTCAAGTAAAAGATGAGGATGTGCCGAAAACAGCATTTAGAACCTGATATGGTCATTATGAATTTTTAGTAATGCCATTTGGGTTGACTAATTCACCGACATCATTTATGGATTTGATGAATCGAGTCTTCCGACCTTATTTAGACAAGTTTGTGGTTGTGTTCATAGATGATATCCTAGTGTATTCCAAGAATGAACAAGAACACGAACAACATTTGCGAATAGTTTTGCAGACTTTGAGAGAGAAACATTTGTATGCTAAGTTAAGAAAGTGCGATTTTTGGCTCAAGGAAGTTTCATTCCTAGGCCATATTGTTTATGCAAAAGGCATTAGAGTTGATCCTGCTAAAGTTGAAGCTATTGTAAATTAGAAACCGCCCCGAAATGTAACATAGGTAAGAAGTTTCTTAGGTTTAGCTGGATATTATCGATGATTTGTAAAAGTTTTGTCGCGCTTCCCAGTCACTAATTACTCCGAAAGGGGTAAAAATTTGAATGGAATGATAGATGCCAAGTCGGTTTGACTGGCGAAGAAAATGCTCGATTTGAAGCACCGTGTTGACTCAACTACTCAGGGTAAAAGAGTACACCATATATAGTGATTCTTCAAGGAATGGACTGGGATGTATGTGCGATGCAAGATGGCAAAGTAATTGGCATATGCCTCAGACGAGATGAAACCATGAACAAAATTATCCACACATGTTCGACTAGCTTAGAGTAGTGTTCGCTTTGAAAATATGGCGACACTATTTATGGTGAAAGATGTAAGAATATATCTGGAATCATAAAAGTCTCCCAAACCACTTGTTAACTTCGGAAGGAGCTTAGATTTGAGGCACAACGACGGTGGCTAAATTATTCAAAGACTATGATTGTGTGGTGGATTTTTACATCAGGAAGCTAATGGTGGCGGATGCCTTAAACGGGGCGATGTCAGCTTTGTCCTTTGTAGCCTGAGTGGATGAAGAAGAATAACACCGGATGGAGTGTTATTGGCTCAATTAAAAGCTCAGCTTTGTCTTGAAGTAGATGATGGTGATTAACAGAAGAAATGATGTCGAGTTCTGACAAAATACAATTAGTGAAGATGGAGGCGGGCGAATATTCAATGAAAGAAGATGGAGGTATAAACCATAAGGGAAAATTATGTGTTTTAGCGAACAAGGGAGTGAAAAATAAGCTGCTACTTGAAGCTCACAATACCGTATTTACATGCATCTTGGAGGTAACAAAATGTACCAGGATTTGAAACAGTATTATGGGTGGCGAAGAATGAAGGGATGTGACAAATTATGTGTCAAATGTTTGACTTGTCGGTCGGTGAAGGCGGAACATCAATACCATCGAATTACATTAAATCCCGACAAATTCACAATGGAAGTGTGATGACATTGCTATGATTTTTGATAGGCTTTTCACTCTTACGCAAAAGAAACATGGTGATATAGGTAATAGTAGTCCATTACAAAGTCGACCCATTTGTACCAATCGGGCTTGACTCTCTTCCATGGATCCCGATTGCGTGGTATGTGAATGAGATTGTCCGATTGCATGAGATTCCATTATCAATAGTGTCTGACTGCGATCCACAGTTTACTTCAAGGTTTTAGAAAGAATTACAGTCAACCTTAGGTACTCGACTGAACTTAATACAACCTTTCATCCACAAACAGATGGACAATCTGAAAGAGTGATTAAAGTATTAGAGGACATGCTTCGAGGTTAGGTGCTAGATTTTCTGGCAAGTTAGGATAGGTATATTTCCCTTATGGAATTTTCCTATAATAACAGTTTTCAGTCAAGTGTTGGTATGGCCCCCTATGAAGCTTTGTATGGAAGGAAATGTAGAACCCCTGTATGTTGAACATAGCTAAACGAGCATAAAGTAATTGGTCCTGACATAGTAAAAGAGACAAAAGAAAAATTTTGTGTCATTCAACAAAGGTTAAAAGTTGCTAGTGATAGACAAAAGTATTATGCAAATCTGAAAAGAAAAGGCATAGAGTACGAATTCGAAGATAAAGTTTTCTTGAAAGTATCCCGGTGGAGGAAGATACTCAGATTTGGAAAGAAAGGGAAACTGAGTCCAAGATTCATTGGCTCTTATGAGATTTTAGAAACCATTGGACCAGTCGTTTTATCGTTTGACTCTCTCCCTCCAGGAGTTGGCCGACTACATAATGTGTTTCATGTACTTAATATTCGGAATCTTAGTTCAAATAGATCTCACATATTGTTGCAAAGATCTTTCAGTGAGCTCAGTTCACTTTTGATGAAGAGCCAAAAGTTATTCTAGATCGTGAAGTGAAACAATTGCGGAACAAACAAGTTCCTCTTGTAATGGTGCTTTGGATACACCACGATATGGAGGAAGCGACTTGGGAACTGGAATCCACAATGAGGGCACAGTACCACAACTCTTCAATTCAGGTATCACCTTTAAGGAAGAAATTCTTTTAAGGAGGGGAGAGTTGTAACACCTCAAACTATACCCTAGTAGTTTTTATGACATGTGTAAATTATAATATAAGATTAATTGCATTTTTCGAATTTGAGTGCTAAGTATAAAAAGGGTAAAATGGTAATTTGACAAATTCAGGACTTAAAGGACAAAATATAAAAAGAGTATATGCTATTTTAGAATTTTAATAAGTTGGAGTTACAAATAGATTGAAAGTGGATGACTAAAATGCAAAGGGTTAAAATAAGGCTAAATTCCCTTAAAGCCAAACAATGCCTTCTAAGAAAGGGAAAAAGTTCCCATTTGTTGGCTTTAGGGGTTAAGAGACTCTTGTTTGGAGAAGAAGAAATTTGAGGTTGCTTGTCCTCCATCTTTGGGTTTTACTTGTTCAAGTAAGAAGAAAAGAAGAAAAGGAAGCTAGGTGGGTTTTAAGAAGATCTCAAGAAGAATAAAGAAGAGGAGAAGAGGTAGAAGCTTGGCGTTTTTAGCCTTGAGTAGATCTAGTGCAGGATCTAGCTTGTTTGTGTGTATATTTTGATTTGGTTGTGGTTGTTTTGGTTGTGACCTCTAATGAGAACAATTTGTGTGAAAAAGGTAAGTAGGGTTTTTATGGAAGTGCATCCAAATTGTCCCCCATACCTATGTTCTTATTTTTGCCATAGCTTAGCTCACCAACCTGGCTGAATGATTAGTTTTAAAAATTTAAGACCCATAGCTACATTTTTAGTCGAATGTCAGACAGTCCCTGATTTGGAGTAATTATGGTTGTTTGAATCATAACTTGAGTTTTTTTTTATTCAAATAGTGTGATTCAAATTTAAACACAAACTAGACATGCAGGAGAACAAATTTCATGAAGGAATTATAGCAAATGTAGTCCCCCATTGTTACCGAAATTCATCAAAATAAGGAACAATTACATCACGAAGGCTTGTATTGGGCAGTCCATGAGCGGAAGAAATTCCGGTGGTTTGAATCATAACTTGGGTTTTGTTGATTCAAATAGTGTGATTCAAATTTTTAAACAAACTATACATCTGGTAGAACAATTTTCATGAAGGAAGTATAGCCAAATTTAGTCCCCATTGTTACAGAAATTCATCAAAGTAAGGGAACAATTATATCTTGAAACCTGTCTTAGAACAGTCTGGATGTTATAACCATATCTCCCAATTGAAAAGTCCAAATGATCCAATTTGTAAGCTATAGGAAACTTAAGACATAGGGGAATATTTGATTAGAATATCACTTTGTCTAAAAACAATCTCATTTATAGGGTTAAAATTGTAGTTGAAAATGGACTTGGGACTTGTCTCGTACTGTTCAAGCAGAATTGGTTTAGTTTGCATAGTGACTGTTTGGCTAAATTAAACAAACTTTTGAAGTACAATGTCAAAGCATTCTCCAAATAGTTGTTAAGCACCAAACCAACTCATATGAGACACAAAACACACAAAACACAAGACATGTATAACCTACAGATACTAAAAGAAATCCAAAGCTGATTCTACTCAAATTTGTCCCCTCAAACTTGAATAGTGTTCCTCGTGAAATACGACATTAAAAACAAGAGGGAAGGGGACTCCTTGAAACAATCATCTCATTTCTCTTGCCTTAGAACCAACTTTAGGACTTCCAAAAACATGAAAAGAACAACGAAAACAAAACAAAACAAGATCAAACAAGAAAAATTAACTAAAAAAAACTAGAAAATGGAAAAGGAAACATTACCAAGCTTGGGTTACCTCCCAAGGAGCTACTCCGTTTTTCTAGAGTCTAGCTTGACTCATCGAACTACGGAAAGAATGATGATTCCCTTCTCCATCCGTTCCTAAGAACCAGTAGTTGTGCTCAATTAGCAACTTGAGCACATAGTCTTCCACGATCATTATTTTGTTTAGATTTTTTTTTCTTTTTATTTCACAATGGTTGCTATCAATTCTTTGTTCAACTTAAAGATGCACTCATCCACCTCGGACATGAGGGTCATTTTCTCATTTTCAATAACAGCTGCATCTCACCCATGCAGAGTAATCTCTGAAAAGTCTCAAACCAACTAACTCGTCCTCATGTGGTTCAGGAGAAGTTGACTCATCTTCTCTGTAACTAATACTTTCAATTCATGTGCATCACCCTCCACTCTTTGACTTCTCAAGCTCTCCACCACTCTTTAAGGTGATATCCTTTTTTGTGCTCCACATCTTCTTTTTCGGCTTCTCATGAGATTGGTGGGAAGCTCTTTGTTATTCCTTAACTCATGTATTGGGCCATTAACTCTTCTATACTCAACTCTTTCCTTTGTGGATGTTGTTCTATCTTAAGTTCGGATTGAGTATGATATGTGGCCTTTGGAGTTATTGTCTCTTCTAAGCTCTTTAGTGGTATGGATTGAAATTGGACATTGGCCTTTGTTTCTTCCATGCATAGTCATTCTAGTCTTAGCGGTGTAAACCCAATTGGGAATGGCTAGTTCATCCCACTTCATTTTCAAATATTAGCTCTTCTTGTGGAGGTTGGTTCACCGCTCCACTCATGAAGTTGGCTTGAGAAGGTTTCAAATTAATCTTGAGCTCTTCTCCATTCCAGCCATGGTTTTCTAGACTTGGTTTGGCCATTTGAGCTCAGGGTACCATTTCGACTCTTGCTTTAGCCAATTTAGTCATGGTTTCTTCTAAGCTTGATCCTTGGAATTGGGTAGAATGGAGAGTATGATGACTTGCTTCCCATGAGAGGCTCAAAGGATGGTCTCATCCAAAATTATAATTGTTCGAGTATGGGGTACCTCCATATTGAACATGATTCATAGACATATGTGGGTTCCACACTTAACTTCTCGCTCTTTGATGATGCTTATTAGTTATTTGCTTCATTCTCAGATGCTAAGTAAGGAGGGCCACTTTAGTTGATAGTTCCATGAAAGGGTCCATTGTGTGTTAAATCCTACAAAACAAAAATGAAAACAAACCAAAAGTATTAGAATATAAAAGGAAAAATAAAACAAGACTAACTATATACGGTATCAATGACCAGTAAAAACACGATCCCGACAGTGCGAAAACTTGATAGGCTCAAAATGTGTTATATAAAATGTGTGTGCCTATATGCGCAAGTACACATGTCGTATCAAGTAGTAAAGTGATGAGTGATGAGTATCATTCCCACGCGGATTAGGTTACTAAGTACTTAAATTAAAATAGTCCTAACTTTATTTGAATTAACACAAAGAAGTTAAAATGAAAACAAACTAAACTAAACTAAATAAATCCTAAACTAAAATGTCTAACATGCAAGGAAAATATAATTACAGAAAACCTAGAGTTTTGATTTCATCTAACAAATTCCTATGGTGAGAGGCTTAACTTGTTCCCAATGATACCTAAATCATATAATGTGGCCAATTTCACTAAGCACATATTATTTCTTTTCTCAAGCAATATGATCTACCCTTGGAAAAGGTTCTAATGTATCTCTACCTCGAGCCGTCAAACCGAGGATGCATTAAGCATTAGAAACTGAAAAGCAGGCAACATGTAACCCACCAAATATCTCTATTCTATGGTGAAACATGACATTTCCATTCATGTAGTGCAACCTAATTATTGTTTCTCGACCTCAAATTGGAGTCCGCAATCATGTTAATAGTGATAAATCCTCAAGAAGCATTAGGAATTGAATAGAACATTCAATGTAATAAAATCCAAACATCAAAGATTACAAATCAAAGTTAAACACCATAGTTCATTGTTTAGACTACATCAAAACCCTAGAAAATGAGATTAGCTCACGGAGGGGAGAAATACAACCATAGAAAATGAAGAAAAGCAAGAAAATAGGAGAAGATGATAGATGAAACCCATTTCCTCTCCAAATCTTCACGAGTAGCTCCCGACTCTCTCCTGTCGAACTCCCCTACGAACCCCTCTCAAAATGCCCTAAAATCATTCTTTTTATCTGGTAAAAAAACAGAGAGAGAGGAGATGAGCTTGTAGCTTATGGGCCCAGAACATCCCACATTTGTAGATAGGGTGTTTGGCGCTGCTTGCGTGGCAAGCATGGGAATGCGGGAGCCATCCAAGCTTGACTCACGCCACTGGCGTGAGGTGCATGCAGCTTAAGTGTAGGTACTCAACCTTTTTAGCATGGTGCTCGCTAAAGAGTGAGCAACTCATGCTAAAGCATGAGCAACTTAAGTTTAATTTAGAAATTCTCCCTTCATTTCGTGATGTCGCATCTTATTCATTTGGACTCCGAATCATGTGATCTTGGTGTCTACGGAAAGATCTCGGAGTCTAGAATGTCATGCAGTGAGGAGCAATACAGAAGTATCAACAATTGAAAAAGATCACATGTTTTACTTGCAAGTTTGCATGATGGCTTCTTGAGTTTTCTTCGATTTTGCTTATTTTCGGCTTTGGCTAATCACAAGGTGAAGAGAGAACAGTAAGACCTTGTTTATCTCATGAAACACTACTAGACATAAGCAAAAAATGGGGATGAATAGTGTTTAGATACTCATTAGATCCCTTCATTCCACTACCTAGCGTCACAGACTTTGATTGCAAATTCTCCCAGTATAACTCATGTATGCTTAAAAATGATAAAATAACACTCAATCCCCATGGAAACCCCTCCACCCTTGAATCTTGAACTTCAGCTCTAGTTTGGTCTAGAGAGACTCTTTGAAACGTCTTCTAGTCTTATTTTTATTCTCGTGCTTCAATATCTCTTTGAATATTTTCCTTGATTTGCAAGATAATCTCCAATTTGTGTTTATAGAAGAAGGTTACCTTGATTGTGAAATTTTTCCTTTGAAATCCAAATTTTATCTCCATAAATATCTCATCAAATGTTTTGATTTATCTCCATAAATATCTCCTGATCCGGAGTACATAAAAAGGAGACCTAAAGTTTTGCCTAAGATTATTCCAACACATTATCCCTAATAATATATCTAAAATTTTATGTTTTAGATGTTAAAATATTAAGATTAAACTTTTATTTCTTCTTTAAAAATATAATTTTTGATCATTTACTCAAATCTTCAACATACTTTGGTAGATAGCACTTCTAGAGACCATAGCACATGTTCCTAACAAACGCTTAAATAATTATTTCTTTATAAAATTATGGTCATCTACTTTTTAGTATGTATAAAAGATCATTAAAGAATTGTTTTTGTAAGCATAGTATAAAATGTCTTCAAATTCTTTAGGATGTTTTATGAACTTTTAATCATCAAATTATTAGGCAAGTACCAAAACAAGGATGAAAAGCAAAGAATAAATGTAAAAGAAAACCATTGACCAGTTGATAGGAGTGAATGCATGTGTTTAAAATGTGTATGCCTATGTGTCTGAGTCATACACCAGTAATATAATAGAAAGTAAAATTATCGTCCCGAAGAATTGAGGATTCAACTTTGTCGACTCTAATCTAAGCTTAAGAGTCTATTTGAATGGTGAAAATCCGTAAAGACTCAAGATAACACTAACCAGCCATGCAAAGACACCTTCTGCGACTAGATAAGACTAAAAACGCCTTAAGATATAGATTTCACCTAAATAAGCCTATATGAACCCTTAACCCAATCAATTAATATTCATTTCATTAAGTTGATGGCGATTTCACTAATGCAATTGTGAATCTCTCTCCATAACTCACAACCTACCCCTAAGATTTAGGTATTTTGCATCTCTACTCAACCACAAAAACCACAAGGAGATACATTATACTTAAGAAACCCCAAATACCCTCTCTTAATCTCACTTATATCTCTATCTCATGATAATTAAATGGTATTTCATCCTTATTCTAATTTTATTCTCTCACTTCTCATATCTTGAATCAAACCTGAAACCGTACAAATATTATTAAATACTATAAGCATTAATAACGAAATCAAATACTCAACATAGATATGAAATAAGGCATTAATCAATAGAAACTAAGAGAGATTCAAACAAACAAGTCTTGGCTACATCTAAACCCTAAGAAAACTAACTAAAACATAAGTAGAAAAGGGAAGAGATAAAACAAATTTGGCATTGAAGCTCACTTCTCCTCAACCGTCTTCTTCTTCCTCAAGTTCTCTTCCTCTTCCAAGAGCGAAGCCCTAGGGGGTTTCCACCCAATAGGGGCTCTCCTCAAACATGTCCCCTTTTATAGGCCTCCTCAAATTAGGTCAAAAATGGGTTATTTCAACAATATGAGTAACTCATTTCAGCAAAATCGTTGCTTCATCATGACAAAGGGTTCTTCGTCGTGACAAAGAGACCTTAGTCTCCGGCTCAGGCAAGAGGCTTATGCAGTGTGTACTCCTTAGTCACTTATGAAGCCTTGGCGACTACTCCTTGTTTTGCTTATTCTGATGCCATAACTTTCGTTCGGACCAGGGTGAGCAATCTTGGTCTCGTTGGAAGCTTAAAGATTGAATTCATCTGCACTTTCGAAAAAGGCCATAGAATGTCATACTACCATTTTAAAATTCATGAGGAACTGAGTGCATGTTGTACTTCGAGTTGAGAGTTTTTGGCATTTTGCTTCATTTCGATTTCTCCCACCCGATAGGTTGGCCTGTCCTTAAAGATGAACATTTAGAGCACTAAGACACTTATTTAACATAAAAATACTAAGAAACTAAGTAAAACATGGAGATGAAATAAGTATTCAAGATACTCATCACCAACTTGACTAATTATAAGCAAAAGGCAAGGCATTAACTCATAAAATGAGAAAAATAAATATGAAGTAGGTATCTAAAGTTACCCCACATATGAGAGAAACAGTTCATAACGAAACACTACTATGCCAACCCTGTTAAACATAAAAGATATTATGGTGATTTTGTTAATTTTGAATTCTATCTTTGTTTCCTAAATTAAAATTTTTATTTTATTTTGAAAAAATAAAGCAAAATATTTGATCTAGAAACAAAAGATATTCTTTTAAAATAATAAAAGGAATATGAGAAAGAAAATTTACAATTCTTAACATATATTACTGACTTTTTGGTTAATGTAGCACCATGAAAAGAGTTTTTTAGGATGATTTAATATTAGGAGTTCAAAGCTAGTCGGGAACAATTAGGGAAAAAAAGTCAATTTGTTACTTAATTACCATATTTCATGGAATCCTTTCAAATCTTTCAAAAAGAGAAAAAGATGTTTTAAACATATAGGGAATTCAAAATCCATTCACTCCAAAAAATTTCAAATCGTCAATGCTTGCCTAGGGTACGTAGAAAGACATTAATTAGTTTAATGCATCAATTTTAATAAATTTTTATTTCTTTAATTACATCGTTATCATTTCTTTGCTTTTCTTGAAATGTCTTACTCACAACTCACAAGTCGCAACCTCCACCACTAAATGTGACTATTTATTTATCATTTTCTCACTTGACCAAGTCAACCACCACAACTACCAAAAATAATTGAGAGAGAAGAAGGGTTACCCTTTTCAATCCCACCATAAGCTTCTAGCACTTCCCAGATGCTGTGGGAAGTCTATTTATATTTATTTTTTTGAGATATGAATTGTTTTGACATTAGATGCCCTACTATTTATGTTTTTTTTTTAAATATGAATTATTTTGATATTAAACTTGAAAAGTAGAATGTTGAAAGAAAAGGTCTTCTATACTACAATTTATGATAGGGTTAGGTCCATTTTCATTCAATGCCAAACGGAAATGAGCAACTACCACAAATAATTAAGAGAGAAGAAGGGGATGCTCTTTTTACAATCCAACCATGACTACCACAAATAATTGAGAGAGAAGGGGATGCCTTATTTACAATCAAACCATGGCTTCCACCAATAGTTCCCAAATGCCCTCTTCTTCTGAGGAGTAGTCTATTTATGTTTTTTTTTCCAGATATGAATTATTTTGATAATAAACTCCAAAAGTAGAATGTTGAAAGAAAAGGTCTTCTCAAGTGTAACTAATGATAGGATTGGGTCGACTTTCATTCAATGCCAAAGGGAAACAAGCAACTACCACAAAAAATCAAGAGAAAAAGGGATATCCTTTTTACAATCCAATCATTGTTGTTACTGGTTAATACGTCTTTCAGGCGCCCGACAAACGAAGCGTAAACACTGCCAAAAGGGGGTTCGATGTGATGTGTGGTGTGTCTCGGATGATTAATTCGACAAAATATGGAGAATATGAAGAAGGAAGTTTGTGTAGTTATAATTGCATATCTTTCCCTGGTGGGGAGTCTCTGTTTTATACTCGAATTTCTCCTTGGTTTTTGGAAAGACAATCTCATGATTTTGATGAAAAAATCTCTCTTTCCTAATCAAAGACCAATTATCCTTGATTTTTGGAAAGATAACATCATGATCTTGGTGATAAAATCTCTGTTTCCTTATCAAAGATCAATTATCCCTTATTAAGGATTAATGTTTTTGAGACGTATCAAATTTGGATATTGAGAGATCCGTGGATAAATATCCTATCAAATTCATTTCTCCTTAACGTATTTCTTTGACAGACCTCCATGTGCGATGAGATGTGGCCCATTGGGGACTCGGGACTGAAGCGGGATGTAAGACTTTACTATGCAGTTTGGTTCCGCATGGTTTGATGTGGTGTGACTATCTTAGGCCACTTTGTGATTTGGGTCAGGCGATAGGCCCATGCAGCGGCTGGGCTATTGAGTGAGTGGGTGCTACAATTTTCAAAGACCCCTGGTTTCCTCTAGCTGCCCCTTTTTCATTTGGAATGTCATACCCTTTTAGTGAGGAAAAATACTATGTTCGGGACCATAGTATGGAAAATTGGGAATGAATTAATGCACATATGTTCCCGATGTGCCTAAAGCACATGACGTTGTAATTGATGCATTCAATGCGCCTTTTGAAGTTACACTATATATATAGGGGTGAATGCACAAAGCATGAAATTTTCAGCAGTTCCTGCCAGTTTATATAAACATATCCTATTGGCCACATACAAGGCGATTGAAGGTGGAGTAATGATGGAGGGAGACTTTTAGAAGTCTCTGCAACTGTTTGTTGTTTATGGATATTGTTTGTTTGAATATGTCATCCGTGTGGACCTACCATTCATTTAGGAAGGGAAGACCGACTATGCCATCGCTCCCATTTCAGAGTTCTTTGCTAAGGCTAGGTGCCCCCCTGTCCTGGTGCCTTCTGGAGTTGCAGCAATCGAGGTGTAAAGCTGAGATGAGGGGAGATTTCAAGCAAGATAATTCATATTTTTCTTTTTCTTCGCTTTTCTCCTCTTCCTCTTCTTCTTCCTTTCACCTCTTCATTTTCTTCTTCCTTTCACCTCTTCATTTTCTTCTTTTTTTCATGACTCCCTTTTTTGTTTCCTTTTTTTTGGCAATCAGCCTGTTATGATTACCTAGACATCTTTGTAATGGATCCATCAAGGTTGCTTGGATATGTTTGTCTTTGTTTTATGTAACTATTGACGCATTTTAGCGTATTTTAATAAGATTTGGTTTTTTGGACATACTTATGCAACAAGCTTTCTATTTTTCATTCTTTCTTCATTGTGTGACTAGGTGCGAAGTTGGCTTTTGAAGCCTCTTGAGTTTTAGGGATTGGTTTTCGTATTCCTCTGATAGGATTACTCTTTAGGCTCTGCTCGGTTAACAGGCTCGGGCCGTTTCGAAAGGCAAATCCAAGGGCCCAGCAGCTAGACGGACCTAGGCTAGGGGCTTTGTGGTTAATAGATCCAAACAGCTGGGTGCTTACCATCAGTGATCTCATTTGTTTTTTAGGTGCCCTAGAAGATGAAACATTTTGTGAATACTAAGCGTTGGGGGAAAGGAGCACATCTCCGGAATCACATGGCTATTAATAGGCGTTCCCCCGTGTGCTGTTCATGCCTTGCCCTACTCTGGGATGAGGGTCGGATGTTAACTTCTTTACTATTGCTGAAACCTTTCGCAAAGTCCTTTGTGTATACGCAACACTCCACGAAGTCTTTAAGGAGAGGAATAGGTTTGAAGGTTTCTCGCTCATGTACCAGATCTCTGGTGGTTTTCTTTGCTTGCTTCAATTTTGGTATATGGGTTATGGTTTGGTTCACTCGCTTTGGTCTTGCCTCAACCGTTCTTGATCGCCGTGGTTCTTGGGCGAAGCTGTGCGCGAGGTTTTGCAGGATGCACTCGAGCACAGGGGCGTCCGATAGGCTTTGAAAACTACTCGGTTTGGTCACGCTATCGTTTTAATAGGAGATCGTCGAGTTGATTCCCCTTTTTTTCTTTTTTTCTTGTAGAATGGCGAGAGGTCAAGAGAAGACTTCCACCAATCAAGTTAGGCGTAGGAGGGGGTCCAGCAGGGAGTTGCCTTTTGTAAGCAGCCTTGTCTCTTCCATGTCCATGGAGGAGTTGAGGTCCTTCTGCTGAGTTCCTAACGACATCAGTTTAGAATTATCGGATTGTCCAGCTATCTCAACTATAGGAGAAGCAGATAACGTCGTCTACTTCACACAGGAGCGATTCGTCGGCCGGACTTTGCTTCCACAGTTTAGGTCGTTGGTGAAACCAATTCCTACATGTTTCTGACACCTCCTAAACCATTCATCAAGCGTTATTCAGTTTTTAATGGGTTGCGGTGTGTAACTTTCTCTATTGGTTGGATATTTCTCTGGTGGAGATATGTTTTCATCTACACCGCTGACCTTAAGGAATTTGAGGGCGGAGTTATTTATCCGCCCACAATCCCGACTTCAGTCATGCTTAGGCTCCTACGATTCTTCCAAGATGGAGGCAAAGGGGGTTATCCTGGTCAGGGGCCCATGGTACGAGACGCCCGGATCTCTAGGGCTTCCCTTTTACGTGAATCAGTCCTTGGCGTTCCTAGGTTTATTTTAGTTTAGTTGCAACTCATGTTCTGCTAGGTGGATTATGTATTGACGTACCTCTGTTTTCTTGATGTCATTCAGACAAGCGCAAGCAAGGTCGACTAGTAAATAGGATTGAGAAGGCTAGGTTGGATAACATTAGGTGATTGCTATAGATAACGGAGGTAGAGCATAATCATGAGCTTTTGTTGACGGCGAAGAACCTACGAGAGTTGGGCGGTAACCCTTTCCCTTATATTATCCCCATCGTTTCCTACTCGTTTCCCGCTGAGGTCATTAAGGGGGAGCACTTTGTTCTAGCCGACCTTTTCAAGTTGGTCTCGGGTAGCTCTTCTTAGGCAGTTATGTGGAGGGTTATGTGGAGGCCGCTAAAGGGACCTTAATGAGGTCTGCCCGCGTCACCCAGCCTCAAAGTCCATGGCCTGCCCCTCGATCGATAAAAAAGAGGAAAGAGACGAGGGCGCAGTAAATGAAGATAATCGAAGCCGAGATGGAAGATTTTGTAGATTGGACGGGCGTGTGCCAGTGACCTCGTTGAGGAGGAGGAAATGTCTAACCTTGCCATCGGGTTTGCCTTACGGATGTGTAAATGGGCTGTTACCGAGAGGGTGAGGTGATGAGTCTTAAACTCATCTATTTTTAATCCATTTTTCTGGCTTGTTTTTGTACCGGCTTTGTTTTAATGTAGTGTATTTACAAACTTTGTGTTTTGTAGGAGTTAATTGAGGAGATTTCCAACAAGAAGGAAGAGAAAAAGCAACAATTCAACGGTCTTTTCCACGTGAGTGATTATTATCGCAACAAGCGTCTAAGCTCCAGTATTTACAAGAAGGCGTAGCCATAACAATACTTTTGTATACTTAACCTGAATCTAAAAAATTGGCGAATGAGCTATGTAGCAACAAAAACTGACTTTCGTGATAGGAAATGGGAAAAGCTAGTTGAGGCAAGATCGATTATGTTCGCGGCGTATGAAAGAATAAGCGGGAATACATGTCACGGCGAGGAATCTACATCCATGGCCCGGCTCTTACGGCATGGAAGGGAGATGGTTGAGACAAAGAAACTTGAAAGAAAGTTCGGTTACCTTGAAAAATTATATCGCAGTGGTGAAGCTTATGCTGGTTGAAGCGGCATGGTGCGACCACAAAGGAACCTAACGTTGCAACATACTTCCAAGGCGAGGAGATAAGTCTATAATAGCGACATAGGTCTTATCATGTAACATAGAAATAAGTTGAATAGAGAAAGCGGTCGCGACATACTTTTCTAGGTCATGACAAAGGTTTGACACAATGCGAAAAGAGTCTTTGTCGCGACATGAAATACGGTCGCGATAGCAAATATTAATGACACCCAGTCATGTATGAGCTTATAGAACAAAAGCGCAACAAAAGTCAAAACCGGTGGCAGCAAGCCTCTGTCATGACAAAAATCTGAGATAATACAAGACAGTGTTGCAACATAACCTGAACAGAGATGCTGTCGTGACATGAAAACTTGGGTCGTGACACTGACCCCAGAAGTTGCCCATGGCTGTGTTGCGACATGATTATCAATGTTGCGACATAGCTCTTGAGAATGCACAAAATATTGTTTAGACAAAAGAAACTCTATCGTAACAAATTATCATACTAAAAGAAGAAAACATCCTGACAAAAATATGTTGTTTGCAAGTAAGCAGAGGGGAGGACAAGATCTTGAGTTGCGACAGAGGCATACTACAACAAAGACACACCCCAGCAGACCGCGAAACTCTATTGCGACCACTGACTTCTAGGTCGCGACAAAGAGAAGGCAAATAAGGCCATAATTTTTAGGGATTCACATAGCCTCGGTGTAGGGCCCCAGGCTTTGAGAGCTTTATAAATAGAAATGGCTATGGAAAACAATGCGGTCAGTCGGTATCGGACGACAATTACCTAAGGAGCTAAGGACTCTTTTGTATTATTTTTTTTTTCTTTTCTTTTTTCTTCTTATTTTTCTTTTCTTCGTAGATTAGATTTAGAGTAGAACTTCTTAATTTGTTTACTGGATCTGAAACAGTAAATTATTCAGAAGTTTTGAAGTTGAATTTAAATCTTGAAACTCATTTACAATTATTGTTTGAATTCAATGAACTCCAGACAAAAGTTGGAACTTATTTCTTCAGTTGATTGCAATTACAGTGGAATTTTCCTTATCAGTTTAGTGTATCTTGTAATCCGGTTTTAGAGCACAACACGCTAGGAAAGATCTAATATTGAATTTATGGTCTTTTCTACCTGATAAGAGAAGAAAATTTCCTGAGTTTAGGATTTTGAATTTATTTGGATGGTGATGTTGTGAAATTAATTGTTCCCAATCTTAGTAGCTAATACCCATAAAAGGACTATTGTCTGGCTCTGATTTTAAGGAGGCCCTCTAAGTGACACAGAGATTTAGATTCCTGAGAGCATAGATTAGTTACTTAGGGGTATGCTAGACTAATATTGAAGAACTAATGAGCTCTGAAAGGTTACTTAGATAAATCCTCAATTTGCTCATAGTTTGAGAAGGGTTGAGTGATATATCAATTTAATCCAATTGAGATCTCTCCTTGGTCGGAGCCAGTCTTGATCCCCATGTTAGCTAAGATCTATTCAAGGAAAGGGAAAACTCTTTCAGATCTTAAGGATGAGACATCATTCATTTTTTAGAAATCTAGCAATTGCCCTGTCTTGGGAATCAAGAAATCTGCAGTTATAAGAAATGGGTATGAAGTATTGGAAAAGAAAAATACCCATATCCTATAGAGAAATTCTAATTACAAGTAATTGATTAGAATCATGATTCAGAAATGAACACAAATCTCTACTCAGTGAAAAGTATGGTTAGAGGAGGAATCAAAACTATACTACCTTGCCTCTTGACAAATTCAGATTCCAACTCAGGAGAAAATAGAATTAGATTATGATGCGAGGGTATAATTTCAGTAGAAATCCAGTGTCTACTTCAACAACGATAATACGGTTGATCCGGTTATATTTAAGTTTAAATTTTTTCCCTTTATTTTAAATGTAGGATTCTAGTTATTAAAATTCTTATTAGGTTACTAAATTTTCTAAAGCCGGACGTTCAAATAGTGTAGAACTTGAGTAGTAGGAGACAGTTAAAGTTTAAATTATTTTCATTCTCTTATTAGAGTGATATCAGGACTTATAGGTCCACTTTATTACTTAGCCTGCCTGTTGCACTTACGGTTTTTAAGACCAAATTAAATCTTTAATTGAGTTTAGCTGACAAAGTCTTATAGACATACAAAATTATATTTTGTTTTAATAAGTTTTAGCGTCGTTGTCGAGGATTTAATTGATCCCAGATTAATAATTCTTTGGTAGTATTGCCATAAATTTGTATATATATCAGTTGGGGTCTCATCAGTTTTGACGTATTAAAAGTTCAATTATAGTCTTAGTAATGATTTTCATAAATTTGAATATGCAAACTAATGGTCTTAACAAGTTTTAGCGTCATTGTGAGGGTGATAATGGTCCTTAGGCGTGGTGTCCGCAGATTTGTATACATACAAAATAGTCTTAATAAGTTTTTAGGCGCGCATTCAAGAATTTGAGCATTTAAAAATCAATAATTCTAACAAAAAGAGAGAAATGCTAATTTGGACATTTTTCTTTGTTTTACAAAAAATTTCAAAAATCAACCATGAGTTTAATAACGATTAATTTGGATAAACTCTGATCTTTTTTGGAAGCTTAATAGATACCATAATTTTTGTTACCACTAACTCTATTTGATCTGATTGTGTTTCCATTTCGGGGAAGGTATTAAATGCACATAAAATCGAAGCGGAAGCTACTTTTGCCTGAATCTGAAATTGAAAGAACCACAGAAAATGCGAGAGCTACAGTCTTTGAAGATGTCAGTATGGCTAATCAAATAGAAAGATTGCACGTTATTCGAGAAGTAGAAGAAGCGAGAGAGACCATGAGGCTAACTGATGGAGGAGAATTTGGAGGCCCGTCATCGAGAAGAATACTCTAACGTGAAACAACCCCCTATTGAAATGAGCAATTTTAGAGTTAAAGCCATCTTTGATTACAATGGTTCCTTAACATGATTCTTTGGCCGCCTTCGGAGAAGATCCAAATGAGCTTTGGGAATTTTATGAGGATGGTAAACCTTTGCTGAAAGCTTGAGATGGGTAAAGATAGATGTGGTCAAAGCTGCCTCTTCCATTCTCATTGAGAGGCGTGGCGACCACATGGTTTGCGACTCACTTTGCCCGGTGGGATCGGTGAATACTTGGGAAAATGGGTGGAGGCATTCATGGCGGATTTTTCCCTCGACTCTCATATTGAGAGGAAGAGGGAGAATCGTGTTTAAGCAAGGGGAGGATAAGAGTCTCTACACTGCATGGGAGAGGTTCAAGAGATTGTTGAAGAGGTGCTGATGCATGAATCGTCGACAACTCAGATGGACATTTTCTACCATGCCATAGATTATGCCTCCAGGTATAATTGATGCATCCCTCTTTGTGGAGGTTTTAAAATAAGAAGTGCGAAGAGGCAAAGCGAGTTATGAAGACCTTGCACAGATCTTCGAGGGCTTGACAAACAGAATGAGGAAATGGTCTGATTAAGTTAGATAGAACTATAGCCATGGAAGCGAAGCTTAGTCATGATTGTAAACAGTGAGTAACAATGAGAGGAGGATGCACACTGCATAAGAAGTTGGAACAGTGAGAGAAGGAAGGAGAAATAGTGTTGAGGGGTATGAGGAAGAGCCCTACCAAGTTAAGGAAACAAAGTATATGAATGAGCAAAGAAGTTACTAGTTCAAGCCTAACCCCAACTTGCCAACACACTACACTCCATCATTGAGGAACCATGAGAGCTTTTCGTATGGTGGAGGAGCACAACAGGGCCCTAGACATGGACATAACTACCATCAGGTTTAGACTCAGCACAGGTTCCAACAATGACAACAACAATACTTGACAACAGCAAAGGGACAACGGATAAGGAGTATCGAGTGAAAGAACTGAGCCTTTGAAAATCGAGTGCACTACGATTCATGATAGAAAACAAAAGGATCCTGAATGTGCATGAGAAAAAATTTGCTGAACTTGAGAATTTCCAAGCTAACACAACTGTGTTTCAAACAAATATCAATGCTACATTGAGAAACTTGGAGACTCAAGTAGAGCAGCTGCCCTATCCTTGCAAAGACAATCCAGAAATACATTTCCCAGTAGTACTGAGATCAATCCTAAATATCTCACACCAACTGCAATGAGAGGCAGTGAAGAATTACAAGGAAGCAAGAAAATGTAGGCCAAAGCATGCATAGGCGAACCCGATGAGGAAAAGCTCACTCCCAGAAGCAAGCAAAGGATCTTTGAAAGAAGACAAATTATAGCAAATGCAGCTAGGGACACTAAAGCGAGCGGCTTCTTGGGAACAACCTAAAGCGGGGAATTTCCTGTTTTTTTGTTTAGTCTGATTTATTCAGTAGAATTTTGAGTATTTGATGTTTCAATTTAATCTGTTAGTAGTTTTATTTTATTTGTTGTTGCTTTTCAGGAAAATGAAGCAAAAATTCAAAGAAGAACCATTTTAAGAAGCAAATTGTTTCTAAAAAATATGTAAATGACTACAAAGGGGTATTCAATTCCCTAAACCTGTCTTAAGGATAATGCATATATCCCGAATGTTTGGGAATGTTATGTTGCTTGAATAAAAACATATTCTGAATATCTAGGCAAGGCAGATTGAATTAAGAATTTAGATGAGTGTTAATACTTGAAGTAAAGATTTTTTATTGTTTAAACAAGTTTTCACATGTAGGTTCAACTGAGTATGAGTGGATATAGGTTGTTTTAAATTTTTTATGAGAGAAAACACGAGAAAGATGTAATTTTAGAAAACTTCAGTTAAGTGTCGCAACATGCCTTTTCTATGTCGTGACACAGTTGAATTAGGAAGAAAATTGAAAAAGAAAATTATGTCACAACATAAGGCTGTTATGTCACGACATAAATTCAAATTGCCTTGAAAGAAATGTTGCAACATACTACGCTAATAATCGCGACATTTGAGACGAACTACGTCTACAAATAATGTTGAAACTCTGTCATGACAGACAATCGTAACCAGAGAATTATTTATCTCTGATTAGAAACGAGTATTTATCAGAAACATTTAATGTAGCACACAATGAATCAGTTAGCTTATAAATGCAAATTTTTTGAAAACTGAATAGCCACCTTTCTCATAAACTCTCACCCATCTCAGCTTCTTTACTCAAGTCTCTCTCATCTCACTCCCTAAAACCCTAGAGTTCAAAAACTCTAACCTTACCCATACTACGATCCTACCACCTGATTCCAAACCTCCAGAAGTCATGGAAGAGTACTAAGTTGGAGAATCCAAACGAGCTAAGGTTTTCAAGCAACGACTAGGCAAGTTGGAAGGGATGATGGCAGCGAAGAGAGAATCATGAGACCAGTGGATGAACGAGAAAAAGAAAAAGGGTGGATGAAGCGGAAGCAGGAACTTAATTTCAGAAAGGCGTGACTTTGATGGAAGGAAGTTTGAAGAACAAAGGCTTCATTGTTGAAAGAGGGTTCAAAAACATTATCTCTCCTTTTGCTGAAGTGCTGGAAAGGAGAGAATGGCAGTTGCTGGCTGAACATAAGGAATCTGGTTGTGCTTCCTTGGTAGAAAGAATTCTATGCAAACATGGTGGAAAAAGAAGAAAAAAGAGTATATGTCGAGGCCCAGTGGGTAGGAAGTTATTGTGAGAGAAAAGATAAGCAGTTGTTGATCTAAGTGTGTAAAAGGATGGTTCAAAGTTCAAGAAACAGTTAAAGAAACCAGAACACTAGAAAATAGTAGACCTACTCACGGCAGGAAAAGGCAAATGGAGAGGGACAAAGATAAATCGTTTTAGATCCATTGCCCAAGGAGACCTAACTGAAGAAGCCATGGTATGGTTCTACTTTATCAGTTCTGTCCTAAGGCCATCTAAGCATCTAAGTACAATTGGAAGAGAGGAGGCAATCCTCCTCTACGCATTGCTAAAGGGTTATAAGATAAAGGTGGAAAAATTATTGAAAATTCTATCTTGGGCTACTTTGAAAGCAAATGCAGGGGGATGATTCCACACCCAGCAACAATAACAAGCCTCTGCATCCAAGGGGGAGTTAGGGAAGAATGGAGGATAGAGGAAACTTACCCAAAGTCTCCCCTCTGACTTTAATTGGTATAACAAAAGGACGAGAACAGGGAAGAGACGAGGAAAAGAAACATAAAGGAAAAAAGGAAGGAAAGATATAGGCTAAAATAATGCGAAACGATTCAAATGCAACCGAGAAATCCACGAAGTCAAAACGTTCTTAAGTGCATCCCCAGAGCTAAGAAAAACTCATCAAGAACAAGCATAAAGTTCAGGGCATAATTGCAGTCATACATAATTGATAAAATTGTTGATGTCTATGTGAAAGGAAATAAAGGAAAAATGATAAATTTAAAGACATAACCCCATTCGAGGATGAGTATTTTGATGTAAGAGCTCATAATAAGAACTGAATTTAGAGAATCTGCGAAAAAAAAGGGATGAAAAAGTGGAAGATAGAAATAAAGAAAAGGCAGCATAGTGGGCTCAGTCTTGAGAGATGGAAACCCGATGCCTTTGAAAGCTGACATGGATTGAGATACTTATTGCATGAGCAAATGCAGGACCTTGCAAACAGAATTTTCGCATGATTAGTTATGAGGTTAAAAATAACAGGACACTCCTGGAATCTCTAGTTATGAGGCAGCGAGAACTTATAAAGAGCAATGCCAAGATCCTAGACTGGGCAATGAAGATAGTTTCCAGCAAGAAGAAGATACCCCTTCCACAAATCCGATCTCGGGGATCAGAATTTAATTATAGTTCCCATGTGTTACCGACCCACCTATACCCTAGTACTAACCTGCATTCACCGAGTGTGCCCTTTCGCACTCATGTGTACAAAAACAAGATAAAATGAAAATCATAGTACAACAGGAAAAAAAGAACTTACCCCAGTAGAGGAGGTGGAAGAATATCTAAGGATGGAAGCAGCCAAGGAAAGGGTTGCAAGGAATAAAAAATGAACAATAATTTACCTTTCCCTCCTCATCTTCTTCAGACTAAGTTTCACCCTTTGAATAAAAATAGTAAATTTTAGCAAAAATTTTGTGTTCAATTGTGTTTTTGTTTGATTGGTGTTTTAATTAGTTTTTGCTCATGTTCATTAAGGCTTGGTTAAAATAAAGAAGAAATCAATTTCCTCGATCAAATAGTTTATTTCAATGTGAGTATGTTTGGGTGAAATGACTCGAGAAACAACGTTGTGGTTGTGTTGTATTGTTGTGAGCTGAATGCATAATCAAAATGAACTTCTTGAATTGATTAAAATAACACAACAGGAAAAATTCAAACCCAAACAACCACTAATAGATGCATTGTGGTAGGCCTCAATGAATTGGAAAAGGAAGTTGCATGTGTAAGCTAGAATGAAGTTTAAGGTTCATAATTAGGAAGAAGTATTAAATAGACATCACAAATAAGACTTTTGGCCATTTGTATAAACAATAAGGTCGGTGAAAGTCTGAAAAACAATGCACATGGTCAAAATGTTCCTTAACAAATTGTGAAGGATTAGGGACATCTTAAGGTTCGATCCACTGATCGGAAATAGTCCAAGGTCCTAGAACTTGTTAGATTATTAGTCAAGGTGAAATCCTAGGTAATACCACTAACAGGAAGTGATATAGGCCATTCTTGGATGTTTGAGCCTTTCAAGCCTACCCTCATAATATGCATAAGCATATACTCTAATTCCATATTTGAGTCAAATTGTCTGGATTTGTATTTAAACAGCAATTGAAGCCTCAAGCCCTTCCTTTATTCTAATCTGATAAAAGAACCCTTATTTACTTGAGTTTCGGGGCGGGAACTTCAAAATATAGAAAATGACAAGTTTAGGGGAATGTTATGTTGATTTGAAAGGAAGCAAAGAATGAGGATGAAAAAGAAAGAGCAGATGAAGAAATGAAAGAATGCGGAGAAAGGAAGTCAAAATTGTAAATTGTCAAATTGGATTAAGTTTTGTCTTGTGACCTTCCTCTCTTGAACAATTAAGTTATGAGGGTGTTAATGTGCAAATGCCTGTGCCAACATGTATGGGAGCTGCTAGCCCTGAAGTTCTCTAAGAGTGGTAGAAAGCTGAAGACAAGGCATTCTCGCCTAAAAATTTTGACAAGTAAAAGAAAAGGAAAAAAAAAAAAGGGACTTCTCTCACAAAGATGTCGGCGAGGGAATATGCGGTATGATAAATCAAGGAAAGGATTTGGGGGAATATATTTTGTAGACATTAGTAGAAAGAAAATGATGAAGGATAGAGGAAAGATACATCTGAAAAGAGTGGAATCTGGTAAATTTTGGCCTAAATTCTCGTATCGCAGTGCCCAGAGTCAAACTCTGCCGGCCTAAAGACCTGCGTTGATCTTGAAGGTGGTACTTGCCTCATTTAGTGGAGACTAATATGAAAAACAAGCAAATGGGGCTTTGAAGTAAAAATTGCAGAGACTATGATGAGGGCTTAAAGTCATCTATTTTTAGTCCATTTTACATTTTGATTTTCATCACAAATGAATAATTAATATATAGAAATATGAAGAAACTCACAAAAAATTGTTATTAGCGGGGAAGAGAGAGAAAAGTAAGAAAATACAGCAATAAGTGGAGGAAAAGTGCGTCGAGATAGGCGGAAAGAGCTTGAAAACAATTGGTTGGATTCATTGATGCGGTTTTGGTTGCCGCGGTCGGTCACGAATGTGACACTAAGAGAGTGAAGGAATTTGATGCGGTCGCGGCGGTGAAGTGCGGATAAATGTGAAGATTAACCGGGAGGTAAGAAGTGACGTCGCTGGCGATGGTGAAGTCGTGACGGGTTGATGTCGTGACTTGGGATAGAGGCGCGACAGCCGGGGAAGCACCTTGGTATGAGAGGTTTGGGTGATGAAAGTGCGCGGAACTCGGCGATGTCGCGACAAAGATTGAAGTGGCGACACGAGGCATGAAATGGGGTCTTGACTTTATGGCCGATATGTGACAAAAGAGATCGAGCTCGCGACATGCAAAAAGGCTGCTGAGTCGAGTACGTAAAGAAGTGAGCTGTTGTCGCGAGTGAGATCGAGGTCGCGACGTCGGGGGCAGGTTGACTCGAGACATCAGAAGACATCGATTGATTGCTCACGAGAAGACTTGAGATGAAATTAGCGACAGATAATGATGTCGCGGCATCGAGATCTTGATTGAAACTGCGAGGCATGAAGTGATGTCGCGGCGTGGGATCGAGTCGCGACATCAAAATTTTGATTGGAAGCCCTCTGAGTTTCATAAGATGATGGCGACAAGAGATTGATGTCGCGACATCAGAAGACAAGTTAAAGGCTGCAAAGACTTAAGTTGATGTCGCGACGTGAGATCGGTGCGACACGGGAGCGACCGGTTGAAGCCACGAGAGAACTAAGTTGATGTCGCGGCGTGGTCGATGTCGCGACATCGAGGAACAGCAGATGAAAGATGAAGGGAAATGGTGCTTGTCGCGACCGAGATATCGATGTCGTGACATCGGGAGGCGACGGATCAAGATCTGAACCATAAAGCGGATGTCCACGACAAAGAGATGGTACATCGACATCGAAACGATAAATGGAGGCTTGTAAAGTTCATAAGGCGATGTGGCGACTACGAAACATGTGGTTGAATGCTACAAAGATTTGAGCGAAGTGGCGACAGAGGGTTGATGTCGCGACCTCCGGGAGAACCGGATAGAAACAGCCGAGGCGTGAGATTGATGTCACGACATCAGAAACACTAGTTTAATACTGCAGAAAATTAAGTTGATGTCGCGACTTGGTCGATGTCATGACGGCTCATTGACTTGAGCTGGATACTCTAAAATCCCACGGCCGAGCTACATTGGGATTAGGGCCCCGGTGGGAACCTATAAATCTGTGATTATCCAGCTCATTAAAGTAGCTTAGCGGCCACAGACGAGAGGTCTGGATAGCTGAAGGCTCCATTTTTTTAGTTTTCTTTTCTTTTCTTTTCTTTGATTTTTCTTCAATGTTGATAGTTAGAGATTAGATTAATCGTTCTATTTTTATTTTATTTTCTGGAATTGGAGGTAATCGTTTTGCGAAGTGAATAAATCAATTCTTTTTCAAGTACTACGGAAGAGTTGAGATTGAGACACATTTAAGATTGGGTTATCCGAGTTTCAAAATCGTATTCTTATGATGGAGAATCTTGTAGTGTGTATTCATTGAGGAACCCAGCTTCCATTTTGTGAATGCTATTGTCAGAATTTATCTTTCCTATTGCTATTTCCAGCAAATTGCGAATTTCAGTTTATGAATTTACTTTCAGTTTTGGGTTAAATGTTTTCTTGATCTGAATATCAGTTTATTATGCCGAATCCCGGATTTGTTTTCATTGCTCACGATTTCAAGGAGGTCCTCACGAGTGACACGGAAGATGACATTCACAGGAGCTATGAACATCTCTTTAAAGGTATATTAACTGCTATTAGTGATCCCCATTGTGCTTTGTGGAGTTTACTTGGATACATCCTCTTCTCGCTTGAAATCCAAGATCGAGTCGAGCGAGTTATCCATTTAAACAACCAAAGAGTTCCTCTCGATTCGGATAGTGAGGCCAATCCGTGTTAGTGAGATCCCAATCAAGGAGGGTGATCTATTCTAATTTGAGGGACGAGTAACACGGAAGTTGTATATCCTTGTATTGGAGTAACTTGGGAGCTAAGGTTTACAGTCCATAAAATAGGTATGAAGTATTGCAAAAGAAAAATACTCAAAATTAGGAGGTCCCTGTTTAAAAGTAGTTATCTAATTCCCTGTATTCGAGAGAATCAGGCCAAAAATTAGATAATGAAATGTGAAGTGTGGAGAAATCCAGCTGAACTATGAATGCCTTGGACAAATTTTGAAATCTGAATTTCACAAGAAAAATTTACAAGTTGACAACAGGAATTGATTCTTCACAATAGCATTTATCTTAATGCGTTCTCTAAACGATTATTATTCAATTTCTATTCATTTTTCCTAACTATTACTTATTCTTTATTCTTTCTATTCAAGTTTATTGTTCATTTCAGTTATCTCTCTATATTCATTTAATTTTCCAGCACTTTAATGTTGGATCTTACTATCATTTAGTGGTCCAAATAGTATGGAAATTGAGTAGTCAGGGTAGTTGATTTAAAATTCTTGAGATCTCGAGGATCGATATCTGGACTCATCCATTTTATTACTTGTCGACTGTGTGCTGCGTGAGAATATCATATCAAAACCAAATTTTGAAAATGACTTACTCTAGGAGATTTTTGGTTTGTATATTATAATGTCAACAAGTTTTATGGCAAGGCTGTCGGGGATTAGTTCATAGTCCTTGGGTAGCAGTGTTGTAAATTTTGTGTATGTGTCTTTGAGTGCAGCCAAGTTTTTATGAAGCGCTAGTTAAATAGACAATAGTCCTTTGGTAATAGTGTCATTGAATTTGTATGTGTTGCTGATTCTTCTGACAAGTTTTATGGCGCGGATTGCACGGGGATTAGACAATAGTCCTTTGGTAATAGTTTCATAAATTTGTATATGTGTTTGGTCTCCAAACAAGTTTTATGGCGCGGATTCTTAGAAGTGATTAGGCTGATAGTCCTTTGGTAATAGTGTCATTAATTTGTATATGTGTTTTGGTCTCCCAACAAGTTTTATGGCGCCGTTGCCGGGGATCGAAGAATTTAATAAAATCTAATATTCGAGATGAAAGGAAGGGATACTTCAAAATTTGGACATTTAAAAAAAAAAAAAAAAACGAAAATAGATTTTCCAAGCGATTAGTTCAGTTGTATTTTCTTTTAACAGCTTACATTGAATATTTTTGATGATTATTAATCCTATTAATGGGAGTGTGTTTTGCTTTGAGAAAAACTTTGATGCATAGGAAGCGAGAACCGTCGATTCAGGTGACACGAAATAGAAAGGGCCGGCTGGAAGCGAGAGAAAGACCCGAGAAGGCGAACTTCGACCATGGCGAGAAAGAAAGGCGAGATCGAGGTTGAAATACATATAGAGGAAGCTAGAAGGCCTCCAGGTCAGCGATACAATGGAGGATTCACGAGGACTTGTCATACGGGAAGAATACCGGCCCGATCGGGCGGCTGCGGTCGATCTTTAATAATTTTGAATTGAAGCGGCCAGCGATTCTGATAGTCCAGGCATCGGTTTACTTGGTCATCCCACTTGAAGATCAACGAGCACACAGGAAAGATTCCTCAGAATGGCTAACACAGTTAAGCTGAATGGGGTGAGACCAGAGGTTATCAAGTTACATCTATTTCCATTTTCTCTGAGAGATACAGCAGCCACATGGTATGAATCTTTACCATATGGTTCTGTTGATACTTGGGAGGAGTTGGTAGAGGCACATTGGGTGAATTCTTCCCCATCACTCACCTCGAAAGGAGAGAAATCATTGTGTTCAATGAGGGGAAGATGAAAGCACGTATGTAGTGGGAAGATTCAAGCGGTTCTTGAAGATATCGATGCATGGGATAGTCGAGAAGACTCAGATGGACATCGTATATCATGCCTTGAATGATATATCCAAGGGAATCATTGATGCTTCCTGCTGTGGAGCATTCAAACGAAAGAGTGCTAAGGAAGCAAGAGAGCTGATTGAAGATCTGGCCAAATGCAATATGAAAACTCCTTTTGAGTGTTCAAGAGGAAACAGCAGAGGAAAGGGGATCATGGAGCTGAGCAAGATGACAGCCATGGAAGCAAAGTTGGATGCCATTATGCATCGAATGGACAAACAAGAAGGAAATTTGCACCTTGTCCATGAAGTAGGAGGCAGTTGAAAAGAGTTGTTAAGAGGAAGTCTTGAAAAATCTAATGAAGAACAGTCTTATGATACTGAGGAGGTGAAATACTTGGGTGAGGCTTGGAGAGTTATAGTTTCAAACCAAATCGACACACGGCGTGTATCACCCGGCCTCGGGAACCCTCATCAAAGTGCTCGGCGACCACCAGGTTCCGGCGGCAACAGCGAGGAAATGAGCATAGAAACGAATATATCGAAATTCGAGGAGGGCCCGTCTTTTGAACGAATCATGCGGTTATGGGGGATAATAAAAGGCATTGAACCTCCATGAACAGAAGTTTGGAGAGTTGGAAGTAGGCTGCTACCAATTCTCAAATTTTCAGAACACTGATGCATCCTTGAAGAACACGGAGACACAAGTAGAGGCGGAATTTGGCCTGGCTGCAAAGCGGAGGAAGATGCCTTCTGAGTGACATAAAGAAGAACCCAGGCTAGCATCAATTGTCTTGTGGGAGTGGGAAGGAGTTAGAAAAATAAAAGAAAAGATGACAACAACAAAGAAGGGAGACGAAGCCCGAAAGAGAAGAATGGGAGGAAGAGAAGGAAGAGTAGAAAGGAAGAACATCCGAGGATCAAGCACAGTCCCATTTCCCACAAAATGCGGGGTGGCGAATGAAGGAACGATTTGCAGGTTCTTGAAGACTCGAGTACGGAGATCGGTATGCCTTTGCGAAGTGGTAGCTTTCGAATGCCACTGTCTGAAATTTAGAAGGTTATCTTGAAACGAGAAAAATGAGTAGAGGAAGAATGAGTGAATCTCCCGCGCCTTGCGGTCTCGTAATCGAAAGGAACTACCGGTGAAGATGAAGAGACCCGGGGGCTTCACGTTCCTTGTAATGTTGGAGGGTGAATTCGAGGAGCTCTCTGTGACTCGGAGCTAGTATCGAGATTTAATGCCTCTTTTTGTTGCCAGAAACTAAGTTTGGGGAGCTTACTCCCACAAGCGTTACTCTTCAAATAGCGGACATCGATGGTGAAGGCTTGAGAGGAGTCATTGAAGATGTCTTGATCAGCATTGGGAAGTTTGTTTTCCCGATGGAATTTCATCATTACGAGGACATGGAAGAAGATTCTGGTACCCACGCTATTAGGAAGACCATTCCTAGCTCTTTGGGCTGCTACGATTGACATGCGAGGAATTCTTACCTTGAGGTTGGTGAAGAGGCCTGTGATGCAACGATTAAAAGTAATGCAAAATATCGACGAGACAAGGAGAGTTGCAATGTAGCTGATTTTGTCTATTCTTCCAATCGATGTTAACAATGATTGCTTAACACTCCAGTTTTATCAATGAAAAGATGAATTTCCCGGTATCTTTTGAAGATATACGATGCAGATTCCCATCTGTGATTTCCATTCTTTAGAAAGTGATGAGCAAAAGAAAAACAGAAATGACAATGGAAAATATTGAAAATGAGGAAATTCATCAAGAAACGGTCTGAAGAACTGGATTGCGAAGAGTTGCCATGTCATTTAAAGTATGCTTACTTAGAAGTACCGAAAGAAAACCGGTGATCATTTCGGCCCGGATAATGATCTTGAAGAACAAGGTGCTGAAAAATATTAAGGAAGCATAAGGAATCGATAAGCTTGGTCATTGGTTGAAGGGTATCGGCCCGTCAATTTGCATGCATAAGATTACGCTGAAGAGAGATAGACCATCTTGTAGAACACGAAGAGGCCGAGATCCGGTGATGAAGGAAGTAGTTAGAAAGAAGATACCAGCTTCTTTGAATCTTCGGTTTTATCTATGCTATTCGAGCAGTCCTTAGGTGAGCCAGTCCATGTAGTTCCCGAAGAAAGGAGGTTTCTTTGTGATCAGAAGTAGAAAAAAAAGCGAATTGATTCAATCATAACGGTGACGGGATGGAGGGTATGCATTGATTGAGGAAGTTGGTCGACGGCAGAAAAAGATCATTCTCCTTTACCTTTCATTGATCGGATGTTGGGCCAGGTTAGCGGGGACACCCTCATTTTTGTTTTGGATGGGTGCTGAGAATCTGATCAGATTGCTATTGCACGAGGATCGAAGACCACATTCACATGTCCTTATGGTACCTTTGCTTTGAAGGATGCCATTTGGGCTATATATGTCTCGACTACATTCGAGAGGTGCATGATGTCTATGTTCTCGATTTAGTTGAAGAAATGATGGAAATTTTCATGGATGACTCTTGTGTATGGATCCGGCTTTGATCAATGTTTGAACAACCTGGAAAGCAGTACTTGAATGCCCAGACAAGCGGCTAGAATTGGGAAAAATGCCATTTTATGGTGACGGAGAGAAAGGTATTGTTCTTGGGCATAAAATTTACGCTAATGGACTAGAAGTGGACCAATCGAGTATCCATTATCAAAACTCTTGCACCACCTACCACGTTAAAAGGAGTAGAGAAGCTGTGGGGCATCTTTGGATTCTGGGGAGATTCATGAGACTTTTCAAAAATTACTTGGCCAATATACGGATTCTTTGGAAAAAGATACAAAGTTCAATTTTGATGACTCTGCAAGGATGCTTTTGAAGAAATCAAGAAGCGATTGGTACAAGCACCTATAATGCATTTGCACGGGAATGGGATCAAGGATTTGAAATAATGTGTGATGCAGTGATTTTGCTGTATGGGAGCTGTTTTGGAAAGACTTGAAAAGAAGAGAAGGTATTCGAGCCGTATACTATGCTAGTGGACCTTCAATGAAACTATGAAGAATTACTCGACAAGCGAAAAGGAGATGCTAGCCATAGTATTTGCAGCATGAAAAATTTAGACAATACATTTTTAGGATCTCATGTGATAATTCCACACTTGATCATCTGTGATCAAATACTTGATGTCAAAAAGGAAGCTAAGCCCGGAGTGATAAAATTGGGTCTTCAACTGCCTTGAGTTTGATTTGGAAATCAAGGATAAAGGGATGTGTGATGTGATAGTGATCGTAATAAAGAGTAGAAGAAGATCATGAAGAAGAAAATGTGATGTTAACAGAGAATTTCCCAGATGAGCATTGTTTAAAGTATCCTTCCAACTTCCATGGTATGCTGATATTGTTAACTACCTGGCCTGTGGAGTAATGCCTTGATTATTCTACTTGAAGGAAACCCGAGGCGATGGCCAGGTACTATATATGGATGACCCACTATTATTCAAAAGAGGTCTTAACATGATAATAAGAAGATGTGTGCGGAGAAGAGTGAGCAGGCAACTTGGCCCCAAATGAATGTCGCATCATCATTATGGGGGACATTTTTACGGAGAAAGAACGACTCATAAGATACTCCCGATCGGGTTTTGTTATTGTATCTTCGGAGATTGTCTTGAGTGGAGTTAAATTGTGATAGATGCAAAGTTGGAAATATCGGCGCGGGGATCAAATGCCCCTCAAGGTATTGTGAATTACAAATTTTGATGTATGGGAATAGATTTTATGGGACCTTTCCCACCATCATTTAGGAACCTGTACGATACGCTATGATGAACTACGTTTCCAAATGGGTGGAAACGTGGCTTGTCGAGGAATGATGCTAATACGGTTGAATTTCTTGCAAAAGAGCTTATTTTGACGATTTGGAACACGAACTATCATCGGTGATGGGGAACCCATTGCAAACAAAATATTTGCAAAACTCATGGCGGTATGGGATCAAACATGTAATGAGTTTGGCTTATCATCCCGGACGATGAATGGTGAAATTTCCAACGAGGGGAGATCAAAGAATACTTGAAAAGGCTGTGAGCTCAGCGGGAAGGATTGGTCTTCCAAACTTGATGATGCACTTTGGGCTTACGAGAATTTGCATACAAAAACCCCCATTGGAATGTCCCCATCTGAAGTTGTTTTTGGCAAACCATGTCATCTACCTCTTGAATTAGAATCTGAGAAGCTGATATTGGGCCATCGAAGTTAAACCGATTTTGAGGCTGCAAGGAAGAAAGACTACTCCAACTATACGGAATTGGAAAGAGGCGAGAAATGAAGCTTATATTGATGCTCGAATATACAAAGACAAGACAAAAAGAAATGGCATGATCGGAGAATTTTGAGAAGAGTTCGAAACGAGAGGCAGGTTACTGTTGTTTAACTCTATTTGAAATTATTTCAGGAAATTAAACTCCAATTGGAGTGGAGCCACACGATGGTGTCAGTACTACCTTTGGGCTTGATGACAACGAGGGCGATATGGGAAGAATTCAGGTCAGTAAGACGAAGGTTAAAGCATTATCGAAACAGGGAAAGAAGAGAAATGAAGAACTCAATGGTTCTTGAAGAAAAGAATCTGCAATGACAAGTCGGTAGGACTCAAAGCGAAGCTGACTAATGGAGGCAACCACGTAAGGATTTAATTTCCAAATTTTAAGTTTTGAAATATTTTTTCTTTTAAGTTGCTGAAAAGTAGGTCAGGATTGTTTTTATAAGGATAGATTTAATTTTTTTTAGAATTTAATTATAGTTTAATTAGATTTTTGTTTAATGATGCGTAAAAAGCACAGGTTGAAAGACATGAATGGCGAGCGATTACGAAACAATTCCGGTAACTTGCGGCGAGCGACATGAAAGGGGAGTAACCTTCCACTTAACTGGTCTGGATAAACTTGAATTGTTTGTTAACTCTTTGCTTGAAAATGCCTGAAGAAATATCTAAAAGGGTTAGGATTAATAAGAGAATTAAATGTTCTTGAGATCATTGAGTCAAGGGCTTAGGTCGCGACAAAACATTGATGTTGTGACCTGTTTTGGAAGGGCAGCTGGTAAGTTTTGAAGGAAGAAAGTACATGTCATGACACCAATGTGAAGTCGCGACAGAGATGTAGGTTTCAAAATGAAAAATGATGTCGCGACATCCCCAACGAGGTAGGAAATACCTGGGGGTAAAAATGATGTCGCCATGTGAAAATCCAACATGTCCTAAAATTATTGATGTCGCGACAAGCTTAGCATGTCTCGACATAAGTAGTTTTTAAAGGTCACTCACTTTCGTTTAAAAAGCCCTAAATTCAATGACCATAATAAAAGGGAAGCGAAATTGAAGTCGCGACAGGTTTTTAATGAAGCATTAATTAGCCCACAAACATTGATTGAATTGCAACTGTTGGAAACTATTTCATTCATTCCAAAACCACCAAGCTTTTCACCTTCTTTCTCCTTCTGAATCTCAACCCCAAGAAAACCCTAACCCAGAAGCCTTACGAAAAGCTTGTCTTGGATTCGATGGCTGAAATTCCACCTAGTCCCAACCTCGGCGAGATCATGGGATTTTGAACTTAGGAAGAAGAAGCTTCGCCGGAAAAACGGTAGATAAAGATTCACCGGAAGAACAGCAGAGGTGCCATCGGAAACACCCGAAGTAGACAACCGCAAGAATAGCAGAAAAGGGAAAGGGAAAAGTTAGAGAAGAAGAAGAAGAAGTAGAAGCTTTCGTGTCAGATGAAGCGTATTCCCAGTGGAAGAAATATTACGCTAAAAAGGGGTTTGTCGCAGAGAGGAGATTGAGAATCACGTTTACTCCTTTCGAGGGAGATGAGCGAGAGAGGGAGATGGGAGAGTCTGCGCGCACCAAATCGGGGAATCGCGCGACATGGTAAGGAAGGTTCCTCTCAAATTTGGTAGGAAGGAAGGATGGGTCGGGTTTTGTTAGAGAATTACGTGTCTCCTACGAAGCCAAGGCCATCAACGAGGCCTATGGCCTGACAACGCACAAACATGGCTCCAAATTCAAGAAAATTTTGGAAAAACCGGATTTTAGAAAGATTGCTGAGAAGCTCACTGATGGAAGGGGGCAGTTAGACCAGGGAGAAGGAAGGCGAGAACTACGAGGAACGAGGAAGCTTGTCGAGAGCGAAGGTATGGTTTTACTTCCTAGCGTCTGTTTTGGTTCCAACAAAACATTTATGCAGTGAGAGGAAACGAAAGAATTTATCTTCTTTGTATGCCATACTGAGTACAAAGATCAATATAGGAGTTATCATAGAAAACTCTATCATGAGGTATCATAGAGAGAACAAAGAGTCTAGCTTCCTCACCCGGCAACGATCAAGTTCTATGCTTGAAGGTACGGGGTGAAAGGAGGTATGAGACGAAGAAGAAGTACTGAGCTTCACCGCTCCTTACGACGAGGAGTTAGCGAGGGGCGAAACCCGAGAGGGAAGGTCTTGGTAGAGAGCGTGGTGAAGCCCGAGTGGAAAGGACGAAAAGAGACTCGAGAGAGACCCTTGATCGGGGGCGAGCACCCGAGAGAACTCACACAGCAAATAATGATTACATGTTTGCGAGATGATGAAGGCGGGGATGAAGACAGCCCGATAGACTTCTCCATCCCCTTGGCAGTTCTCATACATGGCAAAATTTCCAACACGGAGAAAGCTCCGAGAGGATACGAGAACAGCTTCGGTCTGGAGCTCTCGATGCCATGCAGAAGAGAATAGAAGAAAGAGAGAAGGAGTGGAACTTAAAACAAAATTCGGAAGGAATGTGAAAAGATTGAAAGAAGGGCCAGCGAGTGGGAAGAAGAGCTAAACGAGAGAAAGAAAGGGAGCATGAGGTGGAGATACAAAGAAGAGAACAACAGTGGAAAGAAGAACTGAACAGAAAAGAGGAACAGATGGGAAAAATGTTGAAGCAGCAAGAAGAAGAGTTCAAGAAAAAAATGGAGGAAAGAGATCACGATCTATTACTGAAACTCAAACTAAAGCATGAAGCTTTCTATAACAAGCAGTTTGATCGGGATTCTCAACTCTGGCATTTTGGTAGAGAAGAGATGAAGATGACACCAGGGTGGGGAGCAAATCAGGGTTTCAAATTCTTATGCAAATCTACGGAGGGAGGCTGGAAACGGCGAATGATAGAGACAAGCAAATGGAGCCCGAATCCTACGAGGCCCGAAGGAATGTTTGGAGAAAATTAAGATTTGATTAACCTTGATCTTTCTAAATTCTTGGAAGTCATGGCCCGAAATGGAAAAGCAATGAATAGAAAAAGCAGAGACCAAAGGCGGGGATCTGTCGCACAGAACCAGAAGGGTTGAGTCTCTAATGGGATATCATTTGAAGGCAGATTGAGGAGAAGCAGAAGGAAAGAAGGAAATGAAATTCCCATCATTCAGCTCATTTGAACCTTGTAGACTGGATCCCCTAATATTTTTGCCACCTCTTCCAAAAGAAGAAAAATAGACCTTCTCCTTGCACAACCTTTCTTACCATCCTTAACCGTCTTTTGTGTATCCAACCGGTTGCAAAGCGATCAGAAATAAAATGAGAAATTTAAATTGAATTGTTGTGTACTATTTTGCATTTGATTGTTCAATGTTATGTTGCTTTGTGGTTGCATGATTAGGAAATCAGGTAGAAATAGTTCGAATAAGCTGGCGAGAACATTATCTTAATTGAATGAAGCGATTAAGTAGGAGTAAAAATTTGAAATGAGGAAAAATTGGAATAAGAATGAAAATGCATATAATTTAATTGAAACACAAGATTGCAAAAATTACTTATATTTGCTTGATAAGTCGGAATAGAGAAAGGTTATACAATTGAAGAAACAAAACAAATTTTTTTAGTTTGTGGTATTAACGATTGAGTGAGGAACTTTGTTAGAAATAACATCATTTAAATTCTCATTCACGATGTAGTGAAAATCCTCGGGGTTAGTCACGAGTTAATCAGCAAAATTCTGAACTTGTTAGATTATTGATTGAGGCGAAATCCTAAGTGATACAACCAACAAGAAATGATGCGGGGCCATCCTTGGAAAGTTTAAGCCCATTCTAGCCATCCTACTTATATGCGATGCATATAACAGTTAGAAATTGAGCCAAACAAGCTTTATGTTTCAAAATCAGCCCGATAAAGACCACACGACCAGTAGGAATCAATCCTCCAAAAAGAACTGTGATTACCAAAAAGACTTCAAAGAGAGAGGAAGAAATAAGGTTGAGGGAGTATAAATTTTGAGGAACTTCGAAAGAGAAATGTATTGAAAAGGGAATGAGGAAAAAAGATCTACATCGAGAGAAAATCGGTGGAAGAAATAAGGAAAGGTTTTGTCTTGTGGCTGACTCTCTTGAACAATTAAGTTCTTAGGGGTGTTTCAACACCTAGTACCTAATGCCATACGTGCATGGAGTTCTTAACCCGAGGATTAGCTAGGTGTTGCAGAAGCCTAAGAAGACAAAACCTTGCATTGTCTGAATGGCGAGAAAGAAAAGAAAAAAAAATTACCACATTTTGAAGTGTGAATGAAATGAGACACACAGATACGAATAAAGAAAATCAATGTGTTATCCCGAGCATGAAATTAAGGTAATGCGAAACTACAAGGAGAAAAAGGAGGCGGAGTATGTGAGTGAAAAGGGAAGGGTATTGATGATCTTAACACAAGAATCCATCCATCCTTTGCCCTTACCCGAGCTGGCTGTTACAAACAGACTGATTGATCTTGAAGGTTGTAATAGCATATTGATGGAGATCAATATGAACAACAGAGCTATGGAATTTGGAAAATCGGAAAAGATCCAAGCGTAGAACATCCTCTAGGGTTCAATTGACTCATTAAGGATATGAGAAAGAAAAAATAACTTACATTTTAGCAGGATCAATTGACCTTACTGTTTATAAAACAAATTCAACAATTTTGTTATGTACACCTGATTTAGTAGAAACTAATCTTGATCTGGACTTGAAGCTAGATGTACGAAAGCGATGCATGCCTTGTATTTCGATCAAATTGAATGCCAGCTGCGAGAACAAAGCAGGAAAAATGTCACTTATTGTTTAGGAATGAGCAAATTTATTCTTTTCTTTGTGAGATGACAAAATTTCAAGTTTAGAGTTTGATGACTTAAAGTCGTATTTTTAGTCATTTTTACATTTGATTCTCATCCCAGAAATGAATAATTAATATCTGAAATATGAAGAAAACGCTGTTGAATTATTAGCGGGAAGAGAGAAGAAAGTAAGAAAATGCGACAATAAGTGGAGGAAAAGTGCGGTCAGATAGGCGGGCGAAGCAGAAAACAGTGGTGATTCATTGATGCGGAGTTTTGGGATTTGCACGAGTCGGTCTGAGGTCGCGACACGAAAGTGGAAGGAATTTGATGCGGTCGCGACGGTAAAGTACGGATAAGCATTTGAAGAGGGTAACGGGCTTAGAGAACGACGTCGCGACAGCATCGTGAAGTCGCGACAAGAGTTGATGTCGTGACTTGGGATAAGAGGCCGCGACAACAGAAGCACCTTGAAGCTATGAGAGTTTGGGCGATGAAATTTCTTTGGAACTTCGGCGATGTCGCGACCAAAAAGATTGAAGTCATGACACCAGGCAACAGTAGGGTCTTGAGAACATAAGCGATGTCGCGACGAAGTCAGCCATGACATGAGCTACTTCCAGTGGTGTAAGAGAGTGAAACTGTGTGTGAAATGAGATCGAGTCGCGACATAAAGGAACCTGAGTTAACCTCGAGAGACATCCGAAGACATCAGTTGATTGCTACAGAAGACTTGAGATGAGGTCACGACAAGATAACGATGTCGCGACATGGGAATCAGCGATTGACGCAGGCATGAAGTGATGTCCGCGGCGTGGGATTGGTCGACATCAAGAACACCGGTTGAAGCCTATGGTTTCATAAGATGATGCCGACGAAAGTTGATGTCGCGACATGGAAAACCGAGTTAAACGCAAAAGACTTAAGTTGATGTCGCGACGTGGGATCGAGGTCGCGACACCAGGAGCAACCAGTTGAAAGCCCCAGAGAACTAAGTTGATGTCGCGACGTGAGATCGATGTAAGTGACATCGGGAACACCAACGGTGAAGATGAAGGAAATGAGCTGACATCGCGACAAGATATCGATCGTGACATCGAGGCGACAGTCAAGATCACGGAGACCATAAGCGGATGTCACGGCGAGAAGATGGTATCGCGACATCGAAGCGATAAATGGAGGCTTGTAAGTTCATAGGCGTGTCGCGACTTCTGGCTTATCCCGGTTGAATCTTTGCCAAAGATTTGGCGAAGTGGCGACAAGGGATTGATGTGGCGACCTCGGAGGGCGGATGAAGCCGGCAGGGCGTGAGATTGATGTGCGACATCGAAACACTAGTTTATCTTGCGAAAATTAAGTTGATGTCGCGACTTGAGATCGATGTCGAAGTGACGAGCGATGACAGGCACCGGATACTCACAAAATCCACGAGGAGCTACATTGGGATTAGGGCCCCGGTGGGAACCCTATAAATGCAGCGGCTATCCGGCTCATTAAAAGTAGCTTAGGCGACCCGCAGGCCGAGAGGTGCGGATAATTTGAAGGCTCCATTTTTTTAGTTTTCTTTTCTTTTCTTTTCTTTGATTTTTCTTCAATGTTGATAGTTAGAGATTAGATTAATCGTTCTATTTTTATTTTATTTCTGGAATTGGAGGTAATCGTTTTGTGAAGAAGAGTGAATCACAATCAATTCTTCAATTATACGGAAAGTTGAAGTTGAGACACATTTCTAGAGTCGGTTTATCGATTTCAAAATGCGATATTCTTATGATGGAGAATGCGCCAGTGTGTAATTCGATGGTGAGGAACCCGACTTCCATTTTGTGAATGTGTCGGAATTTATCTTTCCTATTGCTATTTCCGGCAAATTACTTGAATTCGGTTATGAATTTACTTTCGAGTTTTAAGGTTAAATATTTTCACGGATGCGAATATCAGTTTCGTATACCCGTCTAGGATTTGTTTCATTGCTCTGATTTCAAGGAGGTCCTCTGAGTGACACAGAGATGACATTCCTGGGAGCTATGAACATCTCTTTAAAGGTATATTAACCTGCTATTAGTGATCTATTGTGCTTTGTGAGTTTACTTGGATACATCTCTTCGCTTGAAATCGGTCGAGTCGACGAGGTTATCAAACAACCAAAGTTCACCTCGATTGGATAGTGGAGGCCAATCAGTGTTAGCTGGATCTAATCAAGGAGAGGGTGATCTATTCTAATTTGAGGGCAGTAACTGAAGTTGTATATCCTTGCTTGGCCAGATAACTTGGGAGCTAGGTTCTGATCCGTAAATAGTATGAAGTAGTAAAGAAAAATACTCGAATTAGGAGGTCCTGTTTAAAGTAGTTATCTAATTCCTTTGTATTCGAGAGAATCGGGCCAAAATTAGATAATGAAATGTGAAGTGTGGAGAAATCCGGCTAGACTATGAATGCCTTTAGACGAATTTTGAATCGAAGACCTGATTACCCAGTGCCTAAATTCTCCGCTTGTCTCTACTTGATTGCAGAGTGACTACCCGACTACTGCAAAAGACCTAGTTGATCTTGAAGGTGGTACTTGCCTATTAGTGGAGACTAATATGAAAAAGAACGAAGCAAAATGGGGCTTTTGAAGGCTAAAGAAATTGCAGAACCTTCATGTAGAACCCGAAGATTAGGTAATCCTACCAAGGAGGAAGGGAAAGAAAACCATCACACACACACAGATCAAGAATAATTGACTAAATTGTTTACATTTCATAATTCATTAGTTTGTTTCTCACAATAATTGAAAATTTTTCTTAAGTCTGAACTAAAAACTAAATTTGAAATTAAATTTTACTTGGTATTGGATTTAAATTCAAGTTGCGATTTTCATATTGCGGTCTGAAAACGAGAAAAATGTCCTAAAAACAAAGCTAAATTGTTTGAGGATAAACAAAATCTTCTTTTCTTTAGGGAATGAAGCAAAACTTTAAGTTGAGAATTGAGTGAATCTTAAACTCATCTATTTTTAATTAATTTTTATGAGTTTTTAGTATTTTCAAGAGTTGTTTTAATGTCAAATTATGGAATATTTACAAACTTTGTGACTGCGAGTTAATTCAAGGAGAGATTTCGACAAGAAAAAAAAGAAAAGCAAGCAGTGTGGTCTTTGTCGCGGCGAGTTCGATGTTTGTGACAAACGTCTAAAAATGGTAGAAAAGCTATGTCACGTGTATTTTGCGTGTCGCTAACCCTGAATTTAAAAATTGGCAAATAAGTTGTGTCGCGAAAAAAGACGGTGACTTGTCGCTGACGGGAAGTGGGAAAACGCCACGGTGAGACAAGATCGTATCTTTCTGACATAATGAAGATCGAGAGAAAGTAGAATCGTGTGTTGTGAGTCTACTATGTCGAGCATTGACTCTCTTGCAACATGGAGGGTGGTTGAGACAGGAAGAGGCGAAAGAAGAAATTATGTCTTGGTAACCTTGAGAAGAGTTCAGTGTATTAAAATTTTATTTCATTATCCAATAAACCCAAATAAATTTATTCATATCTATTTCATTTATCTTCTTTGTTCTAGTTTACACACTGTAAACTCCTAAAAACTTTCCAACACACTAAGTGCTATTTACCTAAGCACCCAATTCATACAACACATAACAATTCATGTTATGCATATCATTCACACAACCATTCATCAAATCACCTGATCACACACCCGAGCACGTCAAAAGCAGTCACCACAAAACACATGCATCGGTGTCACTGAAGTTTTGTTAAGTGCCTTCCCTGGAAGTAATCTATTGCACAAACCTACATTGAACCACCCAGTGGTGATGGATACCTGAGCAGAGCTCCCTAGGTATTCGTATACCTAAGCTTTGATACCAAATTGTGACACCCAAAGCCCGAGGTGTCGGGTTAATGACCGTCGACCGCGGAATACTCGTGGATCTTGAGGTAACGACACCACTCCACGAAAATCGGGGCGGGAGTCTCCTTTGTACGGGGGCTACGCGAGAAATACAAAACCTATCCCAATAGTTCAAATATGGCCTACAGGTCCATACTCCTGATTAAAATAGAGTAAAAATGGCCACTTGGGCCCTACACGAATACTCACGACAAATATACATATTGATTCAAGAGTTATACATTACTCTTATGCAAATACATATTAGGTACAATTCTAATACATATTATCCCAAAACATCAAAGCCCACTTGACAGAGCTTTCTTCAAAATAGGCCTGCAAAATGATCGATCTTCTGGAATTCTCCTTTGTGCACGAAATGATATTCCTCGACGGGTGAGCTATCACCAGTAGTGGAATCACCAAATGGGTTACTCCCACCTAAGTGCATATGCAATGATCAGATTAAACACACACTCAAGTAATGTCGTGATCCTACTTGAATGTCTACACGCCAGTTCCCCGTATCTCGAGTGTAGGCTCACTCACACTACTAAGCCATGTATGAGAAAAATAATCATTTTCAAAAACAAAACATTGTTATTGAAAATACACTGAATAATCGGTAAAAATAATAAGGACTACCCTGCAGTAGAATGTGTTAGAAGGCAGTAATCATGGTCCTCAATAAAAATGATCACATTGAGATAGTCTCAACCCACATTCTCCCGAGAAATTCATCTGTAAATTCCTTCGCCAGCCATGTTCGTTTTTAAGAAAATCCATGTCATGCACTCACACCTAATTCCTAGGTTACTCCGAAGAATTCCGACGGTCGGATCGCCCGTAATCTTAGAGAGAAGTCGCACACTCTCTCTCTAAAACACAACCTAAAAGCTCAACTAATCATTTTTTTTTAAACTCGTTTTGTTCTTTTACTTAAGGTAGGGAGACAATACTTATTCTCTATTCGTCTTATTATCATTTAATCAAATTCAATAATGCTAATCATGTCCTCTCTCTTGAAATTTCGACATTTGGCGGCTATCTTAGAACCCCAGATTTAATCGTTCTCTCTCTTTGCGTATGACATGTGTGCGCATGAGTACATGTTATAGGTGACTTTCGTCACATCACATGTCATTTTACGGCACTTGATGTCTGCGATGCCTCGAAAACGTGCAAATTTCGTCTCGGTCGACAGAAATTCGGCGTGTTGGCTAGATTTCTTGAGGAGCGATTCAACGGTGAAGTCAGTTTCGCCATCAGAGATCTAGAAAAAATTTGATTTTTATCGAGTACGATTTTCCCTTTTCGAGAAAATTGGGGTACTAAGATCTCCTGGAATGAGGTTCTTCAAACCCCAAACATATGCAAAGAAAGAGTTATGAGGGTTTCCTAACCAACAAAACCATACAAATAGGTTCCATACTTACAAATACAAGAGTTCCAAACAAAAGAGATGTTCCAAACAAACCAATATCAATTTCCAAACCTAGATTTCTTCTTCTTTTTCTCTTCTTCTCTTCTCTTCTTCTTCTCTTCTTCTCTTCTCTTCTCCCACCAAAGAAAAAGCATAGCTTTCTCACACAGAAATATTTTGGTCTTCTCCTCATAAGGCCATGTTTGTATATCTCTTTTAATTTAATTTCTCATTTTTGCTATCTTAAGGACTTCATCTATCTGTTATTTACAATTCAACATTCAGTAACTTAGCATATAATCTTATTATCATATGACCTTTAGGTCCTAGATTGGTAAATTATTAATTTACCCTTACCTCTTGGATTAATCTTAGGTTTTTTTATCATTTTTCTCACTTAGCATTTAAATCCCGGAAAAAAAAATACAAAATTTTCTTATATTATACCCTAAACATGTAATAAAACTGTCAGAGTATAATTTAGGGTGTTGCAGCTACAACGCGTATTGTTGTGAAACATAGACGTGCTCGCCTCAATCACTTAGATAAGGACCTAATCACCAATGCTAGCCTCTCACAAATTGAATGTTGTTCCCTCGACAAAGTCCTTAAGTGAGACAAAGTGAGGCGTTTCCACCCGACGCTTATCATCGATTATTTAGATAGAGGTGGACAATATTCTAAGAGCGGGTTTCATCAAAGAAGTAAAGTATCCAACGGCTCAACGGGTGGTGGTCCCAAAGAAGGGCAAGAACAGTAGATGCGTGGACTAAACGCACTCTCTCACAATGTAAAAAAGCATGTCCGAAAGATAGCCCCCGCCACTAATGACGATCATCGATGCCTCAATCGAAAGCATGGGATGCTGTCATTTCGACGCTCCGGCTACCACCGCTCTGCACCCGCTGATGCAAGAAAACGACCTTCATTACATCACACGGGTTGTACTACTACAATGTCATGCCTTTTGGCTTAAAGAATGCTAGAGCGACCTATTAGAGGCTGGTGAGAAAGATATTTCAACCATTGATGGGCAAGATCGTGGAAGTCTATATCGATGATATGCTTGTCAAATCCAAAGAACGCCCCGATCATATGAGGCATTTGCAAGAATCTTTTGGACTATTGCATACGTATGGTATGAAACTCAACCCCCTAAAATATGCGTTTGGAGTCAGTTCAAGCAAGCTTTTAGGCTTTATTGCGACGCAGATGGGGATTGAAGCCAATCCTATTCAGCTTAGAGCTATTATGGAATCTCGCACTCTACCTAAGTTAAGAATTAACAATCGACCTGGCTTGCTACGCCTCTGGGCTGACCATCTCTCGTTTACGCATCGATTAAACGACATTTTACTACTCTTGGGCAAATAAATGCACCACCGAATATGGAATGCGACCAGGATCTCATGGAAATCAAGCAATATCTCACCGAACCACCAATTCTGGGCCAAATTTCCAAAGTAGTGATATGCCTCATCTCTCAATCTAGCAATTTCATGTCTCAATGAGTGCAACTTTGTTCAAAGAAGATGAAAACCAGAAATAGAGACCAGTGTTCTTCATAAGAAAATCCCTATATGAGGAGGAAAATCAGTACACCCGTCTCGAGCAGGCTGCGTTGGCTCTCCATGTGGCGACTAAAAAACTCCTCCCCTACTTCTAAGCACACCTTGTCATCGTTCTGATCGATCTTCCCCTACGAAGCACCATACATAAACTCAACTTATCGGGAAGGATGGCCTGATTGGCTATTGAGCTAAGCGAGTTCGGTATGGTATCTAGAACAAACCCCGCTTAGCAATAAAGGGATAGATATTGACATACTTTTTAGCAGAGGTCCCCTAACAGGGCGCGGACCCGGGTAACGGCGATTGGTGGATCCTTAGTGTGGATGGCGCTTCTCGACAAATGGGAGCCAATATTGGCTTGCAACTTAAAGCCCCAATCGGGGAGAGGATTGAGTAGGCTATATGGTTAGACTTCCTCACGTCCAACAATGAGCCTGAATATGAAGCAATCCTAGCCGGTATAAACCTCACAATCTCAATATCCTCAGAAAATATCGTCATACAAAGTGACTCTCAGATGGTTGTCGGACATGTAAATCCGAGCACGAAACACCTGACCAAAGACATGGCCAAGTATGTATGCCCTGTTAAGCTCCGACTGAAAGCTTTCATACTGAAGCTTAAGCATATCCCAAGGTTTAAATGAAAGCGGCGAATGCCTTAGTAAAGCAGCGCGGGCTACATCCTACCAACCAAAGAAATAGTGCTCCTCCATGTCTATTACCAGCCGGAGTCGTCAATTACTGTCGACTGGGTGAACAAAATAGAAGAAGCATGTCCCTCCTGGATGACTTCGATGGTCCACTACCTAAGCTCGGGAGAATCCCTGATAGTGTGGTCAAGCTCACAAGATTGCGTCAGCAACTTGATTTTCCGATGGTGAACCTGCACAGATAAATGTTCCTAAATGGGTCCAGATCTTTAAATGCCTCACCACCCAACAAGGGCAATATGCATCTACAGACTCATGAAGGAATATGTAGAACTATCCCAAGCAAGAAACTCACAGATGGGGCTACATCGGGCCAAATCATGAGGGCGGATGTAACCGCCTACGTCAGGAGGTGTGATCGATGCCAACTACAAGCCCCCAGGCTCGAGGTGCCATTAGGAACCCGACAACCATAACAAGCCTCGTCTTCTCGCCCCAAATGGGAATTGATATGTTGAATACACCTACCGCCCGTTGATAGCTCACACTCGCTTTCTCTTTTCATTATGTAAGTGTGAGTGATGGATCACAATGATCAACACAAATTTATAGCGTTATTACCATAGGACTATTATTGTCTAATCCCCAAAGAAATAATGCCATGAAACTTGTTTGTTATATTTCTTTGCAATTATACCGATTAAAAACTAAGCCTCTTAAGAATAGCTGAATTTCTTTCCTCGTTTTGATCCATGACTGGGCAAGTGGACAAAGCTCAACAAGTAATAAAGTGGATTTAAGTCCGTATATCTATCCCACAAGAGATCTTAAGAATTCTCGAATCAACTACCCGACTAATTTCTGCTTTTCCCATACTATTTTGGACTATGATTTGCAATCGATATATCCCTATAGCAACCTTGAAAATAATGAAAGAATGAAAATATGTAAAATAAGAACAAAATGAACTAATGCTAAAAAAAATATATATATATATATATATAAAGAAATGGGGATCGGGTCGGGCTTAGCTTTTAAAGGGATGCATTGAAAATACAAATTTATCGTGGAAACATCAATTCCTCGTACACTCTCGTAAACAACGCTGCTTCATGAACTTCAGATTTAGAACTGGCCCAAGAGTTAAGGTAATGTCATGTGGATCTCTCCTTAATGACATATTTCATCATCTAATCTTCCATGTTTCTTTCGAATGCAAAGGATTAGATAACTACTTTTAATCTGAGATGCCTTATTCTAGGTATTTTTCTTTTTCAATACTTCATACTAGTAATACGGACTATAAACCTGCTCCTAAGACATGTGATAAGCATGAAGTTTACACTATACTGGTTTCTCATCCTCAAAATTGAACATTTCATTCTTCCTCGATTAGATCCTGTTGTCACCTGATTGAACTTATCTGTCGAATCATAGTGAACTCTTTGTTCATTTTAATTGATAAGTCATTCAACTCATCTTCGCTTTCAAGTGAGAAAAAGATTTATCGATTAGAATTAAAGTCCATTAGATCCCTAATATAGTCTCGCATACCCTTCGATATTGTTCAATACCTCGTGGAATGTCTTCCGCGGCTCGTAGGGCCCCTGGAAATCATCAGAGCATGAAATAATCCTATTACATAGACACTCAATATTTGGATCGATACAACAATAAACAAAAACCAGCAAGGTGATTCAAGACTCGGTTCAAGAGACTGTGCATAAATTTTATGCGTAAAAGATAAATTCAAACAACAGTAATTCCAAACTAAGTCGGGTTTCTAAATTACTTCATTACACTAACTAAGAGTCGATCAAAAGAACTACCGCAACTGAACTGAAGCTCGAATTCCAAAATTTGTTCAGATTTCAAATGAACCAAAGAATTAAGAAAATAACATTCGTATTCAACTAACTTCAACAACTAACCCCAGTCCGAAATTCAAAAAAACAAATAACTACTCTAATCTAATCTAAAATAACAAAGAAAAAAGAAAAAGAAACATAAAATTAAAATAAACGAGCCTCGCTACCCACTTTCTCTTCTCGAGTCGCCAAGAGTCGCTTTCTTCAAGAGGTACCGCGCATTTATGTGGCTTCGAAGTCGGGCCCTAACTGGCTGTGCATCTATTCGTGGATTTCAAAATAATCGCCCATTTGTTTGTTCGGCGTCGCTACTCCATTTGTTTGTCACTCGACTTTGATGTCACGACTGAGCGACGCCGCTGACTACTGCTCGCTTATGAGTTGTTTTGATGTCGCGATTTCCAATCACGCCGCGATTTCACCTTCGTGATTTTGAGTTTTTTTTATGTCGCGACTTCAATCGTGACGTACGCTGACTTCACCACTGGGCTCGCATTTTGAACGTCGCTACTAATCAATATACGCCGCGACTTCAATGTTATGCTTATAAGCCTCTTTTGACGCCGTGGAAGCTTTTTCTTTGCCGTGGACTTTTCTTCAAGATCTCGATATGATGTCGTGATACCTAAATGATGTCGCGACTCTCCATTCTTCGTGAATCGCGGTCGCGACATCAAGGACGCCGGGCGACTTTCTTTACAATCGATGTTGCGTACCATCGGCGACGCCGCTACCATGATTCCTGTGGAATCGATGTCGCGACTTCGATACCTGCGCTTGATGTCGCGCCATCGATCGATGTCGCGACCATGACACTTTCAGCTGATGTTGCGACCACTAAAGGACATCTTCTGATGCAGTGTTTAATGTCTCTATCTGTTCTAACTGTCGCGACCTCCATGTTCAGTCTCTTTGAAAATCTTTTGTCGCAACTTCTATTCAAGTAATACTACCCATGTCTATCGCTAAGTTTACTTGCTCGAGACTGGCGGTGTCACACATCATGTTCGCTTCATCATTCATTCTTGGTCGCCCGGATTTGGAGTTTCTCGCGAATTTCCTTACTGATTACCGGCCAAGGTGGCTACCTCAAGTCCTTTCTTTCAAAATTAGTTGCGGTAATTTCATTTACTTGAGAAGGTCGTTTCGTGGGCTTTGTAATACCCTTTGTCGCGACCTCATGGTAGTATCACTTCATTTATCTCCGTTATGTCGCGACGTTTAATGATGTTTTTTGACATGAACTTTCATTTGACCGCTTTATTCTCTACCAAGTCATATTTTGTCTCCACTACCTTCTTTCAGTCACGACTTCACTTATTCAATTTTCGCCTTCTTCTCCAAAGCCAAATTTGTTGAGGTCGTGGATTTGAATTGTCGGAAACTCGCACTTCCCGTCGCGCTTAAGTTCCGCTTTTGGCTTCAATGTCACGAAAGTCGATTTCTTATGATTTTCGCTTAAATTTGATTTTCTCGCTTCATTTTCCGCAAATTGAATTTCGATTCAATTATCAATTTTCAAGTGCATAATTCAACGCTATTCTCATTATAAACTCTGAAAAATGGATTAAAAATCTAATGAGTTTTTGGACTCATCACCGCCCCAACACAAAAGAAGTTATTACTGGTAGCGACAGACTATTTCAGCAAATGGGTAGCGCGTAAGCCTTCGCCGATCAAAGATATCAAAGATGTCGCTCAATTCAGATGAAGAACATCGCTTCCTCGCTCGTATCACCATAGTCAATAATAATCGGATAATTAGCCAATTTGATAGCGTTGTGGCATATGTGAACTTTTGCAACGAGCTGAAAATTAAGAACTTGTATTCAATCTCGTTAGCACTATAAAAGCAAATCGACCATGCGTAATCGTCTAACAAGACTCTCCTAATAAACTTTGAAAAAGCTGCTTACTCCGACTAAAGGAAAATGGGTAAATGAGTTACTAAGAGTTCTATGGGCCTACAAGACCATTGGAATATCGCCATTCGCTCTTGCCTTACAGGATGGAAGCATAATTATAACTTTTAGTACCACTACTTGATTTCGAACATGTTTAGGGTATAATAAAAGTAATAGTATATTTATCGAAATAAATTAAAAAGATAAAAATAAAATAAGAAGAACTTGGAATTAATCTGACTTGATTAAGGGTAATTTAATAAATTACCAATTCATGACCCAAAGGTCATAATTTAATAAGTTCATATGCCACAGTAGAAATATGCATAAGTTAAATCAAGAATAATAGAGAGTTGGAGGACCAAAGAGTAATAAAAGAAAGATATTAGAATGAAATAAGGATGAAAAATTGTGGAAAGGCAAGTGGCTTAAGGAAAGGAGGAAGTTTCCTCCGGCTTTTATTTGGAAAGTGAAATAAAAAGGGATAAGACCAAAATAAGTATCTCATTTTGGTCTTGGAGAGAGATAGAAGAGAAGAGAAAGGAAGAAGAAGAAGAAGAAGAAGATAAAAGAAAAGAAGAGAGAAGAATAAGAATAAGAAGAAGATCACAGGTATGGAATTTGAGTATAAGTATGGATACGTCTTGGGTTGTATGGAAACTATGGGAGTATGGAAGTCTAGTTTTGGTCTAGAAAGTTTAGATACATGGTTTAGGAGCCCTCACATCTTGTGCACGATTTTGGGTTTAGGAACTCTAAACTCATTTCGGATAGGAGTTGAGTGAAGAAAAACTCCAAGGCTCCTATTTTTGTGTGTGTCGGAAGGGTCTCTAGTGCAAGTTGAACCGGAGTAAATTTCCGTATTTTGATCATATCTGATGAAATCGGACCTTAGATAGGGTTTTTCGGGTCATAAATAATGGGAATTTGGAAACAAGTCCCTCTAATAAATTAGCCACATCGATGGAACTTGATGTTAGGATTTAATTTCTCGGTCGGACCCTGTAGACCCGAGTTATGGTCTTTTACTCACGAATAGTCGAATGCGTTGAGAAATTCGGACCGGGTGTTAAATGAGCTCGTCGCCCAGTGCGACTCGTCCAGTTCGAGGTCAGCTCGTCGGGGTTGACTCACCTTTGTGACTCGAGGAAGGTCATGCTCGCCGTTTGAACTCCGATTTGGGTGTTCTTGGAACCATGGAAGCTAGGTGAGTCGAGAATCCATCCTGCCTGAGGAAGATATTAGATGTCAGATTTGGGTGTTAGACTGAGCTCATCCTTCAGTGCAGCTCGTCGGTTTAGGTCAGCTCGTCGGGGTTGACTCTACGCGCATGACCTCAACCGGAGTCTTATCTCGCCCGTTTGAACTCCGTTGGGTGTTCTTGGACTCTATGGAAGCCCATTGGTGAATCCATCCATATGACTGAGAGATATTAGATGTCAGACCGAGGTGTTGGAGCCAGGCTCGTCACTTCAGTGCAGCTCGTCAGTTCAGGTCAGCTCGTCAGGGTTGACTACGTATGACCTCCAACTTCGGAAGGTCATATCTCCTTCTTTTGAACTCCGATTTAGGTGTTCTTGGACTCTATGGAAAGCCCATTGAGTCAAGAATCCATCCATATGCCTGAGGAAGATATTAGATGTCAGATTTAGGTGTTGAGCTGGCTCATGTGGTGCAGCTCGTGCGATTGAATCGACTCGTCGGGGTTGACTACAGCGTGACCCTCCTACTAAACGAGGAGGTCATGCTCTCGCCGTTTGAACTCAGGTTGGGTGTTCTTGGACTCTGTGAGCCCCATTGAGTCGAGAATCCCAAATCCATACTAAGGAGAGACGTTGGATGTCAGACGGGTGTTAGACTGAGCTCGTCGCTTCAGTGCAGCTCGTCGATTCGAGAATCGGCTCATCGGGAGTTGACCTGCGCGCGATCTCTGTTGGAAGGTCGTATCTCGCCGTTTGAACTCTAGGTTGGAGTGTTCTTGGACTCTATGGAAGCCCATTGGTGAGATTAAATCAATAGATAACTGAAATAAGTTTGGAACTCATATTAGTCCCGGAAAACATGAAAAATAGTAAGCCCAGTAGGTAACCATAGTTATTCATATTGAATTCATAAATAACTCATAAACATCTGGGGTAAGCATAGTTATTTATGCTCTGATGAATATGGGAAAATGTAAGATATGAATAAATGATTGTATACTTATATATCGCGTATGATTCTAGAATGACAATAGTATTCGGGAATATGAGATATATACTAAGCATAAAATACACATTGATTGTGCTGCCTTAGAACTGAGTAGAGGATAGATGGGCGTACTTATTAGGGAAGCAAGTCTGAAATGCAAGTTACGATGCTCGAGGCCCCCGTTTGGGTCGATGACATAGATCCGTTTGGATCACGTTGGCCCGAAAGGGTCACCCGCAGCGCCTCCGGGCCCTCGCTGGATGAATATTTAGCCACCGTCTGATGATGATACCTTCGGGTATAATATATCACGGGCGCCTTCGGGCCCTCATGGTTTCTATCCACTAAGATTTATCACGGACATAGAGCATAAAAAATAGCAGTATGTGCAAATGAAATGAAGAGAATATGAGAAGCATACTTGTATGTGATGATAGTATCTGATTCAAGAACAAGTAAAATACAAGATGACATAGAAAAGTATATGGATGATAATAAGAAATGGAAGCTAGTTATGATAAGTATATATGAGAAATGATAGAATCTGTATTGTTATATGTGTTATGTCATTTGTATAGAAGTGTGGTGACCATATTAGAGGTCATCAGATCATATTAATTCCCTTGGCGTGAGCTTAGCACGGGTGTTCAATCCAGGCCAGGTCTGAAAGAGAGGCGGAAGGGAATAGGACCGTCGTAAATGAGACAAGGCCACCACGTCGATAGGTGCCTTTGGAAGACCTTAGGTCTATTTTGTATGAAATTTTGTAAACAATGTAAATGTTGTAAATGTTAAACACTTCCATATATGGGCTTGTATACACATATATTTTGTAATCCTATTTGCTACATAATATAATACAAGTTAAATGGTTAACATTATATGAATATGCAAGTGTAAGAGTTATAAAAAAAGTGACCCTAAATGGCTCTATCTTAGAGTTAGGCGTCACAAGTTTAGGCTATAATCCTTAGAAATCGAGATACTTTACACTTCAAGTGAAATTCTGGAAGAAGCTAGCAGTGAAGGCAGTTACTAGGCTGGATATGGCGGAACAACCTTCTCGGCTGCTTGTTTGTGTGTATAGCGTCATACCAGCAAAGACTGGAAAACCTTTACAATAGGTGGGTAAAACCACAAACATTCCAAGATGACGACCTAGTCTTTAGAAGGATCTTTGAGAACACGGCTAACCTAGCAGACGGGAAGTTCCAACCAAACTGGGAAGGGTCATATACGGTAGTCCGAGTGGGAGCAGCCGGATCATACACGTTGAATAAGCTAGAAGGGACTCCCATACCCAGAATGTGGAATGCCACACATCTGAAGTGGTATTACTAGTAAAAAAATTCCTTTAAAAGTATTACTATCAATAAAGACCGTCTTTAAAGTATTGTGAAATTTTACAACTGCCTCTTCGCAAAAATCCAGATATGGCTGATATCTTGCTAACACTTTCCAAAGACCAGATAGTGGCTCTTGGCACGCTGCTTCGTGAAAGTCAGATATAGTGATATCTGCTTGGCACTTTCAGGCAGTTGGCTCTTGGCGCTGGCACTCACAAAAGTCGAATTATGGGCGATATCCTGCGCGCTTTCAAGGAGCCCGAAATTGTGGCTCTTAGCCTATTGACACTCGTAAAAGTCCAGATATGGTTGATGTCCTGCTGGCACTTTCCAAAGACCAGACTATGGCTCTTAGCCTATTAGTGCCCGTAAAAGTCCAGATATGGCTGATATCCTGCTGGCACTCAAAAGACTAGATTTAGGCTCCATGTCTGTTGGTACTTTCGCAATGCTAGGCATGATCCTTAGCTTGCTAGTGCATGCCATACCACTGGACAATCCTCGACAAGTATGTTGGGTCATGCAACGACACTTGGCTCGCCCACCGAGGCTGGAGCCTAATGAGGGCACGTAGTCAGATATAATTTAACCTTGGTGTCTCTAAAGCATCACTCCTAGCCGAGGGACGTTTGACCAAAGAATTACAAAAAGTTATATCTCATAAATATGCCAATGGCGTAATTAGTTACATAAAGATATATGTCTAAGCGACCATATTAGGCCTGTTACAAAAAATTACATCTCATAAACACACCTAGGGCATCGTGGTTACCTTTATGATATATGTCAGGCTGACGATATTAGGCGACTATGGAAAAAGAAGAAGCGATCCTATAGAGGCCACTATGGAAAAATATGAGGAGAAGAAGAAGTACGGCCACCTTTATGGATGTTCATTAAATCCTCCAGAGGGCCGCCTTTACGGGGAACTCTCTGCCACCTCTCTACGATGCTCCTGATATTTGTGTCTCAAAGGATACTAAGCGATATCGAGGCGGGGGCCTTTGAAGGCGCAACACACTCGAAAGAAATAAAATTCGGAGAGTCGGTGTCTGTGAAGCTCTAGCTAATCATCTGGATATTGTGTTGGTGCATCACCTTGCCCGTGGTCGTAGGTGAAAGATGGATCTAGAGCCCTCTGACAGTCTTCCTCCATGGCTCCCTTATCCTTGCCAGTTCACAAGAACAGAGAGGAAGAGAAATCACAACAAGTAAAAGACTTTATGTATAGGCGGCATTAGAAGTCAGACCCCTATATATAGGGGTGGAACGTCAACACATGTATTAAATGCCCTAACATAAAATCATGCACCATAGACAACGATGGGACGCACGTGTTACCCACACACTTCGTGACCAATCACCCTTTACCTTCGACACGCTTTACATGCGCATTAATTTTCCAGCCTTTCCAGCTCTCCATGCTCAAGCTTTGGAAGATAACACCATTACGAGTACCGTGGTTTTTAAACCCGTTACTCTGTTGGCCCGGGGCCCTTTTAGCCCAAGGCTCGCCTATCACGCACGACTCTAAGCATGTTGGCACCTCCCAGAAGACCTAATTGTGGATCTAATCCTATTGGCACTTCAAAAGAAGCCAGACAAGGCCTCCACCCTACTGGTACATGACCAAGATGGTCCTTGGCTTGTTATTCTCCACCAGGCTCGAAGATAAAGCTTGCTTGCGGTCTGACCCGAGCCACTAGCTTCAACTTAGCGTTGATATCTTAGCACGACCATCCCAACCTAGAATTGTGAAAAGGGTTTGCACAATGAAAGGAATAAATTGCCTAAGCAAACTAGAAAATATGTGAGCATAGCGACGTTGGGGGTGAAGTAAATAACCTTGATAGAAACCCAGAATGAAAAGTTGTATTTCATTAAAGCACCAATGGTGTCCAGAGAGTACACAAATGATGGCGGTCAACCAAGGCCCCTTTATAAAAAATTGTAATTAAGTAAGAATGGAAAAAGAGGGACTAGAGTTTTCCATGGTCCTCGGCAATAGCAATCTCCACGGGCTCCTTGGTCACATGTCGCTCGGAGGAGATTGATCGTGAGTGGCCTCAGTGTGCTGAATGAGGAAGGGGGGGGGTTGGTGTTCACGAGAAGAACCCAGGACAGCGGGTCGGTGGAGTCAATCAACCTCTAGTTTGGAGGCCTTAGACTTGGCCTTACTCCTAGCCTCTTCTGCTACCACCCTAGCTTCCTCCTTGTTGAGTCAAAGCATGTTTGACCTTGGCCGAGTCACCCTGTACTGCCCTGCTTCGCCCACTCTGGTAGCTCTTAGTCGACAGGCTTCCTCCTTAGCCTCATCTCTTCTTTTTTTCCGCACACGCCATCTTCTCAGAACCCTCTGTGGCCTTTTGTTCCCAGTATCTGGATCGGGACTGGGCCTTCCCTAGGGACTCTTCGAGGGCGCGGTGCTCAGTGGCGGGCCGCCTTAGCATAGAGTCGTAACTTCTCACCATCTTCCATCTTATAGCAAAGCTCCTTATGTTGGCGCCCCATGTTCTTGAGGGTCATCGGCAAAGAGAACATTAGAAGGAAATCATGACATTAGAATAAACAGTTAAACGTCAGAGGTTTCAACCATACCAGTTCGGCAGTCTCATCTAAGTCATGGTTACGCATTATCATCAGATCCTACCCTGGTGGTAGGACCTCACGTCTGTTGTGGGGGGAAGGGAATGAGTATTCCTCCCCTATGAGCCCGCCGCGGGTAGGAGGGAAGGCTGTAGAGTCGAGATCGCACATGTGCGTAATGGAAGGGTCCCTGTAGTTGAAGGGCCCTCAGTAGTTAATGAGAGCTTGGGCATTTTCTTGATCAAGAGCCGGAGCATCCTCCGTAGGCATTGCCCACTCCATTGGCTCAAGCGTACGGGCGAGCACCGGTTTATCAGGGCCTCCCAGGCACCATGAGCCGTGAGGCGGCCCATAGGGACGTGGGGCGGGGCATCGGTTAGCCCGTAGTGAAGCCTTGTGGATGCCGTCGACACGGGGAAGTTCTCGGCCCAGAGTCTCGTCCTCTAACGTTGCCCGAGCCTTTTGGGAGGCATCTGAGTGGTACTGATATCGGTGGGGCCTCGAGGACTCGTTCGACGAGTCCATAAATCACCTGAGATTGGCAGGACCTCCTCATCGAGTCCGAATGACTGGAATGTTTTCCTTTCGGGCTTGGCCAGTGTGAGTCTTCTCTTAAGTATTAGCGGCCTGGCTTGCATATCGCCTGGCAAATCAGCAAAGGCGGACATTTCAACCTCTCTCTTGGTCGATTAATAAGCTGTTGGATCAAGTCCATTCCTAACCCTCAATCCTCGTAGGAAGCCTTCATACACTAAACTATGCTTTTCTTCTTCGTAGCTTAGAGACGAACTTAGAGTCTGCATGGCCAAAGGTAGATAATTTGGTCAAACAATGGGCTTTAAAATGGCCTCTGCCTGGGAAGAGTTGCTAGGCAAAGACTTCAGGAGGTCCGCAAGGAAAAATGCTCGCCCTTGATGTCCTCATTGGGCAAAGGGTGAGGAAGAACAAGCACTATGTGGGGGAAATTACTAGCTCCCAAATCTTGTAGGTTCTTCACAGACAGAAGGAGCTCATGATGGCTCTCCTTCTTTGTGATCTCAAGTAAATGGTGGATGTAATCCAGCCTCACCTTCTCCACCTAGTTGACTTGTAGGTCTAAATCTGCGCTATTCTGAATCATAAAAAAGATAGGTATGTCAAATGCACACCTCGACTAGGAAGTAAAAGATATGCAAAACAAAACGAGGGACAAACTAGAGAATGTAAGGGACTAGTTTTAGATTAAAGGCCACTGGGGCGGGGGTCTCGAGATATAGGCCCTTAACCAGGACAACCCCTTTCGCCTCCGTCTTAGGGGAGTCAGGGAGCCCAGTCACAAATTGCAATCGGGGACTGTGGGCAGACATGGACAGGTGGCCCTCGGTCCTAAGCTTCAAAGTGTAAATGAAGCAGATCTCCACTAGCGAAATGTCCAATTGGTAAAGAGAGTTCAGCACATTGCAACCCATCAAAATCCGAATAGCATTCGGATGTACAAGCGTAGGAGGTGCCTGAGTAAAATGAAGGAACTGCTTCACTAATGATGGAATGGGGAGGCAAAGCCCAGCAACAAATAGCTCCTGTGTAAAATAGACGACATTATCTACCTCCCTAAAAGTTGAGGTATGCATCTTGAGTCAATGTCTCTATCTTGATTCAGTAGAATTTGGCTTAATAACCTCGGTTCCTCTTGCCAAAACCTGACTAGGCGCTACAGTAGGCATTTCTCGAGCCTCATGCAATGACTGGTGAAACTTTCTTCATGACCTCTTGTCATTCTCTGTGAGTAAAAGGAGAAGAATAAGATTCGACTTGAGGTCCATAAACAAAAGCTAATGAGGAAGAAGAACCACTTGAAAGGAAAAGAAATCTCCTGGAGATTTCTGACAAGGATAAAACTTCAAGAAAGAAAATCAAAAACCTTTGCGGAAACTTGTAGAACACCTCCAACCACAGAGACACTAAAGCAAACCAGTGAAGCGGAAAAGGTTTGAGTTGCAAACACTCACCGGAAAATCAAAAGTTGTCGAAACGTCAAGGGTCTCCAATGGCTCCTTTGGAAAGGAAGTTTGTAGAGGCGCGGAGGAGGATGAAGTACAAGAGTAAAAAAAATATCTTTTGAGAAGACGTAAAAGAGACACCTCTTGAGACCACTATCCCTATTTATAGGGGTAGGGGGTCGTGAAAAGCATTAAATGCGTCGTCAGTACGGGATACATAGGATTCATATTGGGAGGCGTGCGTCTCCCATGCGCATTAAACACAAGTGAGCATCGCCTCTAAACGCATTTAATGCTCTAATCGTTTCTCATAAACCTTTCAAGTCTCAACATTCAACATTTAAACCCCAATATATTTTTCCTTGACTGAAATAACACAAAAACTCTAGCTGGAGGAAAATGGGGGCATTGTGAGTACCATGATCTCTGGGATCCATTACTTGATGGGCCTGAAGCTCGTTGGGACTGTGTGGTGAAATGGCCCAACTCCGCTCATCTCACCAAGATCAGGCGAACACTACTCAGATGGGAGAATCTATGAAGGTCGCCTAGGAAAGCAAGGACAAACTCTTCCATGGCTTGCTCAAGGTGGCCTGTTTGGGACTTCAAGTCCATCAGCCGACCATTCTATCCCATATGGGAATTCTATCCCATATCGGAAGTTTATTACGAATCAGCATCTAGGAGCGAAAAAATCTACAAAAGTGATATTATCAACGAATTTTTCAGCTTCCGAATCCCTTGCTTCTCGGAGATAAAATCTTGGAAGAGGGAAGAATAATCCCTAAAAAGGAAGAACCAGTGGTTGATAAGGAAAAGAAGATTTCCTCCCTTAAACAAGGAGGAGATAAAATCCTACCCCGAGAATGAAGGAGGGGATTCCATGAACCTAACTTTGTAAGTAAAAATGATCCCCCACTGGGGGAGGTAAGCAATTTGAACTGCACATATTCTTTTCCCCCTCTCCTCATTTTTTTGTTGACTTAATAATCGGAGAGGCGGCCAACCCTCCGTCGTTGAATTGCCCTTTTTGCAGGTTTGCATCATGTCGTTGATACCCAAGAAGTTTGATAATCGAGGTTCACATTACGCTGCTAATGCTCAGTGAATCTGACGATCAAAGCCCCTATAACTTGACACTCAGGGAATCTGACGATCAAAGTCCTAACAGTTAGGACTTTTATAGCAATTGAGATATATGTTTACTTGGCATAATATAATTTATTTTATATAAACATGTGACTCAACACATTATTCATTTACATTCTATTTGACCTTAATTTTGTTGATTGAATGAAACAAAACATCATATTTTATAATTTCTATTTACATCATCGTTGTTTTTCTAACAATTAATTATACCTAACTACGTGTTTAATGTACTTATAATAAGACGGATAAGTTAAAAGTTTATTGAAGAAATCATTGGTGAAATTAGAAGATTCATTCCTAAGTTGGTACAAGTTGGTGAGAATATAGTTGGAATAGATGAAAATTTGAAGCAAGTGAAGTTATTGATAGACGATAAATCAAATGAAGTGAGTATGGTTGGGATTTATGGGATTGGTAAAACTACTATCGCAAAGGTTATTTACAATGATATGTTGGACTAATTTCAGCGTCATAGTTTTCTTGAAAATGTGAGAGAGAGATCTAAAGATGATCATGGCTTGCTTCAATTACAAGAAAAGCTTCTTTGTAAATATACTAATGGACAAAAATGCGAGGATTACATAATATTGATGAAGGAACGAGAATGATAAAGTAAGTGTCACTTGGAAAAAGTTCTTATTGTTCTTGATGATGTAGGTTGTCCAAAATAGTTAAAATTCTTAGCTCCCAGTTCTGAATGGTTTCATCGAGGAAGCATAATCATGGCGACCACAAGAAACAAACGATGCCTAGATGTACATAAGGCATATTCATCATATCAAGCTAAAGGATTGGCACATGACCGAGCTATGGAACTCTTTAGTTGGAATGCCTTTCAACAACATCATCCAAATGACAATTACATGGACCTTTGTAATCGCATACTGTGTTATGCAAAAGGTCTTCCATTAGCTCTTGTAGTTTAGGTTCTTTCCTTTTCGAGGATGTGGACCAATGGGAAAGTACATTGTATAAACTAAAAACAACCCCTCTTGAAGATATTCAAAAGGTTCTTCGGATAAGTTATGATGGACTAGATGATGAATGCAAGAAGGTGTTCCTTGATATAGCATGCTTTTTCAAAGGTTACAGTGAAGAATTTGTTACAAATATACTAGAGGGTGGTTGCAAATTCCATCCCAAGATTGGACTAAAAATTCTTGATGAGAGGTGTCTCATTTCTATATTAGATGGATTAATAAGGATGCATGACTTGTTACAAGAAATGGGACGATCAATTGTTCGTCAAAAGTATCCAGAAAATCCTGAAAATGGGAATGATTATTGGGAATGTGAGGATATTAAGATTATTGACAAAAGAGTAGCATTAGAAAGAAAGATACATGAATATATTTGAGATCTAAAGACAAAAGATGCAACAAGATTTATTTTTGTAATTATTATAGTTCGAATAGCTTATCTAAATTATTTTTAGTGAACTACTATTCATGTTATACTGTTTATCGTCAATGATCATTTTCAGGGAACCAAAAAAATTGAAGGGATATTCCTAAATTGGACTCCAGTGGAACCTATACAACTTCTTGCTGAAGCTTTCGAGGAGAAGATGAGTGGAAGCTTAGATTGCTCAGTGTGGGATTCAACGTTATGCCGCTTTCCCAAGACTTTGAATTGCCTTCTTGTATAACATATTTTCGTTGGTGTAGATACCCTTTTAAATCTATGCCATCAAATTTTCATGCAAACAATCTTGTCGAACTCCACCTTCAGTTCAGCAACATAAGACATCTTTGGGAAGGACACATGATATTCCTGTTATTTAGTTGTGTTTTTGCTCTATACCAGCTTTGAAGCCTTTAATTTGAAGTTTACTTATCAAAGCAAATTTTCCTGTGCGACAGCATGGTGGAAAGTTAAGTAATTGATCTTATTATTCAAGTATCTGGTTGATATTTCCAAGCATCTCAAAAATTGCACCAAATTTAGAGATGCTAATCCTAGAAGGTTGTACAATGTTACTTAAATGTTCACCCCTGCATGGATATTATTATTAGAGTTCATACTAATTGTTTTCTTGAATATGATAGGGTGTAGAAGACTCAAGGGGCTTCCCTGGAATATTCATAAGTTTAAAAGTCTTCAAACTCTCTCTTGTGCTTCCTGTTTGGATATAAAGAGTTTTCCAGAGATCGAGGAAAATATGGGAAGGTTAAGAGAGGTTAATTTTTGAAGAACTGGTATAATAGAAGTACCCTCGTCAATTAGGCATCTACATGGGCTTGAATACTTGGACCTAAGTCATTGCAAAAGGCTTCGAAGTCTTTCGGACAGTATTTGTAGTTTGGGATCCCTTCAAACTCTCTCACTAGGTGGGTGTTCAGAACCGAAGGGCTTTCCAGAGAACAACATTGAAAGCATAAAAGCTCTTGAATCATTAAATTTGTCAGGTTGCTTCAACCTTGAGAGTCTTCCGGTAAACATTTACAAGTTGAGTTCTCTTCACATACTTGAGGTTGAAGGGTGTCAAAAACTTGAGGCAATATTAGAGATGAACCTCCAAGTTTGTTTGAACTCCTTAGAATCTCTACGTATGACTTGCCGTATACTAAAGTCAGGAGTAATCTGGAACAACTTCTTCTCCTCATTAAAAACATTAAATCCATAGTGGGATCAAAGGGAAGAAGAGATCCTCAATCATTTTTTCCCCTTGTCATCACTGGTAGAATTATCTATAACAAACTCTTCTCCCTTCAAAGGTGAAACCCAAACTGATAGCTTCCACCTATCTTCATTGCGAATATCATCTCTAAGGAACTTTCATCTATTGAAAGGGGGAATCCTTAGTGACATATTCCATATGTCTTCATTGGAATGTTTATGTATTAGTAAATGTAATCTAGTGGAAGAAGGAATCCTTAGTGATATTTGGAATCTATCTTCACTGTGTTGGTTATCTCTAAGTAACTGCAATCTAATGGAAGGAGAGATCCTCAATCATATCTGCCATCTATCATCATTGGAAAACTTATGTCTGGAATGGAACCTCTTCAGTTGCATACCTGATGGCATCAGTCAACTTTCCAATCTAAGAGTCCTTAACTTAAGTCACTGCAAGAACCTTCAACAAATTCCAGAGCTTCCATCAAGTCTACGATTTTTAGATGCACGTGGTTCAAATAGTATTTCATCAAGCCCCTCATTTCTTCAGTTTCAGTCTCTAGTCAATTGGTTCAAATCAGAATTAAATCAAGTATGTTCAAATCTGAATCTACATGGTGCTTTTCTGCAGGACGCTTGGATTTATGTTGATGATTGTGTATTTGATAACCCTAGAATTAGTATTGCTTTTCGTAGAAGTAGTGGAATTCATGAAGGGATAAGTTATCAGAGTACAGGAACTGATGAAGTAACTATAGAACTCCCTCCTAATTGGTATGAAAATAATAATGACTTGTTGGGATTCGCTTTATGCGGTGTTTATGTTGCATCTGCCAATGAATCTCAAGCTCACGCACATGAGAATGAAACTGACAATGGATCTAGCTATGAGTCTAAACAAAAGGAAACATTGGTGTACACATGTGAGTACGCATGTGATTTGAGGATGATCCGAGATAGTAATCAATCAGAAGTCATGGGTTTTTTCTCATTTGGTTCTTTCTGTGATGATGACGGTATATTAGATATAGCATGGGTGATGTATTATCCTAAAGTAGCTATTGGGAAATATTACTCCAATCAATGGACACACTTTAGGGCTTCATTTAGTGGTAAAAGAAGAGTGGAAGGGTGTGGTATCTGTCTTATAAATGCCAAAGATTATGAATAGATGCATCTATCATTGGTACAAGCTAGTTTTTCTTGTGGGAATTTTGAAGATCATGGATCACCAATTGAAGATAATAATAGTAAAGCTCATAATAAAAGGGGCCCCACAGAACAGAGCCTTGTAGAGGAGTCACTATATAAAAGATGCAGAGGAACCCAAGACTGATCTCAAGTTTGTCTTTTCCATCTCTAATTCAAAAGCCATAATTTTTTTTTATCATGCTTCTCCTTTTTATTCTTCACGTTTTTCACACCCGTGGGCGCAAACTTCAATAGTACACCTCCGAAGTTTGTTTTTCTCTCTCTCTCCAATGGTTTCTATCACCCATGAACACTTTTCTTGTTTTTCTTATTAAACATAAATTGTTATGATGTTTGAGTTAGAAGCAAATTTCTCTTTACATTCTACCTATATATGTTTTGTCTATAAAAGGTTCCACGTTCATTGATTTCAGAACAGTGATATCTTTGTTGTTAGCATTTTAGTTTCAATTAGTTCGAACAATTAATGCTTGAGGGAAACTCAGCTGCAAGGTTGCAATCCAAAGAACAGGGTTCTATTATTTAATCAATTGCACACTTTTCTAAATAATATAACCATGCAGATGCACGTAAAGAGCTTCCTAAGACGACTGAGTTGTTCATTGTTTATTCTATTGTTAAGTAAGACGCCCAATTCTATGATTGAGTAAAAATGATACTACCTATATGAATCATTTTGAGTATTTGATAGTATGAGATCTTGTTTTGTGATATCATACTTATTTTTCAATGTAACTTTAAATGCTTGCTTCAAGAAACAGTGAAGATTAGATTAGAAGCATGTTGTAGTCAATATCCTGAAATTATCAGATTATGTATGTAAAAAACTAATTAGCCCAGTAAGTCATACAAATTTCTAAAAACTAATAACATAGTCAAAATAGAGATGAGCTCCTCTTTTGTTAATGTATAAGAGGTATAACACCCAGTAAAAAAAAATTTAATATTTATATTTTTCTAACAAAGGGTAAATTAGTAATTTTTTTTATGAAGCCCTAATATAAATAGAAAATAAAAATAATAAAACCCTTATTTTAGTTTCTCTCTGCGCAGGATTGTTAGACCATAGAATCTTCACACATTAGGGCTGAAGAAGGTCGTCAAATGTGAGTCTTTTCTTTCCGAATCTCTTTCGAATAAAATGATATTGCGTTAGTAATCAGTTATAGATGGTTTCGTTCTTTTTCAAACAGTTTTGAGTTCTTTCGGGTTCGTAGAATATTTCAAGAAAACCTAGAATATCAAATCTAAGGCTAAGAAGCGATTCGAAAGGTAAACGTCTCTTCCTAAAAAATTCTAGATTTCTTTTTATTATCGATCAATATTTTTTAGGGTTGGATTAGATCTAGATGATTTTTCTTAAAAAAAAAAAAGAATAATAACCGTAACTTGAAATTGGAAATCAAAAGAATAAAAAATAATAATAATAAAAGAAGAAGAAAGGAGAGTAGAACCCTATACTTTAATAAAATATATATATATATAAAAAAAAAAAGGAAAAGACAGTGGAGGACCACTATACTTAGAGAGAGAATGGAAAAGGAAAAGCACCAAAGTGTATGGTGTTTTGTGTGAATATAGATGGATTTGAAAAAGGTCAAAAAGTAGATTGTCTTTTGTGATAGGGTATGTAATTTACAATATATATATATATATATATATATATATATATATATATATATATATATATATATATATATATATATATATACTTACATGTCTAAAACCTACATAAAATAGGTCTTGAAAACCTAAGGGATAGTATGTACTTAAAACTCTAGGTATTAGTGAAATTTTGGATAAATAAAGAAATAATTCAAGATATTTAAAAAAAATTAGAAAGTAAAATAATTATTTGAGAGATAAGTTCTTAGAAAATAATTAATACAAAAAATAATCTTAAAAAAAATGGCTTGTTTGTTAATAAATTTTTTTATTATTTGTTTTAGGTGAATAGATTTGTGACATTCATTTCGGCTGCAGTGTCATTTTATTTTATTTTATAAACTTATAAACTTTAAGCTTGTTCATTCATTCATATGATGTTAAACATTTAGCATCTTATATTCTGTAGCAGTGGATTACAGAATATGTACAAGACTACGTATATGGAAGTGTTCGCGTTCCTGATATTTATATTGTTTACGAACATAACATATACAAAATAGACCAAAAGGTCTTTAGTAGGCACTAGTAAGTGTGTTGGCAGTTTGTGATGTGGAGTGTATGCGAAACACCGTTTTGCTTCTCCTACCTACAAAGGATGAAATACTAAATTGCTAAACATAGCTTAGTGGAAATTAACACATATGGATGACCTCTAATAAGAGGTCATCATATACACATGCATACACATCTAATATATCATATCATTTAAACATGTTTATAAATATTTCATATTTACTTATCATACCATGTTTCATTTCTTATCATTTACACTTTGCCCGTATTCGCATCACCGATATCTTTGTCATCTCATAAGCGGTGCTATGTTTCTCTTATCATATCATATCATTTCATATGTCATATTTAAGTCATTTGTTTTATGTTTCATGCCTACATAAACCTTAGAAGTGGATAAAGGAGTTATAAGGGCTGATAATTTGTACTCAGCATCTGAACGATTAGTCTATAAGGGCCCGAAGGCGCTGTTATCATTGTGTGAGACAATAACTATCTATAAGGGTTCGAAGGCGTTGTTATCATTGTACAAGACAATGGCCATCTATAAGGCCCCCAATGACATGTGACGGCTTAGTGTGTCGGTATGTTGCAGACTTGTTTTTCCCTAATAGGCATGCCCATCTATCCCTCTACCAGGTTGTAAGCAGACAATCCATGTGTATTTTATGTTTAGTACATATCTCATGAATAATTATCGTCATCCGGTAATCATATGCGATATGTACAATCCTTTATTTGTATCTTTGCATTTTTCATATTTCATTATATGCATGAATAACTATGGTTACCATGTATGCTTATGAGCTATTTACTATCATTCCAATTTCATCAAGCTATATATGGATGGATTCTAAACTCAAAGGGATTTCCATAGAGTCGAGAGACATCGAAGCGGAGTTAGGACGGAAGAAATTATAATCGTCCAGGAAGTTGGAAGGCTTCTTGAGCGGTGACTAAGAGTAGAACCAGCATGGCCTATTGTTTTTCATGATTTCTAGACCTAATACGAGTTCCAATTTCATCAAGCTATATATGGATGGATTCTAGACTCAAAGGGCTTTCCATAGAGTCTAGGAACATCCAAAACGGAGTTCGGTCGAAGAAATTATGACCGCCTGAAGTTGAAGGCTTCCTATGTACAATAGCCATGAGCAGAACTAGCAGGGCCTACTGTTTTTCGTGATTTATGGACTTAATATGAGTTCCAAAATAATCAAGCTATATATGGATGGATTCTAAGAAGAAGCTATGACCATCCGAAGTTGAAGGCTTGAAGATGTGCAGGGGCTACGCAATTGCGTGGAAACCCACGCAATTGCGTACCCGAGGGCTTCAATTTTGAGCTCAACCACGCAATAGCGTGGCTTCCACGCAACAGCATGCCATAGGGCTCCTTGGCAGCTCAGGTACATGCCATTTTGACCTGAAACCATCCCGGAACATCCCTTGTCCACCGGCCACAATATCCTCCCAATTGAGGCCACAAAACGTACCGCAAACCACGACCTGAAAACATGCGAAAACATGGCATGAAGCCATCTACAATCAATCTGAAATCAGCCCAAAAGTAGGAATAAAACCAAAGTTCAAAATCCATACAAGTTCTATACAAAAGCATAGCATCCATGCAAATTCTACACAAAACTTAGTAAGTTCCATACAAAACTTAACAAATTCCATAAAAAATCCAAATTAATCCATAAAAACACATACTTCCATACTAAAATCCATACTTCCATACTAAAATTCATACATTTCTTCTTCCTCCTCTTCTTCTTCTCTTCTCCTCTCTCTTCTTCACATAGGAGCCCTAGCACTCCTCAAATTTGTGATTTTTTATTTTACCCCAAATGAGAGACTAAATGGTCTTTATCCCATTTGATTTTTAACTTTTCTTTTATTACAGTTTGATCCTCCATCTCTCAAGTATTTGCAAATCAATTTATGTCATTTCTATAATAGCATCTCAACTTCTTACTTTATGACTTTTATATCCTGTTTTGACAAATTCCACTTTTACCCTTGCATCTTGTACAAATTAGGGTTCAGAAATTTTCCTTTGTATTTTATTCGAAAAATACTTCTTTTTATTATCACCAAGCGTGTTATAGAGCGTAGGTATAATTTGGAGTGTTACAAGGTTGTTAATTGATTTTCGAGGTTAGCATTCAGGATCTCGAATTTGCTTGAGGTAAGGGCAAAATTAATGCAATTTTTTTTAAATGTATTTTTATATGTACGATACGAAAATGTTGGTTCTGTTTTTGCTTTAAAGATGGATCAAATATATTTTGCATGAAAGTATGTTGGACTTTATGTTTTGTTGTGATATAAATTATGGAGATATTATGTTTTGTGAATGAAATTATTAAAACTATATTTTTTACTCTGGTAGTTCGGTCTGTCAATGAGATAATAGTTGACACTATTCGGCCCTTGTTAACGATAATAATAGTTGACCTTTACATTCCTTGATGGGAAATGTAATTGATTTAAACCCCAGCCTCTAGGGGTTTCGGTTAAAGGTTACTAGTATTAGTAGTATTTGGTTTCGTCCACCTTAAAATTGACAATTTGAAGCTAGTCACTCATTTGAAAGTCTCACATGGTTGGACACCATTCGATATTTATGACCAGAGTAAAAAATTTGATTTGACTATTTGAATGTATGAAAGCTTTTGAATCCGAAATGAAAGGATTTTGTTTAAATATTTGAATGTATTAACGAAAAAAAAATTGAAAATGACTTATGATAATCTCTTATTTTTGCCAGTGATTTGAAAATGTTTGATCCATAGCGCATTAGCACAGGCCCAGACTGAGCTCATCAATTAATCAACCATCTTTAGGTACTCCTAGTTAAGCGAGGAGTAGCCCAGACGAGTTAAACTAGTATTTAAGTTGACTTTGTGACTTAGCTTTGGACTTGTTTAATGGATGAATTTAATTTAATTTAAATTATTTGGTTATGTGTTTATTTTTGGAAGAACGTGGATTTATTTTGGACTCTTATATTAGATTAGATGTTGGGTGATGTAATTATAGATTGTGTTGGATGAGTGATGATGCTTTTTGCTCTAAACAAGTTTTCGATAAGTGGAATCAGTTCAATCACAATAAAGGAATGAAGTTTTGTGTCGTTTCGTGCTTTGAATCTTTAGACTTAAGGTGCAACATGAAGGTCATGTCCCGGGGACCGAGTTCTGATGTGGTGATAGAGTGGTATCAGAGCACTAGGTTATGATCTTGATGGAAATTTGTTTAGTTTACATTTGGGAATAGATGAGAGACGCATTGTTAAGGAACCAAATATTTTTCTATATTAATGCTTTGAAGTAGTAAATAAAATTGAACTATATTTTTATTTTTCTTCATTTTTTATTTTCTTTTATTTTTCCTCTCGATTTTCTTTCTCTTGTATTTTTCCTCAAATTTTCAAGGAACCAAACATAACCTAAGGGTAACGAAATGCATCTCAAATGGCAGTCAAAAGAACTGATATCATCACTAGAAATATCATCTTCTTGCATAATAGTCTGCATTTGTTGAGCATGATCTCGTCTTTCTGAAATTGTAGATGAAACCCAACACGTAATTCACTTCAATTTGCAAGTGGTGACACTGAGTCGCTCAACTTGGCTGAGTTGATTTTGGGGAATGGAAGAATGGAAGAAAGAAGGCAAAGTTTGGGGTGTAAATTTTTTTGTCTTGGTGTTTTCTGATCTGAGCTGAATTGTATCATGGCTAATGGAATGAATGGCTGGCTCTATCTTCATCAAGGGTGTCTCGTGTTTTTGCCTCTTCTCCATATGCATCTTCTTGAAAAAAGGATTTTTGCCAAAGAAAGGCCAAAGGGGGAGATTAACGTTGGGTTTATGATTAGTACCCAAATAGTACAATTTTGAGCCTTGTTTATAGCAGGTTTTATGCGCTTTTTGCGTACTAATCGACTTCAATAACTCAATTGATACATTGGGTCCCGGCCTTATTACTGATCACATTTTGTAGCTATTTTTAGTAGTTTTGCAGGTCAAATGCCTCATATTTCTTCAATTCGATTCAAAAACGATGAACCCGAGCCAAATTCATAGATGCAAGGTCAAATCAGAGGAATTTTGGAGCAAAAACACTGAAGAGAAGGAGCACATGAAATTTTGCGGGGTTGCAAGTTTGCAGCTTCTGCAAATTTCGCGAGTTGCCAATTTATAACTGCGAGTGTTGCTCTCACTATTTGCTTTTGAACCGCCTTTTGGTGGTTTTATACAAGTTTGCCATCATGTAATTTTGGTTTTTTAAAACATTTTTGTAATTTCCTTATGCGGCTTTATATAAACTCAGTCACGCTTGCAATCAAATCAACTTTTTGTCACTCCATCAATCGATCAAGGAAATTGGGCCTGGCTTCCTCTCCCTCTGGCGGTAGTGATGTTCTCTTCTTCTCCCTTCACTTTCTTGCACTTGCTTGGTATGGCCCGAAGGAAAAACCTGCTGTGGGCTTATGGATCTATGATATGATTAAGCATTAAGCGTATCTAAAATTCAATATTAAATAAAATTACCTATGTAGATTTGCGGTCAGGCTCGCTAGACTTAGATTAAATGTTGACAATCTACACTTAGTCGGATCTCTACGACAGCGACACGCAGCAGTCTACGCGAGTCGATCTACGGATCGGCCCAATGCACCGTCAGATCTTCCGGATCTATCCTCGGGGTGGTATGGATGTGTGGGCCACGATAGATCGGACGATAGAGGCGGATCTTAGAACACTTAGAGAAAAAGCCAAGAATAGAAAATTCTTTCTTTTCTCTTGTTAATATTCTCAAAAAATGTATGAAAAAAAACTCAAAGAAAACCTTAAAACCCATTACATCAAGGAATAATTTATTCATATAAACTAAATTATATTTATTATAAATAGCAGTTCATATAATAAATTATATTTATTATAAATAACCCCGTTCATATAATAAATTATATTTATTATAAACTTGGAATTAAATATAATAGTATATTTATTATAAATTTATAATTTATCTGTATATTTGAGAATCTTAAGTGGGACCCGAGAGTACATAATTGCTATGATCTCGCTAACTCTTGAGTACAAACTTGAGCGTAAGCAAAAACCATGTAACTCAGCTTTTGTGTTACATGGTTGAAATTCTTGATATGAGCTCCGCCACTTTCACGAGCTATTTGGGGATCCAACGGCTATTATTAATTGGGCTCCTTATAATTGAAAAGCAATTATCTGTCAGGTGCCACTCCACTAAAAAAGCCTTGAGTTGGAACTCCAAAAATTAAATATATGATATATATTAATTTCCTCCATTGTAAAATATCGATAATTAATTGATTATATTTTTACGTCATCAATTATTATTTTAATCTCTTGATTATGAGTTTCTCTAATGGATCAATGCAGCGGCGGTGGCTTTATACATCAGAATCTGAAACATATCAGAGGATATTTCATCTGAAATTTCCATTTTTGTTTATTTCATAAATACTGACATTAACGATCACGTTCCCCAGATCATCTAGGTATTGGCCGTCAAAATAGGCCTCACATATTGACAATTCAAGGCAAATAATTATTCAATTACCTATTTTAAAATAAACTCGGGATTGAAGAAAAATAATAATCAAATATCACTTGAGATTTAATTCCTTTCACGAAATTTAACTTTAATCAAATCTTTCTTTGATCTATCATTGCAAACATAATCACCAATATTTTATAATAACTGACAGTTATTTCATAAATATTAGAGTCAAATAAAAATCAGCTTTATTCAATAAGCTGGCGATCTTATTCATTAATTATGAGAACTTATGATCATGTTCCCATGGAGCGTATCCATATGACCATATCTTGCATAGTGTCACGGACCTTAATCGAAAAATGCTAGTGTGCCTGAGGTGAAATTAATACCTCATTGAAATTTTATTAACACGAAAAATACAATAATTTTATTTGTCTTGCTCTAGCTCAAATAAAAAAACTCCCACACTAGTCCTAAAATAAGTCGGTAATCTCCTATGCAGCCAGAATGCGTATCAACAAAGCTTGGGCAATTGGGAGCCTTTGTGAATAGGTCAGCTAGGTTTTCCTCACATTATTATTTGGTAACCCTTTGTGTCTCCTCGCTCAATGATGTCTGGGATCAAATGGTACTTCCTCTCAATGTGTTTTTGTTTCTTGTGATACCTTGGTTCTTTGAATTTGTACTCTGACCCACTTGTTATCCGCAGTAAAGGGTAATGGGCCGACCTAGGGTATCACAGATCCATAATGAACTATTGACCACACGACTTCCTTAAGTGCCTCCGAAGCGGCAACATATTGACTTAAGTGGGTGGAATCTGCTACGTGCGACCCCAATACTCCTCCAGTGAGACAGCTCCACCGTATAGTGTAAGCATAACGGAAGGTAGATTCCTTGAGTCAATATCCTTGGAAGTGCAGTGCACGTGAAACCCGATGGTTTCTAAACTCCCCCTTGGAATATACTAGCATATAATCTCTTGTTCTCCTTAGATACTTAAGTATATGCTTTCTTGCAATCCGGTGTTCTTCACGGGGGATCAGTTGATGCGAAACACAGCCTCCATTTTGCATAACGGATATCGGCTGGTACATGGCATGGCATCGTAGGGCTACGGTAGGGCATAGGGGTATCTACAAATACGTTCTTTACGCTCGGGAGTTTTTGGTGATTGCTCCTTAGAAGATGAATTCCATGTCTAAAGGTAAGGATCCTTTTTAGATTTTCCATGTTAAACTGACAAAGAATTTGTAATATAAGAGGCTTGAGATAGTGCAGCAACTTATTCTTAGGTCTCGTATAAGTTTGATTCAAGAATATAAGTTGGCTTCTCCCAAGTCTTTCATATCAACTATTTATGCAACCCAATCTTTTTGGCTTGACACTTGTTTGTCGTTTTAGATTAACGATATGTCATCGTAGAGGTAGAAAAACTAATACGTGCTTGGATTCTTTTATAAACACAAAGGTTCATGGGGCTTTCTCAAAACCAAAAGAAGTAATGGCTGATCAAACCTGATGTTCTATAATCAGTTATGCTTAAGTCCATAAATGGACCTTTGCAACTTGCATACATGTGTTCTTTGCCTTTAGCTTTGAACCCTTAAGTTATTTGCATGTAGATGTCCTCATTTAAATTGCCATTTAAAAGAAATTGTTTTTGACATCCATCACGCGAATCTCGTGTCGGACACATTCTGACTAAAAGAATCCGGATAGATTTAAGCATGTTTCTTGTGAAAAGGTTTCTTCATAATCTATCCTCTTTTTTGGTATGCGCCTTTTGCCACCAAATCTAGCTTGAAGGTTTCCACCTTCCCCATCGATCCTCTTTTCTCTTATGAAATCCACTTACCTATTGGTTTTACCCCTTTAGGTGCCTCTACAAGAACCCGGTTGGTGGAATACATAGATTCCATTTCACGGTCCATGGCTTTTGCCACTCTGCATCCACATCTTCGGTGCTTCTTTGTAATTGATGGGATCATCTTCACTGTGATAGCAAACTTGAAAATTGGAACTAGCTGTAGACATATCTCGCGAGCTTCAGCGCCACCATCATCTGTGACTCCACTTGGATTTGTGGTTCATTCCCAGGCACAATAAAGGTACTAGTTCCTCTTATCTTTTGGCTCTTATTCTGGTTCCTATGTGTGGATCTTGTTCCTTTGGTTCCTGTGCTTGTTCACCTTCGAATTTTCAATTTCCCTCTTGAACATGCGTAGGAATCGATGGTATTGAAGAACGAGACAACGGTGGATTGGTTGTTCTTGAGCTAGTCAGGCTCCTCCAGGAATTATTTTACTCTTGGGTTTGAAATTGCTTATATAGTCTTCCTCGAAAAAAAGTTGCGTGAGTACTCCATGATAGCCTTTTTATCGAAGGACTATAAAATAGTCACCTCTCGTTCCTTTAGGTAACTGACAAACATGCAAACCTAAATGCCTTGATTCCAGCTTATTTGGATCCTTTCTTAAGACATGTCTGGGAGCACGCCATATTAGGATATGGCTTAAACTGAGCTTACGCCCTTTCCACAATTACATGGGTGTCTTAGGAGCAGATTTAAGAAGAACTAGAAATTAGGAAGATGCATTCAGGTTTTCTGTGGCATATCCACAGCTTGATATGAGTGAGATGAATAACTAAGCATTGACCTCTGTATCATGGAAGAGTTCTATTTCTTCTTTACGCAACTCCATTTCTTTGAGGTGTTCTAGGTGCGATAGTTGTGGAAACTATCCTCTTGAGTCAAGTAAGACTTAAACTCTCGGATAGGTATTCTGCTTCGGTCGGAGCAAAGCTCTTTGATATAGGTCTGGTGGCACTACGCCTCGGCCTTATACTCTCGAAATTTAGTGAGTTTCAGACTTTGGCGCATTAGGTAATATATCCATATCTTGAGTAGTCATCTGTAGAGTGCAATAAATACTCATACCCTCTCTGACAGGCATTTATTGGTCAAAGCATCGATATCTTTTAATTCAGTGGTTTTGGTTGCGCGATATCCTTTGGCATTAAAGGGCCTTTTGGTGTTTACCTTCCAAACAAGATTCACATCTTGGTACGGTTCAAAGTCTGAGGAAGTTAAGATCCACTTTTTACCAAACGAATCCTATTAGGATTAATATGACCCGCCCTAATCGCAAACTCTTTGAAATTAGTTTCATTTTGAAACTTTTCCTTTTCTTGGCTAGAGTGATCATGCTTATCAACAATTTCAGTAATTAAAACATCATAGGACATAGGACTTAAATAATAAAGACCATCTATAATTACTTAAAGTCTGAATAAGCGAGTTGAATACTTGTTACTTAATAAAGGAATTAAATTCCTTTGACCAAACCTTCAATAAACAACTAACAGAAATTAAGTCTTTTAAAATCAGTATATAAGCGGTCACTAAACATAAAGTCCTATCATTATTGAAAAATAATTCTACTTGTCCTAATGCTTTACGGAGACATGTTCTCCATTTAAAACCTCAAAACCTACATTCTGTCAGTATTAGTTTTATGCGAACCCCTTTATGAAAATGAATGTAGTTAGTAACTCTGAATCAATGATCCATTTATCATTATATAATTCTCCACTAAACAAGCTTGACCACATTTAAAATTACCCGGCCACCTTGCTTTTGTCCCGAGGGAGCAGTCTGCTTCGGTGACCTTCTGTCCGCGCGAAGCACTTGTATTCAAACTAACTTCATAGCGGTGGTTTGGTAGCGAAATTGCACGGCCATACCTTGTTCTTATTCTTTTTATGGTTTCCCTTTTGGGCTTGAAAGTAGAACCCTCGGTCATATGAACCACGCACAAACTTTAAAAATGCTGGCCTTTTCAAGTTCATGCATCAACTCACATGGGAGTTAGATCATCTTATTCATATTATAATTAACTTAATTAAAGCAGTCAAGGTAAAGTTCGAATATGAAATCAATTTGGTCTTGCTCCATCTTCATCCCAAACCTTGCCGACTTGATTGAGATGTGACATCATTTGACAGTGATGATCCTCACACTTCCCCAGTCATTCTCAAATAATTTCATTATAGCCCCTATTATTGCCTTAAAGAACTTGTTAGTTGTGCAAACATCTTATCAGTGCGGATCATTTCTGCTCCTCTCGAAGGATGAGATATCTGTCCTTTCAAATATTCATGTGCGGCAGAATAGCGTGAGCCCGATATATTTACCTTGTCGATTCTCATAGTCTTTTCGACTTGGTCGGATCTACTCTTTGCGGGCTCATTGGGCTTTGGTGTGGTTAGAATGACTCAGTTTTTCAAAATCGAAACGATGTACGGGTTAGTTTTTCCATTCCATAATTATTTCCATCCGCAGAAAACTTGACTCAAAATCATTGCAGAATGGGTTAAATGATGCCATTTACGAAAAAATACACACTAGTATTAAAGCGTATTATCTTACAATAAACATAATCTTAAAATTTAGATTAATCCAAAACTATTTTATTTGTGCCAAACAATTATTTGGTTTCCATTATAAACACTTCGTTCGATAGATGTATAACAAACTAAATTTGATCATGAAATGATTGGTATCTACTAAGTTGGTTCCCGGAAAAGTGGGGAGTCCTGGTTATAAATCCCACCTTCTTAGACGGAGACTTTCTAGATAATACATAATCATTTCACTCCTAGTGTTTCAAAACTTTGGGCACTTAATAAAGCCATCCATAGCCTCGGTTGGGAGAGGGTGAAACTAATTAGAGAATTAAGTTTGGAATGTTTTTAACCATTGTTTTAATTTCAAATTATCTTTAATATCGAGATTAGGCGTTGGTAGATCCGTCTTATTAAAATTTTGAAACTTAATTGAGGTCTAATCAGTAAAGTCAACCATGTTTTATCCGTTTGAGGCATCACATGATCATTTTATTATTGAATACAATGGAACCCTTAGGTTTAAAATTAATTAAATTAATTAAAACCTTCACCATTCAATATTTTAAATAATAGGATTTTTCTAAAATTATTTCAAAAAAAAATAAAATAATTTTCCATAATAATAGATATTAAACTAGATAATGAGAATCATAATAATTATTATGCACATGTAAATATCATTGATGCAAATTGCCATGGCACCACCTAACTCCTATATGGCATGTTATCACATAAAAACATGTTATAAACATATATTTAAACCATTCACAAAAGCATTAATTAAATAACCTAATCCATGGTTTCCTAAAAAATTAAAATTGGGCCTATTACAAAATATCCACAAGGTTCTTATTTAATTATTTTGGATTACAAAGAAAGGCATAAAGGCCCCAAGCTAAAATAAATTAAAACCCTAGAAACCAACATGTTCTAATTTTGAAGGGTAGTAGGTCACGTAGTCACCAAATCAAAAGCAGGCCGGGGAAGAACCACCTTTGCGGCAGGCGGTAGCGGAGTAGCTGCCAAAAGCGACTCCATGCAGCGCCCCTCACGGCGCCCAAAGACTATCGGCCAGTGAGGACCGCGAAACTACTTAGCGCGTGTATGGCGCGCCAGCGGCATTTCTCGAGCACCGCCGTCCGTCAAGCCAGCGTCTCCTCCTCCTCTAACGTTTCACGGTGGTCACGTTCTGAGATGGTGTCCAGGAATCTTCTCGGCTTTCCAAATAATGAAGGGTGTCTGATTACAGGTTGAAATTTAAAATTACAACTATTTTAATTAAAAAAAATGTAAATAATAAAATAAAACCGAGGGAAGAAACCGATGCTTATGACCAGCCTCCTGATACAAACCCCGAAAAATTATCTACAATCAAAAAATCTACCATGGATCTGGGCAAAACCATTAAAATAATACGTAATTCATGAACAAAAATCATAAAATTAACGGATCTAATCATGCGTCTAGCGACAAATAGAACACAAGGTGCCATATACTAAATCAGCGTCAAAAAATTGTGCATTGAATACCTAGATACGCATATCTGAAATCATGGCATGCTACGTGCAATTGAAGGAAAAACACATTGAAGCATGGATCTAACAATAGCGATTAAACATGCAAGCGTATCTAAAGTGTATTAAATAAAATTGCCTGTAGATTTGCGGTCAGTCAACTAGACTTCTAGATCGGCCACCAACCAGCAATCTACACCGTCGGATCTACGACTGACCATGACCAACGTCTACGCGTCCGTCTGGTCGGTGATCTGCGGCTCAGTCTTCGGATCTATCCTCGGGGTGGTATGGGTGTGTGTAGACACAAATAAGTCGGACCGTGGGCGAATCTTCTGGGTGCAGAATAAAATGAGTCTACACCTCTTGTATGGTTCTCAAAAATGTATAGAAAAAAAACTTAAGAAAACCTTAAAACCCATTTACATGAGAATAGCCCCATTCATATAATAAATTATATTTATTATAAATAACAAGTTCATATAATAAATTATATTTATTATAAATAATCGATTCATATAATAAATTATATTTATTACTAAAAACTAAAATCATATAATAAATTATCGCGTATAAATTTATAATTCTACATATATTTAGAGAATACTAAGTGGGACCCAAGGCACATAAATTGCTAACCTGAGCACCTTGATGATGACAAATCAAAGTTAGCAGCTAAAACCCCCCACGATCCTTGAGGGAAGGCCATAGTCTTGATTTTGGGCTGTTGCATGTTCTCATGCTCTTCATGTATGTATTTAAGGGTATTTGGTTCCTTTTGCTTCTCACCTTAAGTTAAAATCTCTTAAGCATGCTCTCCACAATGTACTTGTGACTTTTTGGGTTCGGTGATACTTTCACTAAGATCGAGCGATGTCAGTTAGTTGTCTCCTATTATTAGTTATTGTAGGAGTAGGTTTTTGAGATGTGTTTTTCCTTTGCTAGGGACATTTATGCCTAATCCAAATGCCATCTTTCAAAAGGAAAACTCTTAGGAGTTTAGGTTTTAAAGCTAAATGAAGGTCGGTTCGGAAATGACATATGTCATGCTCCCCGGCCTTGAGAAATAGACCAGAGCACACATGTGCGATTAACACAGAACCCTTAGCCCGGTGGCCGAGACTTCAAAGTTTTCTCTTAACTTTACATCAGTTATTTGATCTTGACCATTCACACACCTTGTTTCCACAAATACATAAATCAATGAAAACACCATTTTCAATGCCTTGTAACTCTTCTCTCACAGAAGAAAACTCATCTCGTAGTACTGACCCTGAGCCACTATCTGCGGTAAACTTTGCTACGTCGATGAGTAAATCCTAGGTTATAAATTTTGTTGATTAAGACACACTATAGCTCTAAGCGAATCGAGTTTAGAATTGACATTATCCTCGTCACAAGCAGATAGCATATTTCAAAGATCAAGATTGATGAAGAATTAAGGATCTATACGGGAAGTCTCTTGAAGCAGTCTTAATTGAAGAAGGAACATGCTAACAGTCCATGTGAGGGAACATGTGCCCATAGTTGCCCCCACTGGAATTTTATAGTTTTTTTTATAGTTAGGTTTTAGAAATTTTGATCATTGTTACCCCCACTAAAAATCCTATAAAAAATTGCAACCAAAAGTTATGAACATGGAACATATTCCTATTAGAGGTTGCCCCCATTGAAGTAAAATCCTGACTTGCCACTGCACATGAGCAATCAAGACGAGAATCAGAATTAGAGTAGGACTTTAGCCACTTATTGACTTTATTAATCCCACGTTTCTTGGGGGAAGAAACATGATAGGTTAGGACTTCTCTACATCTTATGGATAATGTTAAAGGTCAAAGAATCCACGTAGGAGATAATCTCTTGGTTAGTCAAACTAGAGTTGAAACACAAGTAGGACTCCAGTTTAAAGAGAATTGCTTGATGCCCAAGTCTCCTAAATTCCCTTGTGACAGCTTGAGGACAATCTTAGTAAAGAAGATAATGTTGGAGATAATATCAGGCTTTGTCACATTCTTAAGTCCGGTGATTTTGTGCAACAAGGAGTCTACTCAGTTTAGGACTTTATCACGTGGTTTGATGCAACAAAAGCCATGACAAGTGAAAGATTCTACTTGGAATAAGAATCTGTCACCGGATCCGATTCGATCGGGAGTTAGAACTAGAGTATGACTACTCGAGAGGTTCCTCTAGACTCACATTACGAGAAGAGTGGCGATACGAACTAGGACTATCGCATCTTTACATATAATGGAAAAGTAGCATAAAATCCTCCAAAGGGATAACTTAAAGTGGGTAGAACTAGAGTTGGAACAAGAGTTAGGTGGCGTTTATTTTTTACTTAAATGCGAAAGGTATTTGAGCTTTTCGGCGTTAAGTTCTTTGTTTTTAAAATTTTCCATTGTTTTTATTGCTTGAAATTTTTTAAAGTTACGAATATAAAAAATGAAAATCTTGGTTGCGCGTTTGTTTTTGAGAGCATCTTTGGTAAATAGCTTTCAACATTAAAGCTGTTTGTTTAAAATTTTAACGACTTATTCTTGAAATTTTTTTTTAAAAAGTTAGAATAGAAAAAAGAAATAAAAATATTTGAAAACTTTATTCGAAAAGTCATTATGAAATAAGAAAAGCTCAATCATTCTCAGTGAGAAGAGTTAGCGATATCTTATTTCTTAGGGATAATGACAGGGGAGGGTTTAGGGCGGGGCGGTCAGCGTCCAGGCACATTTCGTTTATTTTTTGATTAAGCATGCCGTTTAAAAATTAAACAAGCGAGTGAATGGAAAATTAAACTTCGCCCGTTTAAAATTTTATTTTGTTTTTATTTTTTATTTTTATTTTTTTATTATATTAAAATTAATTTTTCGCAAAATAAAAATATTATGAATTTTATAAATTATTTATTAAAAACATTATAATAATAATTATTATTTATATTAAAGTATAAAAATAAAATTGAAAAATTTATTTTTAAAATATAATCGGGCGAGAACATTATTATTATTTTGGATCATGGTTCGTATTCTTCATTCGTCTGTTTCTGCAAGAAACAATTTATTTAACCAGGTTCGACTTATTTTAAATGAACAGCCCAATAATTCAGGCTTTGAGATTTTGTAAAAATCTGCGTCATAGATTCTGTGACTATCAGCTAGAAGAATTGGAAAAATTTACTGTATACGAAATTCGTGAGAAACTTTTCTAGGTCACTAGATTTCGCGAGACAGTGTATTGTGATTCGTTTTTCGATCATCAGAGATCACAGAATTTTAAAACTTCGCAATACCTTGTAATGATTTATTGTTTTTGTTAACATTTTATCCACATTGCAGAATTTTACATTTTCTGAACTTCTGAAAGTAGCAATCATGGCAGTCTCGGATTTGAAAAATAAAGAACATTTCATTAAAGCTTAGGTCAAAATTAAATTAAACTGTCGTTAAGGCGAGGCGGAGCCGGGGCAAATAATCAAATAAGTTGTAAATATAATTAAAATTCTGTGTTAAAAAACAAGCAACATCTTAATCTTTATTAAAATCTTCAGTGTGATAAGTTAAAAAGAGTTAAATTAGTGATAAGTAAAAAATAATAGCGCGTTGTTGTTTACCGTCGGCGTCATTAAATTGAAAATAAGAAAAACAGTGTTGCCCGTGAAGAAGGGTTAGCAATATACTTCTTTAGAATGACAATGGAGGTTTGGGACGGGGTGGTCGTAAGAGTAGCTTCATTATTTTCGATTAAAGCATGCCGTTTAAAGTGGCTGAGCGTACTGGAGATGGAAGAGTCTCAGCCAGATCCGTTCTGTTTATTTTGTTTTTATTTTTTAATTTTAATTTTTATATTTATTTTTATTTTTATTATATTAAAATTAATATATTTCATAAAGTAAATATTATAAATTTTATAAATTATTTATTAAAAAACATTATAATTATTATTATTTATATTAAGGTATAAAATAAAATAATAAAAATTATTTTCAAAATATAATTGAGGGTGGAAGTAGAATAATATCATGGCTAGTAATCGATTTGAAATAAAGAAACCAAAGCTAGATTTTAAAAGCTGGGTCTGATTAAAATGTTAAACCCATTGGCATTAAGAGCGGGGATGGAGACGAGGAGCACCAAATAATAATCAGATTGGATTGTGTCTACATTATTATCTAATGTTAAAAAAATAAACTTATCTTACAATATTTATTAAATAATATTGATAATAGGCTCAAAAAAAATTATTTAAATATTAAATAAAAAATGCTTGTGGCCTGATTTCTAAGAAGTTCATTGGCACTAATTTCTGATTCGCTGTGGATAAATACGATCAAGGTGATAACGTTGGAGATAATCAAGAACTCCTAATCATAGAAAACTATGTGAAGCATAGAACAAGAGAGAGAAGCAGTAAGAAAAAGGTTGCAGACGTGCTGAAAAGTGCAGGTACAGTTTCTGGTACTGCACTTGCTGTTCCATCAATAAAGGAACAACAAGTGATTGTTGATGATATCTATATAAAGGAACGATCTTTAAACAAGCATTAAAAATGTTTGTTTTTTAAAATTTTCCCGATTTATTGTTTAAATTTTTAAAAAAATCCTGAATAAAAAAAATAAAAATATTTAAAAACTTTACATTGAAAAATTATTTTTATTAAAATAAAAAAAACTTCATCGTATCAGCAAAAAATGTTAAATGTATTATTAGAGATGTCCCATGGGTTTGGGACAGGTGGTGTCCCACGGCCATTCATTTATTTTTTGATTAAACACTTATTTTAGTTAAAAAGAATTAAAAGCCCAAGCCAGGATGGGGATAGAAAAATTCTTAAACCCGCTCCATTTATATTTAATTTTTGTTTTTATTTTTAATTTTTTTTATATTTATCTTTTTATTTTTATTATATTAAAATTAATATATTTCACAAAAAATAAAAATATTATGAATTTTTATAAATTATTTATTATTAAAACATTATAATAATAATAGTATTATTTATATTAAAGTATAAAATAAAATAATAAAAAATATTTTTAAAATATATTCGACGGGACCAGGGTAACAATACAGAACAGAAAACTCAGGAATTAAATCTGATTTTTAAAATAAATTGACCGTAAAAATAAGATTATACTTAAATCAAACTAGATCCCCAGCAAGAGTGGATGGGATGGCAGAAAATAATTGACGATTATCGTCACTTGACCATTTACGTATTAAAAAAAAAGCAGGAAATAAACAATATTTAATGTTATTAAATCTTGTCGATGTCGGATTAAAAAAATTTATTTAGTATTAAGTAAAAAAACGGCGTCGTTTAGTGTAGATCTTCTGCAATTATTACATTAAAGTCTTCGACTTTGTTTGAATGATGATACTATTTATGTTAATATGAAATGTGAGGGTAGTATATGCAATGTTGTAAATAGGGGATTGAAGGGACTTATTCAACCAATTAGGTGAAAGAAGGCGGCTTTGGTTTGAGGGGGAGATCTCATCCATAAGAGATTAATTGTAACCTATTTATAATATTGAAAATCCTTGCATTTGGACATAGTCTCATAGGCATAGGCGTGGTAGGGTGTCGGCTTGTGTTGGGTTGGGTTAAACGGTTCACCGAGTTTAAGCCCGGTGTGAATTAACGTGAAACCCGAGCAGCGACCTTGGATTTATTAAACGTCACGGGACCGTTTATCACCGAACCCGTTGGGTCTCACGAACCCGTTTATCGGTTAATCATTAGCCGATTGTCGTGTCGGCGTTAATTTGGCGGTACGTCGCGGCCCGTTGGTAAAAGCGCGGTAGAAGCGATTGTTCGCGAATTAAGCAGATTTATAAACGAGGTTAAGCGTATACCGGCGAGCAGCGACGTTTGTCGCGTGTTCGCGAGTTGGCCGTTCTCAGCGACGTTGGTCTGGCGGCAGTTTAATCGGTTAATCGTGTCGGTTAATCGTGTCGTGTTGAATTTTGACAGGCCTAGGCGTGACTCAACCGCATAAACAATTTTGTGTGTGGCCTGCATATGTTAGTTTATTGAATTTAACCTAATTACTCATCAAGTTCCACAATCAGGTTCAAACTAGATTACCAAGTTCGAACATAAGCAAAGACGAATTGTGGAACTGGGTCGCTATCAAACAATTAGACCTAACAAAAAGGTTTTTACTTCTTTAAATTTTAAAAATTATAAGTAACCCTTTTAAGACATAAGATTAATCAATATTTTTTATATAAAAGTTAATTATCATATTTTGTAAATATAGAAACTATTACTATGTTTCATTTAAAAAAAACATATCAATATAACATTTTGCATCAAGAATTTTCAACCAATGACTCCTATTTAATAAGAATATTAAGAAGATTATTCCTATTACATTGCTTTTTATTTTTATTTTTTAAATCCAATCCATTTAGATATGGTGTAACATTTAGTGAGAATGTTGTTTAAGATGTAACTCTATTACCTTGTTTAACTTACAATCTCTTAGTTAGGCCTTGTAATTTTTTTTAAGAAAAAAATTCTAGCCTTTAAAATATCATACTTTACCAACTTATGTTAGAGTACAAGAGATCTGAATGATATTTGAATTGACTCAAAAAGTTTTGTCACTACATAAATGTATAAATAAATTTTTGACGATTTGTAGTGGTAGACTAATAGTTGAATCAACATGCCCTTCTTCTAGTGATTCTCAATACAGTGAATTTCTTCTTTTTTGTTCATACGTTTTTTCCATTAACAATTTTCACATAGTTATGTTCTTGTTTACACTTAATAAAACATTTCCGACCTTTGGAGTAAAAATTTAAAATATAAATCTTCAAGTTGAAAAAATTAGCTCTAACAATTGAAGTAATAATAAGAAGCGAAAGTATTCTTTAGTAAATAGTTTACGCTTATTATTTATCAAATATTGAGTAAGAAACTATTAATTAATAATAAGTGTTTGAAAGATGAAAATTTTAATTTGCGCTGACAACCAAAGGAATTTATAGTGTATGGAGTGAAGTATATATATGAATGAAGGAATACGTGATGTAGAAGTAAGAAAGAAAAATGTAAAATTGGAATAGATTTAGATAGATAAAACGATCTTCTTGTTTGAATCTTAGCTAGCTTTTATATTTAAAATCTGAGTAAACTTGAAGCAAAATACACTATAGCTTTAGATCTTTAATTTTATGAATGGCGGTAGAGATGTCTTTCTGAAATTCATTCAAAATATAAACATTAATAAATATTAGATCAGCAAATAAAGAAAGGATGTATTAAACAAGCTACACCATTTATTATGATAGAAAAAAGATGAAATTTTAGCTATTATCATATCAATTCCTACAAAATAAAAGAAAAGAACCAGTATAGGAAAAAAGACAAAAGGAAATGCAAGAGGATGACTGTTTGGTTGTTGATTGAAAAAATTTTATACCTAATAAAAGTGAGTGGGGAGAGAGAAGGAAAATTAAAATGTAAAAGAAAAGGTTACAATAGCTTTTGAAGCATAATTAACAATAGAGATAGGCCCTAACCTCTGTGAGCCCCACTATCAGGATCCAAGCAACAACAACAAATAATTGAGAGAGAAAAAGAGCGATTCCCTTACCACCATCGCCCAGATTTCCTTAGGGAGACCAAGAGAAGTTGCTCAGCATCGAAAGACCCTTTTTTGTTTTTGTTACAATCCAACCATGGCTTCCAGTAGCAGTTCCGGGAAACCCTCTTCTTCTTCTTCTTCTTCTTATTCTTCCTCTAATTTTAATTCTAATTCGAAATCGAAATGGAGGTACGATGTGTTCTTGAGTTTCAGAGGCGAAGATACCCGCAAAAGCTTTACCGATCATCTCTATTGGGCTTTAGATCGAGGCAACATTAAAACCTTTAGAGACGATGAAGAACTTCCAAGGGGAGAAGAGATTTCACCCCAGCTCTTAAAAGCTATTGAAGAATCAAGGATCGCTGTTATCGTCTTCTCAAAAACCTATGCTCATTCCAAGTGGTGTTTGGAAGAACTCGTCAAGATCATGGATTGCGAGAAGAAGACGGTTTTTCTATTTTTCCTATCATGTAGAGCAGCCGTCTGAAGTCAGAGACAGACTGGGGTTTATGAAGAAGCATTTAAGAATCACGAGAGAGATGCAGATGAGGAGAAGAAGAAGAAGATTGAGGAGTGGAAGACTGCATTAAGGAAAGGCGGTAAATTGAGTGGATTTCCTCTGCAGGATAGGTAATCCCTACTTTACTTTCTCCATTTCCAATTTGATTTCTTGGATAGTGATTTAAAAATTTATTTTATTGTATTTAATTTATTATTAAAAAAAATAAACAAAACAAGAATGGAAAGGAAGTTTAGCATTAGGATTGAAGGATTGAAAGGATATATATATATATATATATATATATATATATATATATATATATATATATATATATATATATATATATATATATCCTTCAATCCTTGATCTATGCTAAACTTCCCTCCCATGCTAATGATAATACTCCACAGAATTAATATATTGTAATCATTTTTTTTCTTTTGTTTTATCTCTTTTGTATGTCCTCCATTCCTTTTGTGCCTCAATTAATAAAACCAAGCAAACTTTTTTTCTTTTTGAAAGCTTAATCACTTTTAAAATGTAGTAAAATAAAAGCAAGCAAACTTAGAGCATGTTAGACAATACTTTTGAAATGACTGTTGAAAATATAGTTTTCCCTGACCCAATGTTGAAAATAATGAATAAAATGTATTTGAAAATTTAAATATGGAAAATACCTTTCTCGACTTATTAAGTACCTATGAAGGTACTGTAAACATATCACATGTGCTTTTAAAAATGAACTTGTGCACCGAACAAACTTTTGAAAATAATTTTATATTTTTATAGGTAATTTATTTTTTCATTCTTTGTCCTAAGACTCAAACCTAGTCCACTCTTTATGCCCACTCCAACTCTTAGCGACTAAGCTAGGCCTCAGTGGCTTGAGTATATTTTTTTATCTTTCATTTAACCTATAAATCTATTTTCAATTCTGAAGAAAAGAAATCTATTTTTCAAAAACAATATCCATATATACAAGCATTTTTCTTTAAATATCACTTTATAATCATTTTCCTTGAGTCTAATTAATCATTGCTAGGCTCTTAACAAAGAGACAGACATGCATAACTATCCTCATGATTACAATTTATATTTGGGGAAAATGGGATTTCATCAAAATTTGAAACTTATGTAGCAATTATTGATAAACTATACATAAATAGAACTAAAATGGTTACTTATTTACGGAATAAATAGTTGATAGTCTTATAAACATAGTTGATAGTCTTATCAGCATAGAGGATGGTCATAAGTCATGCTATAGTCATGTTGCAATTAATAAAAGCATTGCTAGGTTGGGAAACTTGGATTGTATATTGCTAGATTTATTCTAGCCAAACTAGTGTTTGTCTCTATATCAAAAAAGAAAAAGATACTTTAAGAAGGCCAACTTCCATTTAAACCTTTTGGAGCAATTGAGATATTTACATTTTTTTTTTATTGTACTTGTGCTTGACATATCACAATGAAATTTTATTTAAATATGTGACTCAACACATTTTTAATTTACATGATCATAATTTAGTTGCATCGAACGAAATTAAACATCATTCTATGAATTATGTTTTCCTCATCTTTGTTTCCATTGACAACTAATTCTAACTCACTTCATGTTTTGCTGAATTTTATGATGGATAGGTCTGAGTCAAAGTTTATTGAAGAAATCATTGGTGAGATTAGAAGATTAATTCCTAAGGCTGTACATGTCGGTGAGCACATAATTGGAATAGATGAAAATGTGAAACAAGTGAAGTTATTGATGGATAGCAAATCAAGTGAAGCCAGCATGGTTGGGATTTATGGGATTGGTGGAATAGGTAAAACTACCATCGCAAAGGTTATTTACAATGATATGTTGGATCAATTTAAGCGTCATAGCTTTCTTGAAAATGTGAGAGAGGGATCTAAAGATGATCATGGTTTGCTTCAGTTACAAGAAAAACTTCTTTGTGATATCCTAGTGGAGAAAAATATGAAGTTAAGCAATGTTAATGAAGGAATCCAAATGATAATGAGTAAGTGTTGCTTGGAAAAGGTTCTCATTGTTCTTGATGATGTTGGTAGTCCAGAACAACTAAATTTCTTAGCTCCTAATTTTGAATCGTTTCATAGAGGAAGCATAATCATTGTGACGACAAGAGATAAACGTTCTCTAAATGTGCATAAGTCATGTTTGTCATATGATGCTAAGGGATTATCAAATAACCAAGCTATGGAACTCTTTTGTTGGAATGCCTTTCACCAACACTGTCCAAGAAACGATTATGTGGACCTCTCTTACCGTATATTAGATTATGCAAAAGGCCTTCCATTGGCTCTTGTTGTTTTGGGTTCTTTTCTTTTTCAAAGGAATGTGGGTGAATGGGAAAGCACATTGCATAAACTAAAGACAAACCCTATTAAGGATATTCAAAAGGTACTCCAGATAAGTTACGATGGATTAGATGATGAATATAAGAAGTTGTTCCTTGATATTGCTTGTTTTTTCAAAGACCAAGATGAAACATTTGTTACAAGAATTCTAGAAGGATGCAACTTTTATCCTGGGATTGGACTAAGAGTTCTTGATGAAAAGTGTCTCATTTCTATATTGGGTGGTACCATAAGGATGCATGACTTGTTACAAGAAATGAGTTGGGCAGTTGTTCGCCAAAATTATCCAAAACATCCTGGAAAATGGAGCAGATTATGGGAATATGAGGATATTAAAAGTGTATTTACAAAAAATATGGTAAGAGGACAACCATGAATATATTTGAGATCTAAAGACATATAAAAGATTCGGCAAGGTTTATTTTTATTATTATTATTATAGTTTTAAGTATCTTATCTATATAAGTTTAGTGGATCCCTATGCATCTTACACTGCTTATTGCCAACCCTTGTTTTCAGGGAACAAAAAAAATCGAGGGGATACTCCTAAACCAGACTACAGCAACAGCAAAACCTATACAACTTGCTGCTGAAGCTTTCAGAAAAATGAATCAACTTAGATTGCTCATTGTCAAAAACAGGACAGTGAAGCTCTCCCAAGACTTTGAATTGCCTTGTCATGATTTAACATATTTATGTTGGCATGGCTACACTTTAGAATCTATGCCATCAAATTTTCATGCAGACAATCTTGTTGAACTCGACCTCCAATTCAGCAAAATAAAATATCTTTGGACAGGAAACGTGGTATTGCTATTATTTAGTTATATATATATTTTTTCTCTAGACTAATTTTAAGTCTTTTGAAGTTTGCTTATTGAAACAAATTTTCTTTTGTTACAGTGTACTAGAAAGTTAAAAGTGGTTAATCTTAGTTTTTCACGGCATCTTGTTGATATTTCAAGCATCTCAAGTATGCAATATTTGGAGATTCTAATTCTAAAAGGTTGTTCAAGGTTACTTAAATATTCACCTATGCATTAGTGTTATTATTATAAGAGTTATCTGTTAACTGTTTTCTTGAATTTAATAGGGTGCACAAGTCTGAAGAGTCTTCCAAGGAACCTTCATCAATTGGAATATCTTCGAACTCTCTCATGTGCTGGCTGTTCGAGAATTAATAGTTTTCCAGAAATCAAGGACGATATGGGTAGACTAAGAGAGCTCAATTTAAGTGGAACCGGTATAACAATATTACCATCATCAATTATGCATCTACATGGAATTGAAAACTTGGATTTAAGTTATTGCATGTACCTTGAGAGTCTTCCCTGCAGTATCTACAGTCTGAGCTTTCTTAAAACTCTCTTGCTAAATGACTGTCCAAATCTAGAGCACATTGAATATTCAAAGGTTAGATCCCAATTAAAGCCTTGCAAATTTTTGTATTTTTGTGCTCTCAAAGTTAGTGTTGTATTTAATTAATAGACTTTTTGTTGTCACAGTTTGAGCAAAGAGAAATGTTTGGATCCTACAGTGGAAGAATTCTGCCACGCAGACACCCCTTACGTCTTGAACAGGGTACTGATTTAGTTTGGTTGAATGGAGAAGCCTTGTATCGGCCTGGGAGCTATGCAGTAGCAATGTTAATGATAAGTTCAAGAAAGAAAGGATCTGGATGCAACAAAAGAAGCAGAATGAGCATTGTGGAAGGATGCTCTATCAGCAGCCCCAGGAAGGTGCCGCCTTTGCAACCCGATTCTTTAAATGAAAAAATTGACAGGTCACTTTTTGCCCCGACCGAGGATGGCTGAGGTGCAATGGTTGACTGGACATCTAGTGGTAAGGCAAGAGCGATATTAAATCGTGGCAAACTCTAAATGCTAGATCTGGCTTCAAAAGCTCTGTGCCAACAGTCTCGATTGTGGAACAAGAAAAACAAATGCTACATGCTGAAGCTAATCAAAGGGTTGATGATAAATATTGATTTGTGATCCGAATTTGGTTTGGAAGCATAATACGTGAAGGCTGCGGGTCACGGCTGTAAAAAGAAAAGTTGAAAAAAAATAGGGATCGCCCACATACAAGCGGCCCCAAAGGGATGCGGGGGGCTTGTGGTATGGAGGAGGCGCTTTCTTTGGTATTTTCGTCAATTAATATATTAAGGTTGTCTTTATTTTCTTTCTACATTTTGTATTTTCTCTTGGGTCGCGAGTGAAGTTTTCGCCTGCTCGTAGTTTTTTCTCTGAGGGTTTGTAAATATGATGTTTTTCTTTGTTTCGTATTTCATTATTGTGTTCTTGATTTCAACAATAAATCAGGGTGATCATGGTCAATAAAAAAGAATCAAACAGCAAATTAAACTAAACCTGCTGCTACTGGAGCTGCCTTAGCACCTTTTTGGGAGCATTGAGATTGAAATGACTTGAGAAATTGGGCATAAACTAACAAAGAGGGAAGAGGGTTGACCAGAAAACCAGAGGAATTGAGAAAGGCAGAAGAAACAGCCATGTTGAAGGAGAAGGCCAAAGTTAAGGAGGCACTGCAAAGGAAAAAAATAAATTAAGGAATTGCAAAAAAGGCCAATTCCTTTGTCACTGCTGCCACCTTAGATCAATCAAATTGAAGGCAAGTGTAATCTACAAATACAATTTCCTACATTGAACTTGTTAGTATGATGAACTAAAAGGAATGTAATCCTCTGGTATATGATCTTTTTTTTTTTTCTTTTTTTTTCTTTTTTTTTCTGAAAATAGATAAATTTATTGATTCTGGTTAGCTTTACCTTAAAAGCAACATATAATCAAAAGTGTTAAACCTTTATGAGATGACACAACATCTAGGTTGAAGCGAAAAAAAAGCGAGCCGAGGAAGCTAGCGTTTGGTAATAAAAAATATCTAGAATCACCAAGATTTGGTTATAGCATCTTGCTTGACGTGATTTGATATGATTATGATAGATCGAAATTTTGCCATCTAAAACGACAACGTGAAAACCCACAAGCTAATCATCTGACAATAGGGTGCGATCGCGACAAATCGGCAATAAGCAGCTTTGCGGGGTTGACAATACTTAGCTGCGAAAAGCAAAGGAAAATGAATGAAAATTCATATCAGTGTGGAAGAAATCACTTTATTGAAAAGAAAACTCTAATATGGGAAAGAATGATGGAAGTCAAGAATAATAAAAATGTCGACTCATGAACAAGATGAGGCGGAAACGGAAAGGGAGGGGCCGGCTAGGGTTTAGAAGAATCACAATCTCGAAATTAGTTTTTTCTTCTTTTTTTTTGGTATAGGATCTTAAAGGAGACATGAAAGTAATGTACCACTGAATGATGACAAATAAAACCATAAACAAAGCTTTATGATTCAATAACCATCTGAGTATAAATCTTGAGACTATTGTTGGAGTACTGCTATTAATCTTTTATGGTATGAGTAATCCGCTTGGTCAGCTTGTATGTCATGTGTCACTGCCTCTTTAAATAAAATTAGGATCATCTAATGATGATCCATGGATGTATAGAAAATGTCCTCCAAACTTGTTCACCTCGACTAGTCTACCATGAATGTATATAACCTTTAAGTGCCTATCTCGAGCTGAGACAAGATTCTTTAGGAAATATCCAGACAAGGAGAAGAAGAAGATCGAGAAGATAGAGGAGTGGATCTCCTTAGAAGGATATATAGCTAATCCCTTCTTCACTTTCTCCATTTCCAATTTGATTTCTTGGATCTATTAACAGTAAGAAGGGAAAAAAAATAAGATTAGATTTCTCTTATTTAACTTATTATTTAAAAATAAATGAAAATAAGATATAATTAAAATATATGGGATAAATATATAAATTTTGTCTGTAATTGGAAAATCTATAATAGCATATCGAGGCTCATGTTTGTATCTCTTGTCTTTCGTATTCAATCATCTAATGCTAAACTTATTTCCTTTCTCTTCTACTTTATTGTAATCAACTTTTTTTTTCTTATTCTTTTTGCTTGTCCCACATTCATTTGTGCCTTAATTACAAAATCACTTGGTGATGCTCTCTACTTTATGAACCTCATCAATGATTAGTTGATTACTTAAAGAAGATTTGGGCATATACCTTAAAGTTTTGTCAAGCTAGAAGTCTTTTGATATTAATATATTAGGGCGAAAGCTTGAACTTGATTGAAACTTAAAACACAATAAAAATTCGAACTATCACACATCACCAATATTTACGATGAAAACCTTTTTAAAATGAGAAGTAAAAAAACTACAGGCCTGGTTACCTTTCCTTCACTGAACTCTAAGAAAGTACAATGGTGTGAGATCAACAAAAGACAAATGTAAAACCAAACTAGTTCCTTTCAAAACAAATTCAAGAAACTAGCATAAAAGGGTGAGAAATATATATATGATGGCTTGTTTCGAGATACATTACACATTGCTAAAATTGCCCAAATTCAATCTCCAACGTACATATTGTAAAACAATATTGTGCCTCAATATTGCAACAGTCCTGTTATTGGTTAAGTAATGTTGGGTCCGCCCCTTTGTGTGGGCTGTGGACTGTCCAATGGGCTAGCCCATTGTTTGAAACAAATGGAAAAAAAATGGAATTCAAAAGAGGGTTTTTTTTCCTAGTGCCGGGATGCAGTAGCGGAAAGAAGAGAAAAACAAAGAGGGGAGATGTTTATGTGGGGGAAAGAAAAGGGGTTAGGTTTTTGATATTTTCTTACAAGATGGAAGGCCAAGCAATGTCAATTTTGGCTCAAATTTGACATGGTGATAACTATGAGGTCTTTGCTGATCCTAGTTTTGATATTTGATTAGCTCTGCAATGCCATTTCACCCGATTCCATGATTTAATTGAGATGCTCACTTTTCTAACGTTATCTAATCCTTGGAATGATGTTTATTGTTTAGTGTTCAAAAATGATTTTTCTGATATGGTTGTTACTTGATCCTCTGATTTTGCTTGTTAGAGAGAGAACTTGAGATTGTAGCCGTGTATCGGTGTTGATAGTGGAAGTTTAAGTGGCCCTATGAGTTCAGTCGAAAGTTTATTTTGCCACTTTTCGTTTAGGGTTTTGGACGTAAAAATTATTTAACGTTGTAGTTGATTTATTGTTGCTTGGTTGGCTTAATTGTTCGTTGAACCTATTTTTGGTCCACAAAGAGGGAAATGTCAATTTTAGAATCATTGTATTTGGTAGTATTTCCCAACAAAGTGGTATCGGTGCTTGGTTGATTGGAGTTTTTTTCTATGTGCAAAAATGGATGATAGCATGATAAAATTAAATTTGTTGAATTATTCCAATTGGAAGTGTATGATGGAAGATTTGTTTTATTATAAATATTTATACAATCCCATTAGATTTAAAGAAAAACCATCAGACACACTTGATGATGATCGATGTAAAATATAGAAAAAGTCATCAAGTATATGAGAAGCCGTAGATAGATCCAATCACATGAATACATTTATGATGAAACGAAAAGATGTTGTTTGAAAAAAGCCTTAAAAAACATTTTTATTCTGGGAAAACATCAGAAATAAAACTACTTTTGATTAGAAGACTTTGTAAATTCCATACAAGGTGAGGACACACGGTTGAAAGATATCGCTCTTTCAGGTATTGTGAATAAGTTGGTTACCATGAAAATGAATATTGATGATGAGATGCAAGCATCATTACTTCTTAGCTCCTTACTTGGTAGTTGGGAGACATTGGTTGTAACGGTTAGTAATTCCACTCCAAATGATATTCTAATTATGAAAAGTGTTAAAGATAGCTTGTTGAATGAAAAGGATAGAAGGAAAAAAAAATGAATATTTTTCTGGAGTACGTGTTCATGAAAAACAAAAAATACAAGAAAAACCAGAATGGCGTGGGAGAAGTCAAAGTAGAAATTCCCATGATTTTAGAGGAAGATCCAAATCTAGAAAATATATCAAATGTTATCACTGCAACAAGGTTGGCCACATGAAGAAAGAGTGTAGGATATGGAAAAAGGAACATAATGAAGTGAAGAAATAAAATAAAGAGACTAATACAATTGTTGTTGAAGGTGATATTATGATTGTAACCAATGATGGTTGTGTTAGTCTTGCAACCCAAGATAGCAACTGGGAAATTGATTCTGGTGCCTCATTTCATGCTACTTCTCATAGTGATTTTTTCACTTCCTATAGAACTGGTGATTTTGGTAATGTTAGAATGGGAAACAGTGGTGTATCCAAGATTGTGGGTATTAGAGATGTTTGCTTAGAGACTAGTATTGGAAACAAACTGGTACTCAAGGATGTTAGACATGTTCTATATACTCGTCTCAACTTGATATCCACAAGCATACTTGATGATGAGGGATTCACAAATTCTTTTGGTGAAAGTAAATGGAACCCCACCAAAGGCTCTTTAGTAGTGGCAAGAGGAAAGAAACATAACACCCTCTATGTCATGGAAGCTAAGCTACATAAAGAGATCAATGCAGCTCACTGAGATGTAAGCATTGAAATTTGGCATGATACTCAATACATAAATGAGAAAGGATTTCAAACTCTAGAAAGCAATTTACTAAATTTGCATGGTATGCGCCTCTTAAAACTTGTGATCATTGCTTAGCTGAAAAGCACATAGAGTTACATTTCACATATCCACCATCTAGAAGGCCAAATGTTATCACGACCATATTGATGTTTGTACTATAAACTAACCTGTGGTGCACTTTATTTTATGACTTTCATTGATGATCACTCTAGAAAAGTTTGGGGTTTTGCTTTGAAAACTAAAAATTAGGAGCTAGATACCTTCAAAGAACTTCACGCCAGATTAGAAAGAGAAACATGAAGAAAATTAAAATCTGTCAAAGCAGACAATGTTGGTGAATACAGGGGTCCATTTGAAAGTTATTGCAAACTTCATGGCATTCGACATGAAAAGACTATACCTAAAACTCCTCAGCAAAACGATGTAGTTGAGAGGATCAATAGAACCATTGAGGAAATGATTAGGTGTATGCTTTCTCATTCTCAGCTACCTAAGTCCTTTTAGGGAGAGGTTATGAGAACATCAATTGACTTGATAAACCTTTCTCCATCAGTTCCTTTGAAAGGTAATGTACCTAAAAGAGTGTGGACATGAAAAGATGTTTCATATGATCATTTGAGAGTGTTTGGTTGTAGAGCATTTGTTCATATCCCCAAAGATGAGAGGTCAAAACTTGATGTCAAGGCCGAACCATGTATTTTTCTTGTGGGGTATGGTCATGAAGAATTTGGGTATAGGCTATAGGATCCATTGAGTAAGGAGATTTTCAAAAGCAAAGATGTGTTTCTTGAAGACCAACTTGTTGATGACGGTGACAAGGTTGAGAAAGCTAGTTCTTCTTCTGAAATTGTAATATAGTGCATGCTAATCATGGGGGAGACTTATAGGAAGGTGATGGTGTCACTGAAAATGCAAATGACCCTATAGTTGATGATGTTGAGCCAACTGAACAAGTTGATGGAGAACTTCCACTACACCATATGAACCACCATTAAGAAGATTTACCAGAGAGCGTCAACCTTCTACAAGATATCCTCCTAATGAATATGTGATGTTTATTGACTAAGAGCTGAACTTACCAAGAAGCTATTTTACATGAGAGGATAGTGCTAAAGCTATGCAAGAAGAAGTGAGATCCTTACTTCGAGAACCACAATTTATGACTTCCCGTGGTTACCACAAGGAAAGAAAGCACTCATAAACAAATGGGTGTACAGATTGAAAACTGAAGACAATGGCTCATAACTTAGGTACAAGGCACGATTGGTTGTGAAGGGGTTCAATCAGAAGAAAGGAGGTATTGACTTTGAAGAAATATTCTCTCCAATGGTAAAGATGTCCTTTATTCGTGTTACTCTTGGTCTTGTCGCTCGCTTGAATTTAGAAGTTGAGCAACTTGATGTGAAAACTTCATTTCTTCATGGTGATTTGGAAGAAGAAATCTACATGTAACAACCTAAAGGGTTTGAAGTCAAAGGAAAAGAAAATCTTGTGTGAAAGTTAAAGAAGAGCTTATATGGACTCAAGGAAGCACTAAGATAGTGGTACAAGAAGTTTGACTCTTTCATGATGAGTCATGAGTACAACAGAACCACATATGATCATTGTGTGTTTACTATAAAGTTCTCTGATGATGATTTTATTATCCTCCTCCTGTATGTTGATGACATGTTGATAATTGGTCATGATTCTAACAACATTGATAGGTTGAAAAGAAAGCTTAGCAAGTCTTTTGCCATGAAAGACTTGGGATCGATGAAACATATACTTGGTATGAAGATCTCCCGTGATAGGAAGAATAGGAAGCTTTGGTTATCTCAAGAAAGCTACATTGAGAAGGTTCTTGAAAGATTTAACATGAGTAAGGCTAAGGCGCAATTTGTTCTCCACTTGCAGGCCACTTAAAGCTTAGCTCAAAGCAATGCCCTACAAATGAGAAAGATATGAAAGAGATGAGCAAAGTTCCTTATGCGTCTATTATTGGTAGTTTGATGTATGCTATGGTCTGTACTAGGCCAGGCATCGCTCATGCAGTTGGAGTTGTTAGCCGATTTCTTACTAATCATGGGAAGGAACACTGGGAAGCAATGAAGTGGGTATTGAGATTTCTAAGAGACACTTCCAAGGTGTGCTATAGCCGCAAGGGTGAGCCTATGCTGCATGGATAATAATGTATTCGCATGGAAGGTGATGTTGATTCTGGCAGTCTATTTCAGCATTTTGATGACTATTATTGGGGAACTGTCTCTTGGTAATCCAAGATGCATAAATGTGTTGCATTATCCACCATGTGAGCCGAAAGTACAATGGCATACTAAGTGGTTGTAAAAAATGCTTTATGGATGAAAATTTTAGAAGAACTAGTGGTTACAAATAAGAGAAGAGACGTTGTTTACAGTGATAGCCAAAGTGCCATTCACCTCTCCAATAATTTGACGTTCCATTCAAGATCGAAGCATATTGATGTTAAATATCACTGGATTCATGATGTGCTTGAGTTAAAGCAATTGTATTTAGAGAAAATACATACCTATGAGAATGGATCAAACATGTTGACTAAGTGTTTGTCTAAGGAGAAGTTGGAAGCTCAGGAAGGCAGAGCACTTAGTCGGGTCTCCACGATGAGGCGAAAGGGAGATTTATTTGTTGGGTCCGCCTTGTGTGGGTTTGGATCCGTCCATGGGCTAAGCTCATTGTTTGAAAACAAATGAAAAAAAGGAATTCAAAAGAGGGTTTTTTGTTGGTGTTGGGATGTAGTAGTGAAAAGAAGAGAAAAACAGAGACGGGAGAGGTTTTTGAGGGAGAAAGAAAAGGGGTTAAGGTTTTTTATTTTCTTACAAGATGGAAAACCAAACAATATCGGTTTTGGCTCAAATTTGACGTGGTGACTCCTTGTAAGGTGCTCTTCTATCCTAGAAGTTTTGATCTTTGGTTAGCTCTCCACGATACCCATTTGGCCATTCCACTTTATCCATCCTTGGGATGATGTTTATTGTTTTGGTGTTCTAAGAATGATTTTCTTGATGTATGGTTGTTGTGAGCCTCTAGTTTGCTTGCTAGAGAAGAACTTAGTGTAACTCATTATTGTCATTGTTGAAATAGTGGAAATTTAAGTGGCCTACTGGGTCCTGGGTTTTTTACCTTTTCATTCGGGGTTTTCACATAAAATTTGGCATTTCACCGTGGGTTGATTTATTATTGCTTGGTTGGCTTTGTTGTTTGTTTAATTGTTTGTTGAACCTATTTTTGGCACACAAAGAGGGAAATGTCAATTTTAGAATCATTGCATTTGGTAGTCTTTCCCAACAAGTAACTTCTCACTTATACCTTTGACAAATATAAGTGTGTGTTCCAGGTCACAGTCCTTGATGTTCAAACTGCGATCCCATTTGAACTTTAGTGCAGTATGTTCGAACTCCCCCTATAGGTGTTAGTTTGGACAAAGTAAATGCGATATATTTGCATAAAGTAAAAGCGCACATAATCTTTTACATGGTTTGACAACATGCCTATGTCCACGGGACTATGCCTAGATGTAATGATTTTCTATGATCTAATTCAAGGTTTACAGTTAGTCTTATGTGGTATAAGACCCCCCCTCTCTACCCATGATCCTTCTTGAAACCTAATCACTCATAGTGGAATTTAAAAATAAACTCCCTCCATTTCCCTCTCTACAGCATCGCATACCCATACACACATTACAATAATATAAGATGAAGAAAATAAAGAACATCATCTTTCGTATAAAGTGAAGTGAACGCTAGACACTCTCTAAAACTCCGGGGTCCTGCTTGATTCACTGGCCAACTCATGGAACCCGTGTGTCTCATAGCATGAGACCCATACATGAGTAAATGACCTAACAGGCCCATCATCCATATCATTCCATACTGCTACAAGATCATACATTTCTATAGATCCAAGAGTTATTACATCACTCCTAATACAAACATATATTAAAACTAGCTCGGGTTTCTAATATATACACAAACAAGAATCAAGGCCACACCGCCCGTCATAATCCCGGCCTCTAAGGAGCGCCGTCTGCCTATACCTGTCCCAGACCGAAGGGGGTCCCACGACGGAGTGAGCTTAACGCCCGCAGAGGATAAATCCTACAAGGGCTATTTCCACCCAGTGCACATGCAAATGATCACTTCACAACTAAACCAACAACCAATCCGTGCATACATGTTGTTGTCCTATCATGGAAAATCTACATGCATGTATGAGATGACACTTACATGCTCTAAGTAACGTCAATTCACCCACCACCCAATGCAAGTGCCAATGGGAAATCAATACCGAGTCGGGCCTTAATTCCCATCTCATAACCCGTAGTCTATGTGATATTTATTTAATCGTTTCATATCTTTTTTGGCAACAGAATTTTTCGGGGTCTCACCACGGGTCTCTTACACCCTCCAACATTTTTCGCTTTCACCTGGATACGCGCGTTCAACCGTGTTTTCTCGTGCTTTTCACCTCGAGGTGGGTATCTATCCCCTATTTCGCTATGCCCGATACATTTCATTTTCCATTTTCATTTAACACTTGAACTCCACTGACTTCGTCCCATTTCCAAACCCACACACGCATCAAACGTTAAAGGCCAAACCAAGATCATGTACACACACCCATGTAATGCGTGTTACGCACACCAATGCAATGCACTCAGGCATCGCTTCTCAAACCTACGACCAATGTAATGCAAGACCTCTACATGGACATTCTACACCATACACCGGTGGTGGGCTATGAACACTCATGTCTAATGCACACAACATTCTATATATTCAGCTCAACATCAAAGGATACATGCAACCATGTTAATATTCCATACATCCAAATCGCGACATCACATAAGCATGCACTACAGATCTTTCTATTATCTACCATTCATGTCAACACATCATTCAAGCATGTATTTACATAATTCCAACCATTACTTAGGCAAGTAATGCTATAATTCATATTCTCAGGCTGAGACATAGTGTGTCAATCATACAGCCCAATGCAATTTATTTCCATCCTCATCACACATATGTCACATAATTTCACATATCCAGTATGTCATTGAATTTATGGGAATAACACACATTAGCCATTCCAGACCATAAATCCGGCCATGCTTGGCCTAAGAAATAATATGGACTTAGTCCAGAAAGTCCAGTTTTTGTAAATACGACACAAAACATCCAACACATAATTCCCTGCTTAGGCCATATGCAGTCCCAAGCATTTCTTGCTACAAAGCAATTCGAAACTGGTTCGAAACTAATCATCATTCTCAACTCCGTCTGCAGACCCAAATCTCAATGTTCACTCTACATTTGGCCAGCACTTCATCTTATTAAATTCTAGACTTGACGAGATTTCCGTAGAGTCCAAGAACGCTTGAATCGGAGTTCGGACGAGAAAGTTATGACCGTCCAAAGTTGACGCGGCCGATTCACAAGGGTGCGGAAATTCGCACACCCCGTCATTTTCGTCGGATTTCACGTCTCCAACACAATGTTCTCGTTCTGACAACAAGAAAACTCCTATGAAACCTGGCCTTGACCATCACACAATCACAAACAAACCACACAACATACAAATTCCCTGAAACCGAAAGAAACCCGTAGAGGCCACACACGGCTCCTAGGCGTGAAATAACCGTAGGCAGTGAGAAACCTACCTCTGTGGGCCAGCCCGGTTCAGTCAGTCCGGTCCGGCCACCGCGCAACACTCCTTCCTTTCCTTTTCTTTTCCTCTCTTCCTCCCCTTTCTTCTTCTCTTTCTTCTTTCTTTCTCCTTTCTTTCTTCATCCCTTTCTCCTTTCCTTTCCTCCCTCTTTCTCCTCTTCCTCCCTTTCTTTCCCTCCTCCTCCTTCTCCTTTGCCGTCCCACCTGACCGAAGCTTGTCGCACCCCCCCACAAACTAAATTTGAGCTCTCCTATTTATACTTCTCAAAGGTTATATTAAGCTGACATTACGGCATGCCATGTCACACATGCATGCCTCATGCATCGTGATTACGGTCACATGTGTCACTCACATGGCTTGCCATGTGTCATCACATGGTTTTCCATGTGTCATCCACTTGGCTCATCATGTGTCGCCCGACACGCGTTTCCTCGAAATACGTGAAATTTCGACTATCTCGAAATTCAACGAAATTTGACTGGGTAGCTAGATTTCACGAGACGATTCCAACCCGCAATCCGCTTTGTCATCCGAGATCAGAAAAAATCCCAACTTTTCTCCAAATTATTTCGGCAAATTATCAAGCTACTTCTTTATCTGAAAATTTTAAATTTAAAATTTTCACGGGTTTTACAAATGTACAATGCATCAACCGAGTATTTGCACTCTGCACTCTTTCAACACGTTCGAACTTCGCTTGTTCTTCTTCAAGCTCTACTCCTAAAATTCGTATTGAGGATTTTTCCAAACCCCTCGAATTTATAACGTTATGGATTCGATCTTGGAAGACTAGAAAGGGTGGATCATTATCCTAATATGACTCCAGCCCTACCTCTTATTTTTTGTTCTTTCCTTTAAGCTATCATAGTGGAAATAGGAAACTTGTTGATCAAGTATTGTAACACCCAAAATTATACCCTAGTAGTTTGTTACAGTTTAGGGTATAATATAAGTAAAATTTTCATTTTTCGGAAACTAAATATAAAGTGGGAAAAAGGTTAAAATGGTAAAATGTCACATTAAGGATCCAAAGGTCATAACACAAGAAGATGATATGTTAAAGTAGAAATATGATAAGATTAATTGCAAATAGAAGAAAGGTGAAGGGCTAAAATGAAAAGGGGAAAATTTGAGGGCCAAATGCCTTAAAGCCAAACATGGCCTTATTAGAAAGGGAAAATTTCCCATTTTGTTGCCTTTGGCTAGGGCTTATGGGTTGAGGGAGAAGGAGCCTTCTTTGGTGATTACTCTTCATTTGCTTTGGAGATCTAGTCTTGTTCAAGTAAGAAAGTGAAGAAAATGAAGCTAGTGGAAGGTTATAAGAAAAGCAAGGTATGGAATTCTTGTATGGAATACTTGTTAGGAAATTAACCTAACTCCCTCTTTGTCTATGTTTGGGTTAGGGAATACCCTAACTCTCTGTTGACCGATTTTGTATATAGACCAAAATTTTCCAAGTGATTAACATTGCTACTAGAGACTCACTAATGTCCCCGGCAATGACACCAAAAACTTTTTGACCAAATCTGTAAACGAAGTTATGACTTAGCCACCAAGGAATATGATCTAATCTTCGGCAACGGCGCCAAAAATTTGTTGACCAAAATGTGATGAAAAATAAATGTTTGTCCCTTTTTGTTTGTAAACTGGATTCATTAAAATTTGAGTTTGGTCATAATCACTGCAAGTGCACAGATCATACAAGTAATAAAAGTGGATTTTCATTAAGTCCAGATATCGTTCCCATAGGGATTGAGTATGAATCATAAAATTAACTACCCAACTACTCAAGATCCTTACTATTTGAACTTCAATATTAAGATGATTAAGAGACATGAATAAAATAATGCTAAAGTAATTCACTAGTGTACATAAAATATTAATAAGAATAGAGTTGAGAGTTCACTGAGTGAGACAACATTAGAACATAGATCAATGAATAATTTGTCAATTTTTGCAACATTTTGAATCTTAGCTCAACCATAAATTGGAAAGCTAAATTTGTCAAAGATGCATTGTGGTACAGTTTGGATTTCTCACTTAACCATACCTTTCACTAATTAGAGATTCATATTCATTTATGATTCATGAATTTGATTAGCTACTTGTAAGATATAACCCTCTTTCTAAGATTTAAGTATTTTTCTTTTCAAGATGATTTCATATCCAAATCCTAGGACCTGAATTTTTGCCCCCACTAGACACATGCAAGCCTTCTCCAATTTGATTGACACCTCATCCTACATTTCTGATGAAAATTTTCATCTCCTTGATTAGATCTTTGCTAACACGGGATCATAATCAGTTCATCATAAAGAGGAGGAACCTTCGAGTGATTAAACTAATACTTCATTCAACTATCCTCACACCATGAGTAAGTTGGTGATCTATCAAAGTAACCCCTCAAAGTTCTTTAGTTCCACAGTATTAATCTACCATACCCACAAAGAACTGCTCTATACTCTCAAGATTCTCCATTTCTATGTCACAGGGCCTCTCAGAATCGTAGCAGATAAAACATTTTGCTTGGGTACACTAAGATTGTAGTACCGGGAACAAGTGTTCAGAAATAATACCAATCAAATAATTCAAGAATTTTAACTAAGGCTGCTCTTCCATTTTGTGCAGAATGACGATCATCATCACCCATTCCTGCAGGGGAGCTCGACTCTTCAAAACTAGTTCACTCATATCAAGCAGAACTGACAAAAATTCACTGTAAGTGTAAACGAACTGAAATAAATGAAATCCAGAAAATTTCCAAACTCCATTTTATTCAAGAACAGTAATGAAAGAGAAAATTTAGTAAGAAATCCAGCTTGAAGCTGCACTACAGTTCATTACTCAACTTCGAAAAATAAAAAGAAAACTAACTAAAAACTACGCTAAATCAAAATCTACTAAAATGGAAATAAAAGAAATATAAAAGAAAAAAAAAATACAAGAGTCTTCAACTACCCAGAAGTCCTGGAGTTGCGGAAGCTGCACACAATGCCCTAGATGCGTCTATTTATAGACTTTCCAATGTTGGGCCGCACTTCAATAATTGCGTTGTGGATCCCCAAAATTCTGGCCCAAATTGGTCGCTTTGTCGCGACCTAGAAAGTTCTATCGCGATAGAGTTTTCAGTCTTTGTCGCTAGCTTCTGTCGCTGCTTATTGTTTCTTGTCACGACCTGTTTTCTGAGCTTTTACTTGGATTATGTCGCGACAGACTTTGATAATGTCACGACATTATTTTTATTGCAGCAATCTTATTCTTTGTCATGTATTGTGAATGTCTTGTGTCACACATAGAATTTGTGAGCAACCGCCTTCTTTATACTACTCGCCTGTGAACCGTTGAGACATAATTTTCCTCGTCAGCGATGCTTTTCTTCAAGATATCCTACCAAGCCATGCATTGAAGTTTTCCATGTCCTCGGTCAGGATTTCGCCTCTTAATAATCTCTGTCGCGACCGAGTAGTCTATGTCGCGACAGGATTTCTTCTCTAGTCCTTATCCCTGGCTGAGCTGTTTGTTGCGACATAGAGATCTTTGTTGCGACAAACTCGACTCAAGCATTCGCTCTTCAATTCTATACCGACCGAAGCTTTCCGTCGCGACGTAATTCTATCAACCTGCAGCTTTTATTGTCACGACTGAGATTTTGCCTTCAATATTCCACTATGTCAAACATGAATTTCTTTCTTTACGCTATTCCTCTTGTATTACTTTTTATCCTTCTACGCCGCTGACAGAATTTCGTCATGGCTGCAGACCCAATTTTAACCTCATGTTTTGTTTGTTGCGACAGAGATTATGTTGCTCCTTGTTGTGAATTCTGGATGTTATGTTGTGACAGGATTGTCTTTGTTGCGACAGACTTTTCTTCCTTGATCTGGTTCCATACTGAAAACTTTGTCGCAACATAAAAACACTTGTTTCAACTGACTTGTGTTATATTTTTGCCATTTTCTGTTGCGACAGAGCTGTCTTTTGTCGCGACAGAGTTCATCTGTTAATCTTCAGCCTTTTATGTTGCGACAAAGGAAGGATTGTCGCGACAAAGTTCCTTCACATTTGCTCTCACCGCCACGATGCTGAGTGCTGTGACGCCTTCTTCACAATCTTTTAAATGTCGCAACTAGTAAAACTTTGTCACTTAATGTAAATGCTCATTCAAATTTTTGAGTTCTCGCTTCGGGCTTTATTGGCGGCTATAGCTGTTGGGATGCGACATAGCTTTTCTAATTTGTTTGAAATCAGACTAGACAAAAACTATGTCGCGATTGCAGACCCGCTGCAATTTCCACTTTTTGCTTCTTTCTACCGGAATTATCTCATTTTTCACAACACCGCAAAAACACAAAGTCAGAATATTCCATAATTTGGCACAGATTTGAAACTCCAAGTTACTTAAAAAATGGATTAAAAATATGAGTTTAAGACTCATCACTCTCATTATAAAGGTGTTTTTGGTTTGTTTAAGTCAGTTTTATAGTTTTGTTTTGAAGTGGTTTGGTTTTGGTTGGAAAGTGTCCGATAAGAAAGGGCAAAAAGGCCCATTTTTGCTTCAGCTCGACTTCTCTTTGCCTAGGTGAAGAGGCCGGCTGGCAAGGTCTTCGCCTAAGCAAGGTCGGTTTGCTGAAGCGAGCCAAGTGATTTTCCCAGATCTCGCGTCGCCTCGGCGAAAGGTTAGCCATGGCTGATCCACAGTACTTTTTGTTCCGGTCTTTTGTTAATTCAGGAAACTGTCCATTGGATTAATGATGTAATGCCTTAATAATAACATAGCAACTTTATAACATGTTTAGGGTATAAAATAAGTTAAATTGTATTTTTTCAGAATTTATATTGTTAAAGAACAAAAAAATGATAAAACACCAGATTATAAAAGAATTGGGTTAAATTGGTAAAATGTCAAAATGAGGACCCAAAAGTCATAAATGAAGAAGAGCATATGCCAAAGTAGAAATGTGATAAGTTGTGGTGCAAATGAAATAGAAATGAAGGGGTTTAATGCAAAAATGAGAAAAAAAAAAGCCAAAAAGAGATAGCCAAACAAGGCCTTGTAATGGATGAGAGCATAAGACTAAAAAATTGGTCTTAGAATGGGTATTTCACGTTTTGGAAAAGGGAGAGAGCTAGGGTTATGGGTTCTTGAGAAGAGCCATTGTTGGTGATTGTTCTCCATTGTTCAAAGTTTTGCAAGAAAATAGAAGAAAAAGGAAGCTTGATTGGAAGGTTTTAAGAAGAAAGTAAGGTATGGATTATCCTTTTTGCTTGTTAGGAACCTTCCTAACTCCCTCTCTCTAATTGTGTATGGATTGGTAAAACCATGACTTAGTATATATATGTTTGAGTTAGAGTTCAAGCAACCTTTTTCTTTGATTATGATTGGTTTTTAGGAATTTTTGTATAAAGGAAATGTTGGGGTTATATGGGGGATGTTGTCAAAATTTTCTAAAACCCATGTTTTTATTTTAGCCATAACTTGGCCATCACTCATCTGAATTGAGTGATTCAAATTTTTAGGTAAACTAGACTTATAGGAGAACAAATCTCCTTGAAATAACTGTATTCAAATTTAGACCTCATTGGGCCTAAAAATTTGTCAAAGTGAGGCTCTGTTTTCAGGCAAATTTTAGTTTAGTTTGGTACAATTTTGGTGTTTTGGATTAGTTTTGGTATTTAGGCCATAAGTTGATTTTCACTCATCAGGTGAGTGATTCAAATCTAGTGAAATGTTTGGAGAATAAATCTCCTTGAAATAAGTGTATTCAAATTTGGACCCCATTGGACCCATAAATTCGTCAAAGTGAAGCTCTATTTTCGGGCAAATTCTGGTTATGTTTTGAAAATAGAGTAGTCCCAGTTGTTTTGAACATATCTTGATTTTCATTGCTCCGAATTGGATAATTCAAATTTCTAAATAAACTAGTTTTATAGGGGAACAATGGATTTGAAGGAAGTTGGGTAAAATGTAACTCATTTGTTCCTAGAAAATTTTACTTAAAAGAAGTTGGGTAGAAAACAACTTTAACTAGAAACCTAAATAAGCCAACTAATATTGTTCTCTAATTGGGATGGATTAGGGGTTGGTGACGAGGAAGCCTGACCTAAAAACAGGATTCCGAGGATAGGAATTGAGGGATTTCGAGGATAGGAATCGAGGAGCAACAACATTTTTGGGTTTATTCTCCATACCTCTCTTCTTATTTCAAGCTTTGTGATCGTTGGTTGATATGATTTTCAAGAAAACTGTATATGTTATTTGTTTTAAGCGATTTAGGAAAATTGATTTCAAATGCATTGCTATAAAAATTGCATGAGCATCAAAATGTATTATTTTGGTATAAATGTATATACAATATTGTAAATTACTATATTTGAGTTTAATGCCGTAATAGAAGTTATCCGTCATATTCAAGTTAAGGATAAATTGGTATACTAATAAGGGTCAAACTAGCAGTACTGTGAACGAAATGAAATATAGTGGCATACTGATCCGTAGACCAACGAGACAGTATCGGTAGTGTACACACAATGATTTTTTTTTAAATAACTAGTTAGCAGCCCAACGGGACCGTACTGTGTTATTAAATGTTTTTATCTTGGCCTCTGACCAAACGGGACCGTCTTAGGTGATTAAGATTATCCTTGGCTTGCAGAAGAAAGAAATGGTTAAATTCGTTTAAAGGCAAAATTATAAGTAAATGTGTGAAATGCATGATTTGAGTTTCGAATGAAATATTGCATATGAAATTGTATACTTTGAAGTGATCAAATGATTTGCAAATGAAAGTGTAAAACTCGGGAAAAATTAACTTTTTCTGAAAATTGGCAAAATAATAATAATAAAATTTCTATAAGGTTCAAGGAAACCTGAAAAATTCTCTAGATCTCGGATGATGAAGCAGTTGGGCCGTTGGTTGTCTTCTGAGAAATCTAGTGACCCCGAAGTTTGATCGAATTAAAGACGGTCGGGTACTGCGATTTTTTCACGGATGATGAGTCGCCAGTGACTCCAAGGACAAGATTTTTACGAAAATCTCGGGAGTTAGAAAATAATTGGATAAGGTTTAATTAAAATAAATTGAACTTGAACCCAGGACCGGAGTGATGTGGACACGTGTACGACATGGGCATATGAGCACTAAGTTAAGTTAAAAAGAAAAATAAAAGGAAAGAAAGGGAAAAAGAAAATAGGAAAAGGGAAAGAGAGCGTGAGAAGAGAGAGAGAGGAGAGAGAGACTCTACCTTCTCTCTACGATCTATGGAGATCGGGAAGTCGGTTTCCAAGGGACCAAGAACTAAAGTCGGAGTACTCGATGAGAGGTACGCGTGGGTACCTGAAAATAGGGATTTCGCCAAAGAATCCAAGCAGGGAGATTTCGGGAGATCGAGGTTATCGGGTCTAGGAGGCTTCCTACCCATGGAGGCTTCCTACCCATGGATTACGCGCAAAATAACGCGTTTTAGGAGGTTTTGGGATGAATCGATCGACCATTTTGTTGTGGGTTGGTCATCGATTGGATCTGATAACGTTCGACTGAAAATCCGAGACGATTTGACCAATTGATTGGTTGGTCGACGGATGGTCATCGGTTGGATGCGTGCTTCACCGGCTCTGCGTATACTTGAGAAGCGGTCGATCGGTTGAAGCGATCATTTGGTTGAACAGTGTCGATAGGTTGGTCGGCGGATTCGATTCTTGGTGTCGCCGAGATTGTTTCAAGGCTGGTTCAAAACCCGGGTTGTGCAACTATTTAGGGTCGATCTCATGGCCTAGTTGCGGATGATTGAGGCTTGCTTCGGAGGCCTATTTTGTGATTGATTGAAGTGTCATCCCTTAGTTGGGGGATGGCATGTTGAATGGCAATATGTATGCCTATACACATTGGAGTGAGATTGAAATGATTGTGTGTCACTGCTTGATAATTGAGTGGCACCTTGGTTGCATATGGAATAAGGCCATTGCATGGCTTGGTTGTAGGCTATTTGTGAACATGGTGTCACAATTAAGCCTAGAATGCATGTAAATCATTGCTTGTCTAATGATGACTTGTAATATGTCAATGTATGTATGAAGTGATATGTTAGCATGAATTGCGTGCTTATTTGGAAATTGTATGTTGATTGGTATGATTGTCCAAATGATGCATGGATAAATATGCATGGTTTAAAATGTAGCATGTTTTTAATTGAGCAATGACATAATTGCATTGCATGATGCACTAGGACATCGCATGACATGGCTGTGAGTGCATGGTGGAGATTGATGAGTCCAAAAACTCATTTGATTTTTAATCCATTTTTATGAAGTATTTTTCGCGAAGATAAGTATTGATTCATATGCGAAACATGGATATCTTCACATAAATTCAATTTTTGCGAAAGAATTACAACGAGAATCGAAGGTCAATGAAACCGGAAAATGGAGTCCATGAAATGGGGTCATGACTTAAAATTGGAGTCGCGACGAAGCTGCGTCGATTCAGTTATTTTCGGTCGTGACATCACGAGACTAGTCTTGAGGAGGAAATCGTAGGCTTTATCAAGTAGTCGTGGCCCAGGTGAGATTCACGACGGAAGTACCAAGGCGTCAGGTAATAGAAGTTGCGAGCGAAGTAGAACGGGAACTGACGGTATTCGGTAGAATCTTGAGTGCGCGACACCGCAAAGGTGCTGGCGTCAGTTGAAGGCGGTAGGGTCGTGACACCAATCGTGGTCGCGATGTTGATGCGTTGATGAAGCCCTGGCTTGAGGTCTGAGAAAATTTAAAGTTGCAACTAGTTCTTAAATGAAGGACTCAACTTGAGGTCACAATATGAAACTGGATTGAGAGTCACAACATGGGGTTTGAGGTTGCAACTAAACGAAGGAGTTGAAAGACAAAAGGGAGGTCGAGACCAATTATTGAGGTTGCAACATGAAGTTGTGCCAAAGCGAGAAGTCCCTCTGAAAAATTGATGTTGCGACCACTTTATTGATTAAGGACACCCAAGGAGAATTCGCGACGATCGTCGGAGTTCACGACTGAGAAGAAACTTTCTTGAGAAGTAAAAATCCGGGTCATAATACGTTTGAGCAGCGGGAACAAATCTCGACCAAAAACGGAGACAGCATGAGATTGCGACATCATCAACGAGGTCGTGACACGGGAATAAGTGGAATGAAGAAAGCGCAGTTTGCAGCTAAGAGTTGAAGGCTGCGACGAAAATGAGGAATATGTGATTAGTGTGAGTATTAAGGTCATGACTTAAATTCGGGAACATGTGAAGGTAGAAAACCAATAAAGTCATGACGATCATTTAGGTCATGACTTTGAAGAAGTGTCTTGGCGGAACAAATCCGGTCGCCAGCAGAGAAAAGGAAGTCACGACCTAGAGTTAAGGCCGGTAAAACCCGGAAATATGATTAAGGCACAAAGCTGAGGTTCGCGACGTGATACTAACGAGGAAAGAAGTCCTGACTTTCTGGCTGAGTGGTGTGAAAAAACGAGGTCATGACCTAAAGCTGGGGTTGTGGTGTGGAGATGCAATGAAAAGGAAGGAGGAATGAGGTCGCGACATCAATTTTTGAACCTGGCCCGAGCCATGGTCGCGTATAATTGATGTCGCGACAGCCCAATCAAACGTTGCGAGGAACCAAGTCACAGCGAAGTTATCGGGTTGCAGCGAGACGAGTGCAAATGAGAGAAATCGAGCGCGACACTTATCGGTTGAGGTCGTGACGTGGAAACAATAAGGCCCAGGCTTTTCTTTAGTGATATCCACCTGGAGCTTTTTGAATTAGGCCCATTTTCTTTTAGCCGATTATAAATAGACTTTTAGAATAGTAAAGTAGCTTAAGTGATGCAGGCAGGAGAGGAGAAGGACTCGTGAATATCATTTTAGAGTAATTTTTCTTTTCTTTTCTTTTCTCTTTTCTGCTTTTCTTTTGCCGGATGCGAACCGGTGACGGGTGTAGAAATCTTTGAAGGTGGATTTAGTACGATTTTCTTTATACAAATCTTTGTGGTAGTCTGAACAAATTTTGGAATTAGTTTTTTCTCGGTCTATACCGTTACAATGGTGTACTGATCGATGATCTATTGTTGGTTGTAATATAGTATTTAGAAACGCGACTTAGCTAGATTTACGATTTCTTGCATTAGTTCTGAGTCTTTTAACGTAATATGAGAAATATATTTGGATTGGGATTTGATTGATGTTGTTCTTGAATGCGTGGACGATGGTAGTAGAATACCCGATTCAAGAAGTGTTTGCGCTCTGATTTCGGGAGGCCCTCGTGACACGAGTTGGAGATTCACGAGGAGCTTGGAGCATTCACTTGTGGGTATATTTAGCTACCATTGATGAACTACTAAGCTCGAAGGTTCATTTAATTAAATTCCCTTACTATCATAATTGATGTTGGAGGGGCTTTATCAATCTAAATAATCGAAGATTTTACCTTAATCTAAAGGGGTTGACCTCGTAGTTGATATCGATCAAGGGAAGGGAAGAACCATTAGATTTAAAGGATATTAGCCATCAATTAGATGGTAGAAGTTGTACGATAACCACGAGAAGGAAGCCAGATATGCAGTCTCGGGGAAATGGGTGTGAAGTATTGAGAAGAAAAATACCCAAATCTTACTGAGAAGGGTGAAAAATCTAGTAAATTTGGTTAAATCTAGCATGCTTTGAGAAAACGGGGGTCTAACCGGTGAACATGGAGAAATCAATTACATTGTTAGGAAATCTTAGACCAAAATCAAACCCGTATTAGAAACGAGTAATGCATTTTAATCAGGGTGGGCATTTCAGTATTTCTTTGATAGTGTTCTTTTCTCACGAGCTGATTCGATCCGATGGTATTTTGTTCTTAATTTTAGTCGTTAGCATTTACTTCGAGTTTACATAATTGTTTCTGGAGTCTATGATTATTAGTTTAGGTCAAACTCTCACTTTATCCATTTTAAGTTCAAATAGTAAGGACCTTAAGTAGTTGGGGTAGTTGATTTCCAATTCTTGGCTCGATCTTTGTGAGATGATATACGGACTTACATCCGATTTTACTACTTGAATGACTGTGCACTTGCGTGTCATAGACTAGACCTAAAATTACAGAGATCACGGACACAAAGGAACTTTTATTCAATTAAAGCAAGTCTATCAAATTTAACATAGATCACGAGAAGAGTATGAGCTCTTGTAACTATGTTAATTTTGAAGGGTTTTAGTCTATATAATCAAAGGCAAACAGAGATCGACATTGTGTTTGGTGTTCGATGGTGGGCTAGGTACTTTGGACTACGATCGATGAGTGTCTGAGTGCATTCCAGCACATTTTTGAATAAAATAGTTATTGTAAACATCGATGCTTTTGAAACAGCGGTTATTGAGAAATTTGTCACTATTTTTAAATAAAACAAGTTATCTGAGATTGTCCACTATTTTTGAATAAAACAGTTTATTCGAAAAGCGTCGATGCTTTAAGAGCAACAATTATTGAAGGCTAATGCATTGTTTTTTTAATATGAGTTATTGTTGTCAAAATTTTTAAATAAGCAGTTATTAGGTATTTAATCGATGTTTTCAGTAAAAGCAGTTCATAGTGTCGATGGCTTTTAATAAAGTGGTCATCGGAGGATGTCCAATGGATTTGATTTATAAAACAAAAATCTTTTGTTTTAGATAAAGGGTCATTGGGTGAAACACCGGTAATGATGGTTTCACATGGCATATGCATGTGTGAGAGTCGGTGAGGACTCGGGACATGGGATGAAGATGAGGTCACATTCTAATCCATGACAGTAGACATTGGTAGAACATGCATTGTGTTTTTGGCAGATGTGTGGTCATGCTCATTGCATGTGCACTTTAGGTGGGAGGAGAGGCCCTTGTAGGGTTATTCTATGCGGGCTGCTCACCCCGTCGTGGGACCCCCCTTTCAATGAAGAGTGAGCAGGAGATGGGCGCTCAGACCCGAGGTAGTAATTGTGAAGGAGGCCAACATGTGGCCTTGAGTAAAATTTTGTAAAAGTGTTTCGTATAAAAGATTTTTGATAAAATTCTTTTGGACTATTACATTAGCCAATAATTGAGCATGTAATAATGGTAAGAGGGTGCGTGAGTGGATATTCTGTGGACTGTAATTAAGCATTTTATTTTCATATTTTAGAATTGAATATGAATGAATGAGTCTCGGTGAAGGGACGTATGGAAGTGGTGTCGAGAAATTTCGGTGTCCACATGTAGTTGGTGCCGATCCGATGCTAAGACTTAGGTGTAAAGTGACCTAAAACAGAAATTCTGCGGGTTGATGGGTTGTCAACGGGACCCCCGAAAATTGGGGCATCACAGAAAGTATGTGAAATAATCACATATATATAATGTATGTTGTATGAATTTATTGAAATTGTCTGCGAAACATTGTTTCGAAAAACTCGTATTTGTGTTTTAATTGAAGAATGAAGAAATTTGCATATAGAACATTAAGCATGAAAAAATGCTTGCATTGTTTTTATCATCGCCAGTCTTTGAGTGAGCTAGGGACAAGAGCAAAGACCACAGTGATGAATACCGATTGGTGATGTATAACGGAATCTTGTTTAAATCACAGTAACTCCATTTGGCATAAAACGTTACTTAATCTCTTCTGTGTTTTTTAGATTTGTGCAGTCTTTCGGGTTTAAAAGCGTAAGTGCACAAGGATGTAAGCTCGGGGAAGCCAATATGAAACTGATGTGGATGTGAATTTGAGTGTGAAGTTTCGAACGTGAAGCAAGAGAAAGCACCGGAGAATGAGTCACTCTGGGGTAGAAACTCTTTGGAAATTTGGCGAGTGGACAAGTCCTGGGTAGAACTTCAGTCTACGGGTAGACTATTGGAAAAATTGTGATAAGTCTAGGTGAACTTAAAATCTCTGGAAGATAGAACTTTATGGAACTTGGGAATTGTCGAGAATTCGATCAGGACGTGAGGGGCACTTTGCAGTAGCAGGGCAGAATGGGAAGATCTCTCACTTTGGAGGGGGCTATAAAGGGGAGGAGGACCTGAAGTATTGGGGATCCCTTTTGGGTCTTTTAGTTTTTCTCCTTAGATTTTTAGTTCTTCGCTTCTAGAGTTTGAGTTTTGGATAAATTGAGAGTTTTCTCCGATTTTGAGTTAGACTTTGTAGATCGATTTAGAAGTTCTATTGTTTTGTGAGTTTAGGATTCAAAGTTTGTAATCTTTCGGCATAAATATTTGATACGCTTTAAATCACCAGCATTCATATTCTTCATTCTCGAGTTTTACAAAGTGATTAGATTTTTATAAAAATCTTGTTTTATATAAATTATTAGTTTATGAGCTTTAATTGTTCTGTACAAGTTTTGCTGGGTTCTAGGCTTTTCTTCTTTGGAGTAAATGGGAAACTCACCCAGATCGAGGTAAGAATCCTCGATTCCTCTTTTGGTTTTTCAATGGATTGTGTAATATTGATCACTTGTGTAGAAAAGATTTTTAAATCATAGTTGAAGGAGTGATAACGTGTTGCGAGATATTTCCGGTACACACGTTGTGGCGATCCTGTACCAACTAAGGGTTCGTTTTGATGAATTTCGTGTGTAAATATTACTCGATCTTTATTTTCAAAAAGCATTTAAAAGATAAATCCTCCGTAGAAGACCATTTATCAGCGTGGTTCCTAGATGAGTTTATAAAATAAGAGGTGGGACTTACCTGATCATAGAGTGAGTGGAACCACAAAAATCGACAATTATTCTAGGTTAAAACATTCAAAACAATCAACCATTCAATCAAGCAACACATCATCACAATTCTCCTTTAAATCATACTTTTAGTGGGGGAATAGCTCTATTGATCAATAGTAAGGCCAGCTCCTGTGGAGATGACTGTTGTTTCCATAGTATTACAATCTTTAGGCGACCATAATTCCCTACGCTTGGGAATAGAATTAGGCACACTAATCAGGACGAAGCATTTTTGGCCTTGGATTATAGGGAAGTGGCGACTAACCAAGTTGATGAGAAGAGAAATTGAGGTAAGTGCAATTGCATTGCAAATTCGGGTGCGTTCTCCCTTTTCTTTTTATTTTTTGTTTTTGTTGAAATCTCGGTAAGTGTTTCTTGGACGGAGTAAGTGTAGTGCATGTCAATGCGGGCTCATAGCGAGAAGCAGTTTAGTCATTTGCTATCCCTTAGAAGCAGAAATCCATTATAAGCGAGGTGTCTCGAGATATTTTACCTCGATGGATAATCACGAGTCGGCAAGGGACTCACATGAGCCTCCTGGCATGGGGGCCATGCTACGCTCGATAAACCCGAGTGCTAGGAGAAGGAAATGGTAACCTTCAGCACGATCAATATAGAGTTCCTCACCGCTCCTTTGCCCGATGTAGAAAGAACCCTTGGTGCACGCCTTAGAGGACCGCCACAAATTCTTGTATTCGCAGCTACTGATGAGGCGTCAATTCCACGATGAAGTCGGAAGTAGTCCGTCTTCACAATATACCAAGGGTTCGAATCGCGAACGCACTTTCATTATGAGGGTTTCGAGGATAATGCAGGTGCATTCCTCTCCACCGGTTCACCTCTCCACATAATCTGTTTGGTCTTATTTCCTTTTTCTTTAAAGGAGAAAGCCAAAATCTGGTTCCATTCCATACTAATTCAATCTTTACATGGGAAAACATGCGAACGAATTCCTCGATAGTTACCCTCTGCACGTACCAATGCCCTCGTCACGGCTTGATTCAGGCACACGAAAAGCCGGGTGAACCGCCCGCGTGATTATTGGGAAAGATATAAGGATCTCCTCCATCTTGTCACTCATCATGGGTTAGATGTTGGACAAATTTGTGCATACTTCCATCAGGATTGTCTTTAAGTAATAAGCAATACATCGAATGATGTGTCTTGAGAGAATTTTATGAAAAGAGTCTAGGGAGCGATTCAACTTTTGACACTATAGCGAGAATGCTCGAACTTGGGAGACTAACACCTCTTTGAACCTTTGCTAAAGTGCACGGCACATCCAGGTGGCGGAATCCACCACCTAGAGAGAATGATGAGTTGCAAGCCAAAATTGCCAATTTAACAAAAATTAGAGGCCATAGAGATGAAAAAGTGAATGAGGTAACGAGTGTACCTCAGTTACCTTGATTACCAAATGGACCTAGAGTAGAGCCATGCGGTATATGCGATGATCACACACACTCGACCGTGCTTGAAATCTTCCTCAAGTTAAGGGAGCCATTCAAATTGAACAAACCCAGCATAACTACCAAAGGAAACCTTTCAATTCCCCATACTACGAAACTTATAATCTAGGGTGAAATGACATCCTAATTTTATTTGGAGAAATGAAGGAGGACCACTGGCACACTTGAGCAACCAAGGTCCTCCTTATCCAAACCAAAGGTTTCCAAATTCCATTCCTCCATTTCAAATCAAGGCCAAAAAGTTTCAAGGAAACTCTAATCTAAGGTCATCATCCTATAGAACCAAAGGAATCAAACTCACAGGCCTTACCCGACCTCCACGTAAGAGAAGTGCGAGAATTATAGTTACCGTTTGTCTGAACTTGACCGATCCACGAACACGAACTTCCAGGAGCTACTGCAGATGATGTGAGGATCCCGAGATAACCAAGTTAACCTCATCTATAGGTAACCTTGACAAAGAGAAAAGGGGAAACTTCCATCACACGACCATCCAAAACCCTGAGAGCAGCTTGAGTGTGGGAAGTTTAGGTTCAGGTGAAGTACCTTTGAGCAACTGTAAATTGTCACTACCCGCCGGAGTGGTAAGGTGGTTATGTAAAACTATTCTGACGAGGAGTCATCACGAGGAGTCTCATAGTGAATTAGCTAGAGAGGATGAAAAATCAGACACACCTCGTGTCCCTAATACAAATGACAAAGATGATCAGCCGGAGGAAAACGAGTCTAACATATCCCTCGACTCAGTACCCTCATGGGCTAAGAGCACGAGAAATTGAATAACCATCTTTGAAATTTATGAGTTGAACAGCGGGTGGCGAACATTCCCTTGTTAGATGCCATTAAGCAAATCCATCATATGCTAAATTTAAGGATTTGTGCACGGGGTGAAAAGAAGCCAGGTGTCAGCGAGGGCATTCATGGTAGAACAATCTCGATCCACTAATTAGAACTGACTTGCATGAAATACAAAGACCCTGGTAGTCCTACTATTTCTATAGGTTGGAAATTCCAAGTTGGGGCATGCTTTAGTGGACTTAGGGGCAAGTGTTAATCTTTGCCTTACTCGTTATATGTGGACTGGGGTTGGGAGGGAATTAGAACTGACCCGATATCACCCTCCAATTGGCTGGCCAGTAGTGTGAGAATTCCTAGAATAGTGAGATGTCTTGGTCGAAGTGGACAAATTTTACTTCCTGTCGATTTTGTGGTGCTTGACACTCAGCCGTCAGTGAACCCCGAACTCAGGTTCCCGGTAATACTTGGTCGACCATTCTTGGCAACTGCTAATGCCATCATACATTGTAAGGGGAGACACAATGACAGCATCGTTTAGAACATATTGTAATGCGAATATTTTTCAATGTACTCGAAGAATGGGAGATGAAGAAGATATTGGTGAAATTAACGCATGGTGACTCAGGTGGTACAAAAATACGGATAATGTCTCCGCGTGATGATCCTCTTAAGTCATGTACGAATTAAGAGTAGATTGGGATGAGAGACCACTTTGGGTCGAGTTTCTCCACTCTATAATTGAGCATCAAGATGTATTGAAGTTAACGGGTGGGCGCCTAAATTTGAACCCTTGCAGCCAAATGAGGATAAGACATTGCCGGAGAGGCCACCAAGCTTGAGCTAAAACCTTTACGATACATAAATATGCATTCTTGGGGGAGGCGAGACACTTTTCCGGTAATCATATCTTCCCTCATTAGGCAGTGACTCGAAATGACTTTTTGAAATATTGAAAACCTGTGATTTGCTTTAGAAACGGACAATTGCGGATATTAAGGGGAATCGGTCCTTGATGCACATAGAATTCACTTAGAAGGGGTGTTAAACCTTACGAGCGACCACGAGCGATTGAACCCGATAATGAAAGAAGTGGTGAAGGAAGTTTCAACTTCTTGGATGTAGGGGTTATCTACTGTGCGGATAGCAAGTGGGTTAGTCGACACAAGTAGTTCCTAAGAGTCGAGAGTCGTGATTTACTTGATGAAAATAATAGGCTCATTCCTACCGTGTCACCTCGGGATTGGAGGGTGTGCATAGATTATAGGAAACTTAATGCGAGGCAAGAAAAGACCATTTTTCTCTTAGTTTATTGATCAAATGTTAGAGAGTTGCGGGGCATGAATTCTATTGTTTCCTTGATGGGTACTAGAATACCAATCAAAAATTGAGATAGCATTGTTAGAAGATCGAAAAACTACATTCACTTGCCCTTTTTGGTACCTTCGCCTTTAGGAAAATGCCTTTTGAATTTGTGCGATGCACCGGAACTCAACGATGCATGATGGGAATTTTCGGTGACATGATAGAAATCATATTGGAGATCTTCATGGACAGATTTCTCGAGTTTTTGCATTGACTCGTTCGAAATTTCATTTAGAAAACTTACGTAAGTTTTGGAGAGGTGTCGAAAAATCTTGTGTTAAATTGGGAGAAATGTCACTTCATGGTAACCTGAGGAATTGTTTTAGGCGCGTTGTGTCAAAAGATGGAATCGAGTTGATAAGGCCAAAGAGATTGAACGCTAATTTCCAACCTCCACTACTCCTAAGTGTGTTAGAGACATAAGGTCATTCTTGGGCCATCTTGGTTTTTATAGAAAGGTTTATAAAAGATTTTAGTGCTATGGCAGGCCATATGTACTACGCACTAAAGATGTCCCTTTCACATGTAGTCCTGAAGCTTGTGACTGCGCACTGCTAAGCTCAACATGCTAGTGTCACCACCAATCTGTGCGGTCTCCTAATTGGGACCTTCCATTTGAGATCATGTGCGATGCTAGTGATTATGCCATAGAATTTGTGGACAGAGGAGGGGCAAAAAAGGCTTTTGTCATTTTACTATCGCGATGGAACCTGGAGCTACGCGACGACTACCACGACCCACGAGAAAAGTTTCTAGCGGTTGTCTTTGCTGCAGAAAAATTCGGTCATATATTGTTGGCTCCTCTGTGACCCGTCTTCTGATCATGCGGCTTTGAAGTACTTGCTCTCTAGGGATCTGACGGGTTGACTAGGTGGATTTTACTATGTCGAGAATTCAACTTGACCATCAGATAAAGGGGGTTGAGAGTGTAGTGGCGAGCCATTTATCTCGATTAGTTCGAATCAACTCCCATGGCATACCCGCAGGTGATGCTTTCACGATACAGGCAACTCTTTGCTCTTGTTGATGCCGTGATATCGCGACATTGTAAACTACCTGATCCTTTGGCGATTCAGGGTTCAATGGACTTCTCGACAAAAGGAAATTCTTGACGAGATGTTAAGAAATACTACTTGATGATCCTATCTATTTAAATCACGTACGTCGAATAATGAGGAGATGTGTACCCTGACTGATGAGAACAGTGAGGATTTTAACTACCACTCACGAAGCACAGTGGAGGACATTTCTCGCCGAAAACAGCGAGCAATTTTCTGGCGGGTTTATTGGCCCACTCTATTTAAGATTGTTTTATTTACGCAAAACTTGTGCTCTCAATGCCGACAATTAGGAGGGGTCACAAAGCGAAAACATGATACCTCTTACGATTCTAATCATTGAAATTTTTGGTATTGGGGTATTGACTTCATGGGGCCTTTCCCCCTTCTTGTGGCTATCTCTACATTTATTATACGTGACTACGTGTCTAAGTGGAGTTGAGGGCAATTCAAGCGAGAACCCAGTGACCATAAGGTTGTTTGAAATTTATAAAGGAACATATTTTCTCGGTTTGGAACGCCTCGAGGCGATTATTAGTGATGGTGGACTCGCTTTTGCAATCGATCTTTTGAAAATCTGTTAAAGAAATATGGAGTCACCAGCCAAAGTATCACGACTTACCACGGACCAATGGTCGGAAATTTGAGAGCTAGCTAATAGGGAGATAAAACACATTTTAGAAGAGCAGTTACCACAGAATCGAAAAGATTGAATTACTCGAGTCTTCTGGAGTGCTCTTTGGGCATCTTAGTCTGCACTAAAGCATTCTTGGTATGTCTCCCTATAGGTTAGTTTATGCTTGGCTTTTTTGCCATTTGCCGAGTAGAGATGGAACAGGAGCTTCTTGGGCTATTCGAGACTTTTAGTCTGATCTAGCACTCGACGGGTAAGCGGCGTTTATTGCGATTGGCTGAACTTGAAGAGGCTGCGGAGGAGGAATCGTATGAAAGCTCAGGAATTTACAGGACGGCTCAAGTTATTCCATGTAGTGCATTACGGGAAAACTTTCGAACCCCGTCGAGAAAGTCTTCTTTGTATAGTTCAGGTGCATATTCACAGAGAAAGCTCATTTCTCGTTGGGTGGCCCCTTCATCGTCAGTGGTTTATCCATGATGATGAAGTGAAAATCGACAATGGGAACTCTTTAGTGAATGTGCCGCCTCAAGCCATTCCTTGAGCATTTCTCATACGAACCTGCTTGTGGATTTAGTAGACCGCTACTGCCAAACTCTCCCTTCAGTAACCTCAGTCTCATATTGTTGTAAATAGTTTTGCTTTTATTTTTGTTCTTGCTTTCTATTTTTATTGTTTTTACTTCAATTGCGTTATTTCATTTGCTTTTCAATAACATAGAAAATAAAAATGGTAGGTACATTGTTTTTGTGATCCCTCAGGTGTTATTAGAGTACCTTAGTTGATGCATTGGGGACAATGCTTGTTTTACATTAATGAGGGAGTAGGTGTACGGGTTGAATGTAACTATGCGCTCGTTATATGTTCGGTCGTGAATTTTTTCAAAATTTGCATCTTTGAATATTATGTTTACATCATATGTACATACGGATTTGATCTCATATACTCTCCACATCATCTTATCGCATGTGCATCTTAACAAGACTTATATTCTTCTGTGAACTGTTTCCCCTTGCATTCTACCTCTTTACTTCCTTTGAACCACTGAGACTTATGGCCCAATTTCCCCGATCTTTTTGTGATTGTTTCCAATTGTCTTGTCATTTTAGGCGGTCATGTTAATTTCATGCATCATAGTCGCTACGGAACACCCTTGCATAAGTGGAAAATGATTAGAGGCCATCATTTACATTGCATGCAGTGGTTGTAGTGTCTCAGCCTTGCACCCATTTGAGCTTTCGGAGTTGTCAAGTTTGTTCGAACCTTAGGAATCGGGATTCATGGAGCAATGGTGATTCGTAGAGTTTGAAGATATCGAAATGAATTACGAGTGCTAAGTGCAAGTGCTGAGTCAGTTATGGAATTTGAGCGAGAAAATAAACATGCGAAAGAACACCGGATGAAAGAATGGGTTGAGCAGTCGAGATGTATAATAGCACCGCCATCCCAAAGTGAGAAAATATATATATATATATATTCATTATATATATATTGAAAAAAAAAAAAGAAAGAAGAAAAATCGGTTTGAGTGAAATTTCTTAGGTAGAACTTAAAAGTCTAGGTAGAACTTAACTAAAAGTGGGCGTGCTGAGATCTACCCAGGGTGGGGCAAAGTCCTACTGGGTAGGATCGTGAAGTGGGAAGAAGGGTTTTTAACTTAAAATCTTAGCACCCTCTTCATATTCCTTTTTTGCTTTTTGACACCCGACAAGAAGAGCCCACCTTTGTGTTCCTCTAGAGTGCACTCCCAGCTCGGTCGCTCTGCCCGGGGTTTTCGATTCAGAGTTCCCGGATTGGTTACCCACGATCGGTGTTCGCACGTGGTAAGCTTCTGACTCCCCGTGCATTGTTGATCTCTTTTCGGCTATATATGGACCTTTGTGGTTGGATTTTCTTTGCTATTATTTTGTGATTGTTGGATGGGAGGCTATGCTCTCCATATGGGCGAGAAGACTATTAGATGGCCATAGGGACTGACCCGGTGTTGGTCGAGACAAGTCTTGGGATATGATGATGATTTATTTACGGGCCGTCGGGCGGATTATTGCTATCATTGCCATCTCCGTGGCACGTTCGAAGGAATACGGGGAAAGGGGAAGGCATCGAGGTCCTCTATGGAGCGGTGAAGAAAGCCGGAGTACCACCCGGCCCGGTGAAAAAGAGAAAGAACGGTATATCCTCTTGAAAGTGAGGATTTATGTCGAGAATGTGATGAAGAAATAAGAGCTATGTTCTGAAGATTGCGGTGAGCAAATGGGTTCGATTAATGGCGAATAGAGGTTTGCGTGCGAGAGAGTGTCAATTTGGAAACATTCTTATAATCGCATCCCATCGAATAATTATCCGAGGAAGCAAAATATGCGCCGTGCACTCGGGATGTGGATATTTACCTTATTAGTTCGGAGTTACTCCAATTTGAAGAAAAATCGGCGGGTTGACTTCGGTGGTAAAAGCGGTGATGGGAAGCGGCCGATGTCCTCGACTTCGATAGCACATGCCTTGCACTATATTCATGCGGCGTGTCGGGCCGGCCACTTATCCGCTCGAGGGGCCATTGCGATTCGATGCCCAGTATTGGCGAGGCTATGTGCACGAATCCTGTACCCGCCAGGCCGGTTATGAAACGAATTTGTTCTGGAAAGTTAAGCGAATGCATGCACGATGAATAAGATCATCCACAATCGTGTTTGGCGAATGGTTGTGAAAAGTCTCAGTCAAACGGTCGGTTGTTATACGAGGTTATGGTGGAAAACTTGTGTTATGCACTAGTCATATGGTGCGCGATGAGAGAGTTTCTCTGATATTCGCGTTCAAGCTAGGATGTTCAGTTCCCCTCACTGTGTGACTAGTATGAGTAGAAGAAAGCGGGGATGAGAACGATTAAAGAAAATAGGGTGATACCTCGGCAGGAGCAGATCACGACTAAGACTTTAGCGAAGAATGGCGACCTCAGGCAGTCCTCGGTGCCTTGGCCCCTCTCTGGGACCATTTCTTCCACCGGTTCCGGCACATGAGCATCGCCTTTGAAGAGGATGGAGCGGCGGATCGGATGGTTGATGCATCCTTGGGAAGCGGCGGCGTAGTGCGGCGTCTCTCGGACTTGAAGCCACATCTTCCGGGAGAGCCGACGATGGCGGATGCTACCCTCCCGGATTTAGAGGAGAATCAGATGAATTGGGCGGTGTGTGGACGGGACGCATTCTCTTCGATGAGGATGAGAGCGATACTGCGTGGTGTGTTAAATTGTTCTAGAGTGGTGTTAACTTGTCGGGTAGTAGACCTTAGCCATGTTATGCTGACACGTTTGATTTTCCCCTTTTCTTTCATTACACCCATGGTCATTATTGTTAAGACCTTTTGATTCGGCTTATGTTTTACATTCCTTTTGACTTTATGCATGATGGTTACATGTTCTATGTTATATGATTGCTTACCTTATTTTGATCATTACAGTTCACTATAAGCATGACTACCTTACACTTCTTAAACCCATAATCCTTCTTTGAATAACCAAATTTGTGTTAACGTGTTATAATGTTCATTGTGTAAGAATGTGGTTGGGCAATTGAGTCATGCTGGTGCATACTAACGTGGGTGAAATGCTCTACTCCATAAGTGCTATTTTGAGATTTTTCTGAAACAGTTATGCAGGAGCCCTTGTTTTCATACACAGTGGTGGTTGAATCCCCAAATCTTTGCTGAGACTAGCAGATGCGGGTTGGGGGGGTGTGATGAATACACAATTTGAAGTGATAATTATAACGGAATCCTAACACATTTAAATCACAATGTACTCACATTTGGCATAAGAACAGGGTACTTCTAATCTCTTAATGTTTTAGATTTGTGCGGGTGCTCGAGGTTTAAAGAACGTAAGTCTGCACGAGGATGTAAGCTCGAGGAGAAGCGATACAGGCCAATGTGGATGTGGGTGAGAAATTGACGAAGTTTCGGGACGAGCGAGAAGCAAGGAAAACACCCCGGAGGACAAGTCTACCCCGGTAGAACTTCTTTGGAAATTTGGCGGTCAGACCAGTCCTCTGGGGTAGAACTTCAAGTCCCTCTTAGGTAGAACTTCTTTGGAAAATTGGCGGTAAGCAAGTCTACTTAGGTAGAATAAGTCCTCTGGGTAGAACTTTATGGAACTTTAACGGGGAATTGTCGAGAATTCAATCAGGATGATGAGGGCACTTTCGTGCGAACGGAAATGGAATCACTTTGGAGGGGCTATAAAGGAGGAGGACACAGGAAGTAGAGGATCCCTTTTGGAGTCTTTTTAGTTTTCTCCTTGGATTGCACAGTTAACCGCTAGGGTTTAGGTTTGGATAGATTAAGAGTTTTCTCCGAGTTTTGAGTTAGACTTTGTAGATCCGATTTCGAGTTCTATTGTTTTGGAAGTTTGGATTCAAAGTTTGCCAGTCTTTCGTATAAATATTTGTGCAGCACAATCCTGGCATTCCATATTCATTCTCGGTTTCTGAGTCAATTACAGATTTTTGCAAAAGTGCTTGTTTTTATGATTAAGCGTTCTTGACTTTAATTGTTCATACAAGTTTTATGGGTTAAGCCCCTGCTGTTGGGATCATCGTGGAAACTCACGATCAAGGTAAAGTCCCTCAATTCCTCTTTTAGTTTTCAATGGATTGTGTAATATTGATCTTGTGTGAAAGATTTTAAATCGCCGTTGGGCAATTTCTTGACAGCGTGCGAGATATTTCGGTACGTTGTGCTTGATCATAATGCCAACTAAGGGTTCGTTTTAATTGAGAACAAGTGTGTGGTATTACTCGTCATCTTTATTTTCCCAAGCATTTAAAGATAAATCCTCCGCCAGAAGACCATTTATCCAATGGTTCCTAGATGAGTTTATAAAATAAAAGTGGGACTTGCGTCATAAGTGAGTGGAACCACTAAAAATCCCGACAATTTCTAGGTTAAAACATTCAAGCAGTCAACCATTCAATCAAGCAACACATCATCACAATTCTCCTTTAAATCATACTTTTAGTAGAATAGCTCACATTGATGACAAAGTAAGACCACTCACATTAGTGGCACGTGGATTTCCACAGTATTACAATGCTAGACGACCATAATTCCTACGCTTGGGAATAGAATTAGGCACACTAATCAGGACGAAGCAACAAGGTTCAGAGTCATCGTCGAATCATGCGGAGTATAAGTAAACGCTCCATCTCATGCATACATTTCATCCCATGACATTATTTGATCCTTTTTGTAATGAAACCAAAAATGTATAAGTTTTCATGGGAAGAACATATTTGATTTATTTGTGGAGATGAACTCTAATAATGTTTTGTAAATGATAATGTTTAAAGGGCATACATTCCATATTGAATAAAAGTGTTAATTGACAAAAAGATGGGCCCTCTTTAACCGAAATGATTATGCGACATTTATTTCTATAGTATTCGAAAATGTATATATGGTAAAACTAGTCTACATCCCCGGATCCGGTTCGACCTCCGGGTCGGGTACGGGGGCGCGACAAATGAGGATCCTAATAAGTGAATGAAAGGGGTCATACAAGTATAAAAGTTATATGAAAATGCTCTGAACCGCACAGCCTCAGTGAAGCGAATGCTCTAAACCTCGCGCTAAGGCGAAGGCGATCCTATCGTTGGGCAGACATTGTTTATTGCCCCTTATTTGCTAATGTGTTTAAGAACAATATAACAAGCTCAGTAATATATATAATTGTATGTCTGCTTAAGATCAAATAGTGAATGAAAAGGCACCTCTGATTAGTGCGACAACACTCTCTGTTTAGTGCTTCGACACTCTCTATTTAGTGCTTTGGCACGCTCTGTTTAGTGCTTTGGCACTCTACGATTAATATCTTGACGGCACTCTGTCAATGCTACGGCACTCTGCTTTGTCTTCTGACGCCACATTACGTGGGCGAGCGTATTGTGCTTCAGCACCTTTGTTCAGTACTATACCATACCTTTAGGTACCTATTGTGTTGTGTCCCTCTCATTCAATATTTCCAGTCTATACAGACAAACATTTATATGATAAGTATATGAACAATGAAGCATAAGAAAATAAAAGTAATAAGCTACGATCTTTAAGGCATAATTCAATTACATTTTGTAGTGTACCTACGAATGCATACATTAAAAGATTTTTGTTTTGTACTCCTACGGGAGATATGAAAATTATGATATATGAACTATTGAATTTGTATACTATAATTGAGGACCACTGTTGTGGTCACATATATGTTATCTATTTTCCTACTAAGCTATAAGCAACACGAGGTGTTCATCTGGGTGTATTAGTCTTTGAAAGGACATCAAGGCATTCCGCATTTACCAAGGCCAACATAGCAATAGGAGTCCATTATATGTAGGTTTTTGATTCTATGTTGTAATGTAAATGTAATATTTTGGAGATAGTGCAACTTGTGTAAGTACAAGTAAATTGGACTCAAGAATATATGTACAAGAACATTTAAACACCACTATGGTGGTAGTATTACAAGTTATATCTTTTGGAAGAATCCATGGATTTAAGTTATGTCAATAATAATATGAAGTTTGGATTTATATTTCGAAATGGGTCCACGATGTATCGAGAAAATCGGGTAAATGAGTCTCGATCCGTGGCGTCACGCCCATCACTTTATCACGAGGATGGCGCGTTACAAGTATCCTCATCAGAATAGAATCTAAAAGTTTCTGGATTACGGTTTGTGATATCTGGATGTGTGATTTGATCTTTATCCACTTGCCAAATAGATCTCAGACCCATCGGTTACTTGCTTCCCAAGTTCCTTGAACTCCAAGCTAGCATACTCATATGCATCCCACGGTTGCTCTACTTCCAGTCCGGACATCTCATGTTTGGCACGTCCTTGCAACACATGATTACCTTAGTCTAAACTACTTCCTGGTTCTACCAGAGACTTCACCTCTATTTCAACAATTCTTCATTAAGCTTGATCTCTGAAGTAGTTATCTTCTTGAAGCACCCTTGAGACGAAGATATGGACAATCTCAAACCCAACAATGTCTAAATTATATCTTCATCAATTACAATATAGATCAAGATGTTATTTGAAATATATCAAAAAAGCAAAAAGATCTAATGATCAAACAAAGAGAAACAAAGCTTACACAGAAACTACTGGAAAACAGAAATTGATTCAGTAACAACTGAGTTCAGAAGTGTGTAACTCACCATTGAGATATCAGAATGCCATTACCACCATTTTAGATTGTATATCAAGATGTGTGTGAACCTGAAATTTAATTTTGTGTTTTTAAAGGAACTTGCTTGGTTTCATATTTGTCGATCTCCTTTGTTGATTTTGGAACAACCATTATACTCTTCTTTAAAGTTTAGTGGAATGGAGAGAGAGGGATAGAACCAGATCAAAAATAATGATACCATAGAGTTTGGAACAATGACTTGACTTTATTTGAAAAGACGTAGTATATATAGTGCCAAATCTGTGAATTATTTAAAAAACAGAAAGGACAATAATAATTATAATAATTCCGCAAAGGTTTTTAATAAGCATTAATGTTTCACTTTGGCTTGCGTCAAATTTTAGGCTGACCTCTTTTTTGGCACAGAAGATCATCTCAAAATAGGGCTTAATTCAGTCCTCTTGATCATATCCAAAATTAAGAGTACAATGAAATGCATTTCAAATAGCAGTCAAAAGAACACCTGATGTCATCACTAGAAATATCATCTTCTTGCATCATAGTCCATTTGTTGATGATGTTCTGGTCGCTCAAACGTATTCCTACAACTTGTGCATGATAAATTCTACCTTCATTTTTAACTGAAAGTGTGGTATTAACCGTAACTTGTCAACGGGAATAATAGTTGACCTTTATATTTTTTGATGGGTTATGCAATTGATTTAAACCCTCAGCCTCCAAGGGTTTTGGTTAAAGGTTATTAGTACTAGTAGTATTTGGTTTTATCCATCTTAAAACGATCAATTTGTAACTAGTCACCTATTTAAAAGTCACATAGCTGGACACCATTTGAAAAGTCTCACATGATTGGGCACCATTTGATATTTGTAAATCATAGGAAAAATGTATTTGATTTTGAGATTGATGTGAAAATATTATATTTGAATTTGATATGAAATTGTTTGGATCATATTTGATATAAAATCGATTTGAAATGGATTTGAGAATGTTTTGATGGAAAATTTTGAATGTTCTACAACATTTGAATACAAAGGTTTTGTGGAAAAAAAAATCTCCTATTTATTATATGATTGGAAACCTTTTAATACACATGGCCCATATTAGTATTTCTTATTAAGCTTTAAGGTCACTCCCATATCTTCATTATATAAACTTTTTTTTTTTTTTTATGAAAATGCTCTTTCACTTTCAAAAGAAATTTTAATAGCCTAAAATTAATATATTTAATTTTATTAATATTAGAAACATACTGACATTCAACTAGATAATCAATGCCACATATATATATATATATATATATATATATATATATATATATATATATATATATATATATATATATATATATATATATATATATATATATATTTAATATAACTCTATCAGATAAATTAATTAAGACTTCTTACACTTTTGGATCAAGCCTGTTATATTTAAAAATATGTATATAGCAATTTTGTTTTAAAAGTATAGTTGAATACTTTTAATGGAGCAACTGATACAGATTCTTTAGAATTAGTCTTCCTAAGTAAAAGTCTAATATGAGATTATATGATCTTACCTAATGCAAATTAGTTTGCACTTGAAGATGGGGTGCATCCTTGTTTTCATTTGAATGTCTTCAAATGAAGAACTACTATATATAGAATACCATCAATCAAAGCAAGCTACTGGCTGCGGGTTTTTTTGGAGATGCTTAATTCATCTCTTTAGAGATTGGATTTAACATCTTTCATGGAAGCAAATTAAGCCAAGTAGTTGTTAGTTGGTAAAGATGTGACCTAGGTTTATCACCTCTCTCTCAAACTGTCATTGAGCTTTTTGTCATAAATTAGACATGACATTTTGATCCATTGTCCTAACCATTTTTTTTTTCTTTTGAATAGAAGATAGATATAATGTTTTCTTTATGACAAGCATTTCTTAGGATGGTTGTGGGGTTTGGAGTAGTTTTTGTTTGTGATTATTGTGAGTATCGTGGCTTTAAGGCTGAGCCAGCTACTCGATAGGCCCGGTGCCCACTTGAGCCCATTGCTTGTGCTGCTCGTAAACGGCGAAACTTATTGACCATATTAAAACCATGCGGGAGCTAACCAGACAGTAAAATCCTAAACCTCGTATAGGATCCTCGAATCCCCCAGCCGGCCATCCTACCATATATGGAAAGTTTGTTGTGAATAAATTTATTAGGAAGGGAATTACGCGTAGCATATTCATTCCATGTGGTGTAATCCTTAATAAGGAAGAACTAGTCATTGATAAGGAAAAAGAGATCTTATCATCAAAATCGCGAGATTATCCTTCCTATAATCAGGGAGAAATTCGAGTATAAAACAAAAAGACTTCGCACGAGGGAAAGGTATGCAACTCCAACTACGCTAGCTCGCTTCTTTCTCTTCTCCACCCTTTTGCTGACTTAATCATCAGAAAGGCAACCGACACACCACCGCCGGACCCCTTTTTTTGCAGGTTTACATCTCGCCGCTAATGCCCCGGAGGTCAGACGATCCAAGTAATGACAATTGGCTCCGTCTGTGAGAATCGAACAAAAAGTCTCATCGACGACGTGCAAGGGCTTGGCTCTGACGGCTATCTAGTAGCCCTTCACCACCAGTAGCTCCGACAGTTCCCCTCCCCATATTTGATTCGTTTGACACAGTTGCAATGACCAGCAACCTAGTGATCCAGTAGCCCAAAGATTAATTTCTTCATTGGTGTCAAGACATGGAAGAAGCAAGAGGCGAAAGCGACAGGATGGGGGAGATTGCGGGATCGCGAACATCTCTAGCGTGAAAGCGGATGGTTTGCGGGCCCAGGTAGAAAAAAGATGCGATCTTGGCGAAAGAGAAGTGCAAGACAAAGGTCAAGTATGACACCTAGCGGCTCGCTGTAAAGGAAGAGGTGCCCGTAGTCCGACGATGTAAGTGCCCCGATGACGACAGTTGTCCTTAAGTGGCTCTCGAGCCTCTCCCCCGGAGCAAAGAAGTAGCCGAGGTCGGGTGTGAGAGGCGCTTGCATTGCCACTGCGTTCGATAGCGTAGGTGGTGCACTTTGGTCGGAGAGAAACAAGTCGAGGAAACGAGGAGACTGGCCAAATGCGGTGCTAGGCGAGTCAGCATTACCTATAGGCGTAAAGCAACCCACATCTGACTAGGACACCCTTTGCGGAGTACAAGGCCTACGCTGCACATACGTGACAGCAATGATTCGAAGAGTCTGACGACATGCTCTCATGCCCTTAGAGTGACATTCGACTATAAGTAGCCCGGATTTGTCATACCAGCTTTCGCTATGTTTGAAGGCTCTACTGACCCTTACGCTCATATGCTCCATTATAATCAAGCGATGACTTTGAATGCAGAAATGATGACCACACTATGCAAAGTTTCCCAGAGCTAGTTTGCAAGGCCACTGCACTTGCACAGTTTCTAGCTCTAGTGAACTTCGATAAATACGTTCATGAACTTTGGGGAGCATTCATCTCACAACATCTGTACTTTCCCGATCTGCGCGAAAATGAATATTAGTTCATACAAACTATTTTGAAACATGAAGAAGAGTCCGATCACGGGAGCTTCACAAGGAGGTTCGGGCAAGGCGAATCGAAAAATAGAATTACTACGACATGGATCACGGTTTTGACGTCGAGGAAGAAGCTTGGTAGTGACTCCTTTCTTCAGCTCCGTCCACCCAGGCACACTTGGCAGCGATGGAAGAGTTACTATGGCGGGCGGGACGGTGCTCCGTTTGAGGACAATATCAGAAGCGGCGGCCTAGATGGTCATGATCACCGTCGTGGCCCCTGAGAAAGATAAATTGGAGGGGAAAATTTTGTCTAACAAAGGTCATAATTGAGACCGAAAGTGACCCCGAGACCAGTCTCAAAAAAGGAGAGAGCCCCTGCAATTCACCCCCCTGAATATCTCGTACGAAAGGTTGTTGCCCCTCATTCGCGATCTACGAGATTTCAAATGGCTTGCACCCATCCAGACGGATCACCTTTCGAGGAAGAACAAATCCTTGCGGTGCGCGATTATCATAGGGAACATGGACCTGGCAGGCGGGTGTAGGAAATCCCCAAGAAGTTCTGGTGAAAAGCGTCAGGCGGGACACCTCATGAGGTACCTCGGGAGAGTAAATCGGTGGAATCGAGCGACCCACGGGTAGAATTACTGCTGAGTGGCGACTGCCAAAACCCACCAGCCATAACCTATATATTAGGTGGCCGGCGATGACCGGTGCTCCCGTCGCCGATGAAGAAACTACGTCGGGGCGGCCTTCCCGATTAAGGCCGAGGTGAATGCGTCGACCGCGTCGATCCGAGGGGGAAGCTAAGCGAAGTAGATGGTCTATATCCTTTCTCCCGAGTTAAATCGAAACGAATTTATTGTGCTATGATGCCTTAGTACTCACCCTCTGTATTAATGGTTTTGATGTGCATAGAGATATTGGTGGATCAAGGCGGTCTGTGAACTAACTGCGACTTCTAGCCTTCATACGGATGGAAGCTTTCTTTAAATAAGCTAATTCAATAGGCGAATCCTCTCTGAGTTTCAATAGAAGCGACTAAATCGACACTAGGAGATGTCACTCCTGTGAAAGCAGGAGCAGTCATAATAGGTTTTTGTTCTCGGTCATGGGGACTTGGGGCCTTACAATGCCATAGTGGGGTGGACTGGTACTCAGAAGGTTGTACCTTGACATACCGCAAAATGGTAATTTGCTCCACAATAATTCTTTGGGCGGGTTGACCTTTTAAAGTAGCTAATTTGTTTGCATGGCAAATGCTATCGATTGTCCATGCCATGGCTTGAGAGGGAAGTGCGATTCCGAACAGCCTCCCCTGAACGATCAAACCCGTGCATAGCATTCACAATTTGTTGCTCAGATTAGGGCGGAAGAAAAGGACTTGCTGACTGTGGATCCATTAGAAGAAATCGAGTTGGACAGACCAGAGAGGTTCACCTATGTTATCTCTCTCCTGTCTAATGAAAAGATGGAGCAGTTACGACTCACGCTGCTGCGCAACATTAATGTATTCACCTGGAGACACTCTGATATGGTTGGGATAAATCCGACGGTGGCTTCTCACAAATAGAACTTCCTCCCCACTTCCAAGCCAGTGAGGCAATTCCACTCGGATCGACATCATATCATTTAGATGGAAGTAGACAATCTTCTAGCAATTGGTTTTATAAGGGAGGTAAAGTACCCCGAATGGCTAGCCAATGTGGTGGTGGTACCGAAAAAGGGTGGTAAGTGGCGCGTATGCGTAAACCACACTAACCTCAATGAAGCATGTCCGAAAGATAGCTTTCCCTTGCCATGTATAGATCAAATTATGGATGCAACAGCCATGCATGGCATTTTGTCATTTCTAGACGCCTTCTCTGGATACCATCATATTTTTATGCATCTGCCTAACGTGGAGAAAACAACCTTCATTATGCCACACGGATTGTAATGCTACAACGTAATGCCCTCTTGGCTGGCTTATGAGAGCGACTTACTTATCAAGGATGGTGACGAATGTTCCTGACCGCGATAGGTAAATTTATGGAAGTTTATATCGATGATATTCTCGTCAAATCCAAAGAACGCCTCGATCACACAAAGCATCTGCAAGAAACCTTCGAGATGTTGCGAAGACACAACATGAGACTTAACCCTTTGAAGTGAACATTTGGCATCGGCTGGAACTACGGGCTTTATGGTAGCGAGAGGGATAAGCTAACCTGGCAAATCCGGCTGAGCCATAATGAACTCTCAGCTCACTTCCAAAAATGGTACAATAGTGTGGTAGAATTTGGCGGCCAGCAGGCGGTTCCATATCTCCACGAGATCATTTGAAGTCATTCTTTGCCACCTTAAAAGGTGCCCAGTAGGCCTGTTGGAATCAAGAGTGCAACCAGGCTCTCACAACAATCAAACAATATCTCATCAAATCACCGGTTCTTGCTAGCCCTAAAGTCGGCGACACTCTATCTTTACTTAGTCGTCTCAGAAATCTCGGTGAGTGCAGCATTGTTCAAAGAAGATGAAAATCGGAAGCAAAGACCTGTATTCTTTGTAAGCAAGTCCCTATCCGAGGTAGAAACCCGATATACCTGTCTTGAGCAGGCGGTACTAGCACTTTGGGTTGTTGCTAAAAAACTTCATCCCTACTTCTAGGCGTGTCATAAGTGCTCACTGACCTCCTGAAACTAACATATGTAGCTCGTCCCCATCAGGCGAGATGACTCGATGGAAGCGAGTGAGCTAAAGTGAGTTCGGTATTGATATAAACCTCGCTGACATTAAAGGCGGTGCGGTGACTTTTAGCATAAATTCCTCAATAGGAAATGGAACGAGATGGCTGCGTGGTGGACTACGAATGTGGATGGCACTTCCTGACCAGAGACGAGTCGGCTGGGACTTCTGACTTAAAGCCACATTCGGGAAATAATAGACGGGCCATACGTTTAGATTTCCCCGTATCAGCAATGAGGCGAATCTGACTTAATCCTTAGATTGACCTCGCAATCTCCGTATCCTCAGAGAAAATCATCATTAGAAGCGACTCTCAGTTGGTAGTAGGGCAGGTAAATGGAGAATATTAAACAAGGGACCAGCGCATGACCAAGTATGTGAAATGCAGGTCCGGCCTACGGCAGGAAGCCGTGGCTTGCGACTAGAGCACATCTCGAGAGATTCAAGCGAAAAGGAGACGACTTTGTAGCGCGACGTCTACACCAATAAAGAAGCGGTGCTCACCGAGTCTGCTGCAGCGAGTCATCGATTACACTCTGGCAGGGATTAAGCTGAAATAGGCAGAAGTGTGTCCTTCTTAGATGACTCCAATTGTCCGCTATTTGAACTCGGGAGAACTATAGGATAACAAAGCTGAGGCCCACAAATCCAGGTCCAGGCGGCTCGGTTCTCCCTTGTGAACGACCCATCTATATAATCGGTCCTTGGACCCTACCTTAAGTGCCTCACTCACCAGCAGGGGTAGTATGTTTTGGCAAAGCTCCATGATGGGGTATGCGGAAATCATCCAAGCGGTAGGACGTTGGCTCTGAGGCATACACAGGGCTACTATTGAGCTGACCCATGCGCCTTAATCTGTCGCCTATGTCGGGAAGTGTGGCCAGCTACCGGTGGCGGCCCTCGTGTCGAAGGTCTTGTACGCAAGACTTATAAGACCCGAGCTTTGGCAGGCAGGTTGGTGGATCCAGGAATTGAGACACAGGGACACTGGAGCCGAAGCCGTGAATCAATCCGTTTATCAAATACATTTCATTAATATAAGAGTTTCGTTCTCAAATATTTATTGGAAGCGATTTCAATTTAGGCGAGCCCGTAAACATTTACAAATTCAATGCAATTCCTTCCTAAAAATATGCATTTAACTTAAAAATGGAATTTTATGTAGTTTACAACATAATATTCAAAAAAGTATTCAGATATAGGTACAAAAATCATTTCGGAGTTGAACTCCTTTTGTTTACAAAACAATGTCATGCTCAAAATTGGTGAGGATGCATACTTCGTGAACTTTCTGAATGACTCTGAGCTCCTCGACCTTGGGTCCGCTTTCAATCACTATCTATCACTCGGTACCTGCGCATTGATAAAACAATACACTAAGCATTTTCATGCTTAGTGGTTCTATACAATTCTCTATTCCATTTATCAAAATAATGCCTTTATACAATGTCTTTGTGTAATGTAAAAGATACTTATACAAATACACTTTTTAATATCATTTTTCACTTTTCGGTTTGCAATTTCATATATGACTATAGAGCCAACATTCATGACAGATTCAGTTGGTGAATCATGTCCTGTTTGTCATTCAATAGTAATGTGATTTCACATTGATATTCTGATCTCACATGGTATAGAAGTCAATATTACGGCCCGATTCGATTGGTGAATCATGTCATGTTTATCGTTCGTATGATGTGATTTCACATTCAATATTCTGATCTCACATTGGACTATAGAAATTAACATTCCGCGATGGATTGATTTGGTTAATCTGTCGTATTGGTCATTGATAATACATTTAGTCAGCACTCACATCTCTTATTAAATTCACTTATAGTTCAAATACTGCGCACACATGCGGATATTTGACCAACATTTGAATACCTAATAATTCAAATCAATATATATATATATATATATATATATATATATATATATATATACACACACACAAATAGAACTTGAAATGGTAATTAAGTCACAGAGAACAGACATTTGACAAACATTTCGAATACTAATATATATATATATATATATTAGTATTTGTGTGTGTGTGTGTGTGTATATATATATATATATATATATGAAATAGGAATTGAGTTATAGAGAATAGACCAATTTATCGATCCCTTGTCTCTTTCGATACCAGTCCTAGGTCAGGTTGTCGTCTTCACCTGTACCTAGTCGAATACAAATTCTCTACTTTTAGTGGTTGAACAATTAATCGCACTATTTCTCTCTCGTATACTCTTATATGAACCCCCATTAAACCTTTATTAGGGTCCTGAAAGCAATCGATTAATACAAATCACAGTGTTCGTAAGCAAAAATCAAAATTTCTCGCTGAGCAGGTAGCTGCATTTGGCGTAGACTAACCGGCAGCGGCCTTGGCTTTATACGCCTGCGGCGTACCAGGAGTGCCATTTTGGCGCCTCGACCTTGCCACGGCGAGGGCATCCCACGCTGCCTAGCGTGGAGTGCCTTGTGGCGGTTCCTGCAGCTAAGGTGTAGAAAGAATTTAGAAAATGCCCATATTTTTTTCAGTTTTTCCTCTTTTCTGCGATTTTTCTCCAAAAAATCACCTAAATCCCTAAACAAACATGGGGAATCACTTCGATAACATCCTAATATCATCTAAACCAACCATGAGGCAAAACCCATGGATGGATTGGGGTTTCTAACGAGCATCATGAAAGAAATTCTAAGGTTTGGATTGCTTATGCATCCCTTGCACTTGAAGCCCACTGACCTTTTCCTTCTTCCTTCTTGCAAGATCTTGAACAAATGGAAGGATTTACAGCAATCCCTCTTCTCCTCCAAAAACCCTAGCTTTTCTCCTCCATTCTCTCAGCGTTTTGCTCAAATGAGCATTCTAAGACCAAATGTGATTACAATATCATACCATTATAAGGCCATGTTTGACTTGCTCATTAAATCCATTTTCCATTTTTCGCCAAAGCTTACTAGTCTCCTTGTTGCACATTCACTTATCATTTATTTCACATTAGCATTTAAACATCATTTGACCCATGAGTCCTCATTTTACTAACTTTTTCCATTTTGCCCTTTTACACTTAGGTTATTCCGAGGTTTAATTAATTTCTCATTTGGCATATAATATTTAATCATATGCTCACATATTCACATTTCACATTTCACAATTTATCAGTTTTCTGGAAGCAAGTTTGGCTCAATTCATACCGAATATATAAATAAGATTATTATATAAAAATTCTAGGGTATTTTTGGGAATTCTGAAGACCTAACGATATGCGAGCCTGGCCCTTTGATCGGTCTTAGCGTCGATTCGCTACCAATGCTTACTTTTAAAATATATTCAAACACCAATACAAATCTGGAAGATATGCAAATACGTTTTCAATCATAGTAAGCTATGCTCTTAGTGTTTTGATGCAAAATGATGTCACACCCTTTTATAACAATTTAACTGTAGCTTTGATACCAAATTAAATGTATCACTCTTTCTACTAAATTACTATAGCGCTACCAATTCTTTGATAAAACAAAATATACATTCCTTAATTTAATTAAGGCACATCACTGTTCTTAAATAACACATTTATACAAATTGGCATTCCATGCCTTTTCAAATACATTTACAAAATATTTATGGAGTTCACCGCACGGTTGTCGTAATATACTTAAAATACATTTCCATACTTTAAAAAAAATATAAAAATGTGATCTTCTTATGAAGACTTTTACATCTTTGAGTTCAATGCAAAATAATTACAAAATATCATGAATGAAATGATATGCATGAGACAGAGCATTTACTTATACTCCGCTCTGTTTGACAGTGACTCTACGCCCGACGATCTTCGATCCTGCCACTTTCTACTAGATACCTGCATGATGATAAAAACAACGCACTAAGCATTTTCATGCTTAGTGGTTCTATATAGTACTCTCTTCCATTTCAGTTTATGTCAAATCATGCAATTTTTCTAAACCATGCTTTTGAATCTTTTTGAATGATCAATACAATTACAATACATATATTCATTTCATATACATTCATTTATGGTTTATTGATCATTCCAAATATACACTATCATATGCAATAAATCATTCAAAACACAAATCATGCATTTTACAAATATTCTTATCATTTTTCCCTTAAACGAATTTAACCTATGCTTTCGGTGCACAGGATAACGGAATCACCAAGACGGTCCCGTTGGGCTGCTGACTGGTTATTAAAAATCAAATCGTGAACACTCTGGAAATCTTGTCGTGGGCTACGGATCAGTGACACATCATTCGTTAATTACTTAATGCGCTAATTTGACCTTATTGGTATACCAATCCTCAACTCAAATTGAATGGTTAACATTCTATTAAGGGCGTTAAAATCATTCATAGCAAAATACAGTATAGTATGTACATTTATACAAATAATTCATTTTCAATACTTATGAAAATTTTCATATGTAAATCATTTCACAATCAATTGCCTCAAATCAATTAAAACAAATCAATATGCTTTTTCTCATAAAATCATTTACGTGATTAAATCATTTTGTAATCATTCAACACTTTGGAATTAGAGAGAGAAGTGGAGAGCAGAGCTCCCGAAATGAAACAAAGAGAGAGTCGAAGAACAAACCAAAAAGCTTGTTGCACTTGATTCCAATCCTTGGAATCTCGATCAATTCAAGCTTTCCTCCTTGTCAGCCCTTATTCCAATACAATTAACAATCATATTATTAGTCGGGTATTCTAGGAGTTCTATTTAGATTTACTTTCTACCGACTCTCCTTTTCCATACTTTCTTTCTTTCTTTTTCCCTAATTCCTCCTCCTTAGAAAATTCTTAACATTTGTTTTAGGCATTGTTATGCCTCATTTTTAATCCTATTTATGGGTTATGGGATGCCCACACGGTTCTCTTACACTTAAGGGGATTTGGGAAAAGAAAAAATCAACTTAAACATCAACACAACCAATTAATTTTCAGGGCGTTATAAAACTGAACATGTTATAAAACTGTTAGGGTATTTTCAGGACATTACACTCAGTGGGGTATGGACATCGTAGGCCCACTACCTACTGCTCTGGCTCAGAAGAATCTATTACTGGTTGCCATCGACTATTTCAGTAAATGGATAGAAGCCGAAGCCTTCGCATCCATAAAAGATAAAGAGGTTGTTCAATTCGTATGGAAGAACATCGTCAGCAAGTTTGGAATACCCCAATCGATTGTAACTTGAAATCGATGAGCCCTGAATTCGAACGGGTATACGGGAATTTGCAACTAATTGAAAATCAAAGCACAGTATTACTCGATCCACGGTGCGCGTAAGAAACAACCAAGAGTAGAAATACATACAATAAGACTCTCTCATCAACTGCGGAAAAAACGCACGCATTGACGAGGAAGGTGGGTAAGAGGAACTACGAAGTCTTATGGGCACATGGAACAACCGGCCAGTCGGCCCGGGGTATCGCAGATTCGCCTCACATATGGGATGGAAGCGACATCCCATAGAAATTGAGATGCCGCAGGTATGAGCGGAAATTCTAAAGAAGATGCGAAGCCATAGCGAAGACCTAGACACAGCCCGTGAACTCAGAAGTAGCCGGATTGTGTGCATAGCATCGTTACCCGACAAAATGTCCAATGACACACTTGCAATGAAGCGTATATAAAGCCATGTACATTCCTACTGAAGAATTAGTCTTAGAAGAAGGGTCTTTGAAAACACGTAACAGCAGGCCAGTTCCAGCCCAGGTGGGAAGTGTACAGGTAGTTCGAGTAGGGACGGTAGAGTCTTATCTTGTTAACATGCAACGGGACTTCAGTGCCGGGATGTAGGCAGCTATGCACTTTAGAAGTATTATCATTAATGTTTTCTTTGAGAATCTTATCATCAAAAAGATTATCTTTAGACATTTCCTCTTAAAACTTTATAATTGCTTCTACGAAAAGCGAATATGATTATTGTCTATTGGCATCTAAAAGCCCCATATATGGTTGTTGTCCTGCTAGCATTTTTAAAAATAAAAAGTCAAAATATGGTTGTTGTCCTATTTGGATTTTTATCAAACATGACTCATGTCCTGGTGGCATCTTGATATTTCATTAAAATGCACTAAAAGCGCGAGATTACAGAACTTATAATCGCATGCGGTGGCCATGCGCCCTTTGGCAAAAATCTCCTAAAATGACAAAAACTAACATGAAGAAGTCAGCCTGATTCCTCTACGGCATCCTCTGGGATCCTTCGGTAAACTGCTGGATGTACCTTTGCGAGTCTTGGCCGGCGGTACGTTGGTCGGGGGGCCACCTTGGGTTCCTGAAGCTACGAAGGAAGTGGGTCGAGCAAAATGGAGTCATGCCATTCGTGAAGGTTTTTAAAGTTCAAAACAAAGTTTGCGACGGAAGATTTTTGGTCGGGAAATTTTAAAAATTAATAAAAACTCTTTTCACGATCTATGATACATGCATACTAATTAACAAACAATAAAGAAGAATTACCTCAGTCAAATTAAGGAGATTTTAGCGAAGTAAGGTTATTGACTTAAGATCCTTTTTTTTCTTGTTTTTGATCTTAGTCGTTCCTCTTATTTCTGTGAAGTACGTGTGGGCGTATAGATTAACAAAGGTTTTGTTTTTAGAACTCTTGATATTCTCAACACATGAGATCAAGATCAACACATGAGATCAAGAGGGTTAGATGGAGGCAAAAAAAGTGAAACTCTTTCTCTCGTTTCTTTTCTCTATTTTTTTTTATCACCACAGCCAGCGCCTAGGGTTTTGCCTCTTGTTATAATATGCCTTAAATTCGATCTCAGCCATTGGATCAAGTGACATATTTAAATATTGAATTAAAATTAAATTCAAATTAAGTGACCAAAAATAAATAAGTTAATTTCTCAAATTAGCGGATTTCATCCATATAGTAATTACTATTAATTAATTAATTAATGTTATTAATTTCTCAGATTACTTAGTTTCATCCATATAGTAAATTACTATTAATTAATTAATTCAATAATTAATTAATCAACATTTAATTATCAATAATTACTACATGGTGCTATGAAGCAATTTCTTTTCTGACTATGCCCTCAGGGATTTCTTTGTTAATTTAATCATGTCTGATGTTTCTGAGGCAGGGGACCTATGGACCTGTAATTCCAAGCTCCAATAAATTTGATAATTAATTAAACTCTTTAATCAATTAATCTAATTTATTAGTTCCAGTATTATTCCACTAAAAATCTGAAACCGAACTCTTGTAATTACATAATAATTTACGTAGTGATACTCAAGCAGTCCATTGATATGATCATTACATGCAATTCAATCCTCCAAAATTGGTCCATCATTATAACTAGGTGAAATTACCGTTTTACCCCTCTAGTGATATCTTTATCCTTAAGTTCCATTAATTCACTAGTGAACAGTTAATTTATAAACCTGTTATAAATTAGTAAGCTTGACAATTCGATTCTAGAATTAACATTAAAGGGAACAATTAATAAAACTTCCCTCGAGAAGGGTTTGGATTCCATATCGTAGGACATGTTCTAGCCACCCCTATTTCAATGGGCCTCGAAGACATAGAAAGTAGGCACGTCTTAAGGCAGGCCAGTAACTTTATGAGATCAAAGGCCACTATTGAAATAGATAGAGGTCCATGGCTACTCGGGGATTAGATAATCTGCATATGATCATCTAGTGACCACGGTTTAAACTCTTAATTATGGTATATTATTTACGAGAGTTGAATCCATGTGCGGGTGCTTTATCTATGTCAGTTACATTAAGCACCTCCCGTTTAATGTCAGCATCGGTAATCTAGATAGAATTGTGCATTCTTAATGTTCGATTGGGCGTACTGGTAGTGTTATATATCAAAAGATCCACACTTTGATTTACTATAGACCGATTTAGTTTATTATCTATAATCTTGATCATCTCATATATACTTGTTATATCTTAGATTATAGTTACATTAATAAACTTGGGATTTTTATATTTACTAAATTACTCTGACACATGTATAAAGAATCAAATACTTAGAAAATTGTTTTTCATGAAGCGATACAAATTACATACTTTTGGGCACCATATGACAATCTCCCAACGCACTAAGCGGGTGAGACATGTCTCTTAAACCTAGTCCCTACAAGTGACAGTGAACACCCTTTGGTAAGTCTTGACGGATCCATGAGGTTACGTTAAAGATGCTATCTTCACAAAGGCTCGTCCCTCTATGCGATCTCGTATCGAGATGATACTTCTTTTCTATATGCTTCCCTCTCTTGTGACTCCTTGGTTCTTTGGGTTGCCATGGCTCCACTTTGTTGTCAATTATAAAGCAAGTGGTTTTCATGTTTGGAACTACTTCTAGATCGGTGTAAGAACTTTTTGAGCCAAGCGGAATTATTTAAATTTGCTTCACAGAAACCGCTATATGACCGGCTTCCATGGTTGAATCGCGTACTAGATTGTTTGATACTTCTCGAGACTACGGCTCCACCACGAGTGAATATTGACCCGGATGTTGACTTTGACTATCTTTGTGCGATTGAAAATCGGAATCGGTATATCGATAGGGTTCAGGGTCTCACACAGTACCTGAAGCATATAATCTCGTTCTCTGGAATGCCCGAATAATAGCTTCCGCTTTGCTATCCAGTGACCCATTCTATGATTGGATTGGTAAAACAAGCGTATCCTATCTTGCTAACAAATATCAGGCCTCGTACACAACATGGCATACATAAGGCTGCCTACAGTTGAGGCATAGGGAATCCGTCTCATATCCTCTTCCTCTTGAGGTGTCTTAGGACACTACTCCTTGGAAAGGATAATTCCATGTCGGGTCGATAATAAACATTTCTTGGAATCTTGCATCGAAAATCGAGCTAGCACCTTATCAATATAAGATGCTTGAGACAATGCTAAAAGCTTGTTCTTACGATCTCTTATAATTTGGATCCCAAGAATATAGCTTGCTTCTCCCAAATCTTTCATTTGAAATTACCATTAACCATTTCTTTACATTCGATAATGTTTCTACATCATTCCCAATGAGTAGAATATCATCTACATAAAGAACCGAAGAAGACCACCTTCTTTTCTTTGATGTACTTGTATACACAAGGTTCATCAACATTTTGCTCAAACCATAGTAGTTTCATTAAAGCCTTGATTCCAAGACCTTGAAGCTTGCTTCAGTCCATAAATGGACTGGCAACTTGCGAGACTTCTATTTGTTGGCCTTTATCCCACAAAAACCTTACGGTTTGCATCGTAGCTATATAGCTTTCCTCCAAGATAGCCATTCGAGAAGCGTCTTGACATCCATTTTCCATATCTCATAATCGAGATAGCGACTATGGATAAAAAGAATCTCGAATAGACTTAAGTATAGCTACGGCCCAGAGAAAGTTTCTTCATAGTCCACTCACTCTTTTTGGGTATAACCCTTTGCCTTTGGCACGAAAGTCTCCACTTTCCCATCTATGCCTCTTTTTCTTTTGAAGATCCATTTACATCCTATGGGCCTAACATCCTCAGGTGGATCTACAAGTTCCCATACAGAGTTACAGTACATGGACTCCATTTCTTGGTTCATAGTATCTTTCCATTCGTCCTTTTCATAATCATCCATGGCATCACGATATGTCAATGGATCATCCTGGTTAATGACTGACACTAGAAATTGTACTTCTCCTTCATGTCCGTAATGGGATGGTAGTCTCATTACCCTCCCACTACGTCGAGGTACCAGGATATTCTGAATAGGAATAGTGGTCTCTTGACTTTGTCGTTCATTAGTGGTTGATGGTGATTTTCTTATCTGATTAGAACGTAGTTCCTCCAGTATAACCTTACTACGAGGTTTGAAGTTTGTCATATAGTCATCTTCGAGAAAAGTCGCATTTGTCGATACAAATACTTTCTTATCCGAAGGACTATAGAACAAACCTCCCCTTGTGCCTTTTGGATATTCTGAACCTTACACACACTTACGTGGGGTTCCAACTTCCCGGTCTTTCCTTTCAGCACGTGTGTCGAACACCCCTATATGCGAAAGTGACGTAAACTAGGTTTATGTCTATTCCACAACTCTAAGAGTGTCTTTTGGATTGACTTAGATGGAACTACATTCAAAATGTAGACCGTAGTTTGTAGTGAATATCCCCAAAATGGGATTGGTAACGAGGAGTAGCTCATCATTGATCTAACCATATCTAGTAACGTCTTGTTTTCCTTTGCAACACCATTACTGTTTTGTGGTGTTCAGTCTTGTGAGTTGGGATAGGATTCCATGGTCAATGAATGATCCTTGAACTTCTGTCAGGTATTCACCTCCCTCGATCTGTCGAAGAGTTTTCCAGTGATTTACCTAATTGCTTTTAAACTACGCCATGAATTCCTTTAAACTTTCCAAAGTCTCAGTTTCTTGTGCATTAGGTAAACATAACCGTATCTTGAATAATTGTCCCGATGAAGGTGTGAAATATTCATAACCACCTCCCAGCTTGTACACTTAGTGAATGTGAGGCGTCGCTATGTACAAGTTGAAGAGGTTCTTTGGATCTCTCGCCCTTTGCTGAGAGAGGTCTCTTAGTCCTTTTACCTTCTAAACAGGATTCACAAACAGGAAGAGTGCCAACATTTATCTTTCTTAAAGGAACATCCTTTACTACTTAGGTTTGTGTCGGAAGGTTAATGGCCTAACACGAGATGCCGAATACGTGTTATCACTATGGGAAGCTTTTGGCGTTTGTTAGATTTAGGATGTTCTACTTTGAATAATTACGAGATTATTTAATGATGTTCAATTAGCCTTAAGGCGTACAACTATTTTTCGGTTTTGCATGGCAAATATCTAAACCATTTCTTGAGAAATAACAATCTCATTATTAATAAAATAAATATTAAATAATTGTTCATGCAACATAGAAGCAGAAATCAAAATTATCTGACCGAATAAAAAAATACATTGTTCAAAACAAAGAAATTTATTCCTAAAATTTAAATATTACGAAAACTCCCAACTTTGCCTTTCTTTGAGAAGCGACCTCCCCGCTGAGCTCTCATAGTAACATCCCTATTAGCAAGTTCCCTCAAAGAACTAAGCATCTGCAAAGAAGAACAAACATGGTTAGTGGCTCCTAAATCAACTATCCAGGGTGACAAATCATCTTCCACTACGGCAAGCTTACGAAGCATTAAACCATATTTAAACTTTCTTTTTATTATGATTTGGAGAGATACTTGTTACAGTTTCTCTTCCAGTGACCTTCAACCCTTCAATGGAAACACTTTCCTTTAGGCTTCTTGTCCTTGGGGTTGTTCTTCTTTCCCTTGCCTTTGGTTCCTTTCTTGGGTTGTGCTCCAGACCCACCTTGTGTGTTCTTCCTCTTTTTATTCTTGCTACCAGAAGAGGAAGATGAAGCATCTTTCGTGACATTTAGCCGCCCTCTTTGGGTCTAGTCTTACTTATGGCCTCAAAAGTCTGAAGTTCATTCAAGAGCTAAGTCATGTTGTACTGCAGCTTGTTCATAACATAGTTGGTAGTGAACTACGAGAAAGCCGGTGTGAGGGACTCAAGGATAATACTGGCAGTACGCTCATCGATGGTGGCCCAGTAATATCTCGCCTCGTGCATCGGGTTGATCATGTTCAAAACATGTTCCTGGCCCGAAACTCCTTTCTTCATCTTAAGCGTTCGTAGTAGCTCACGAGTAGCTTCATGAAGGCTGAACGATTGTTGCCCAAACATGGCTTGGAGAGATTCCATATTATCTCATATGCGGTCTCTAATGTGCTCATTAGCCTTCCCCAGAACATCGTTCATGTATGGCTTGTCTTGCAGGTGGGCTTAGTTGTTGGAAATGAATCCAACTATCATATCTTTCGTCTGATGGGAGTACATTAGCGAGGGCTCACGAGGACATTCTCAGTGAGAGCAAACTTTTGGTCTCACAAATTAACCTAATATTAATGTTTGACTTCCATTTAACGAAGTATCTGCTGGTTTTCATTATGATAAGCGATAATGGGATTTGTTTGATGACATGATTGCTGAAATTAAATAACTCAAACAATTACTATAAATGAAAATAAATATCTGGCTTTGAAGAAATAAGCGTGATGCATGAATCAAACAGTAAGCATAAGCTGCCCACTATAATCCCGATAAATTGATTCGACGTGTATAAGGTCGTGGTCGTCATTCCCAATTTCAAGTAACTTTGAGACTATCTCAAATTAATAAGCAAAAATCAAAATATCTCATATTTCTTTTACTTATTAACTCTAGTCAAGAATTTGGTCAGGTATGATGAGCAGGTTTAACCATACCCTTGTGAGTGTGTGACCCATTATTTCGGATTTAATGACTTAACTCAAGAGTACGTAGTAGGGTAGGACAATCTGAAATACATCTTTCGATCTATCTCTAAGGAAGTCAGCACGATGTGTATAAATAGAAACCCTCAGTAGGGAGGAGCGAGCTCTAGTCGCTAGGCCTATCTATACTCTCACGGTGTTGCACTAATAATGGGGACCGTAGGGTATATTTTCATATAACCTTCTCCTACTCATTATTTTGAAATAAGTGTTTTCTGTTTATAAAACATCATATGTCTTATAATCCTAGCCAATTATTATATCTATATGTATTTTAAAGATGTGAACTCCTAATCCAAATTATGAGTCAATCCTATTGGTACTAAGTTAATTAGACAATCTAATCCATAATTAAGTGGGTCTAACTATTAGGTAAACCTAGTATATAAAATAGTTGGGCTAGAATTAAACACAGGGTAATCAATAAAATCTTTGTTTATTGGCGTTGGAAAAATGCAGGCTTTTCAAGATGATCGCAAAACCCTAAATTAAATTAATATGAATTTTACCAAGTTTAGCTAATTAAACTAAGCACATTATTTAATTAATTGTTCCATCAAAGATGAACAAGATAAGCACATACGACAATCCTAATTATCCTGTTTTAGGAAAAATGATATGTATGCAAAAGCATTAAATGTGGATATTCATGTATGGCATGTTAAATGCATAGACATGTTATCAATCATATCAATAACAATAAAGAATAAAATAAATAAATAAAAGAAAGTGGGCCAGGTGTCTTGGGTATTTCTAAAATGACAACCTTTGTAAATAAAATAAAATAGAATTACAAGGCGAGAACTACTGTAGGTTACATAACTCTCATATTGGCTTCAACTCTTTGTACAAGCCCGATCCACCAACTCTTGATTCAATAACGAGAAACTTCTTTTGGGTAAAATTCAACTGCTCTTTATTTGACATTGATTTTCTCATGAGACCCTAAAACACTTTTAGGCATTTTGGACTTAGGTCCGCAGTCTGTGTGGTCCAACAAGCCATAAGTCCAGAAAAAATAAAGTAATGAAGAGCCAAAAGAACGAGGAGGCAATTTGTTTCCCATCATCCAGTAATCTTGAGCATCTTTCCGTATTTTAGGCGCTTTCTCTCTAGATATCCGCTATAAGCAGAATTTTGAAGGTATAGAAAGCTTGAGAGGTGTATAATCCATCTGATCACTACAGATCTTGTCGATCTTCTTGTGTCTCAGACTTTTACAAAAATAAATTACAAAAACATGCCCATTGCAGCACACACTGAAGATTTAAAAAAAAAAAAATCAACAAATCTTAACCCAAAACATCATACAATTAACAACCTTTTAAAAATTCCATACATTCAAACATTCATCAATATATAACAATTATACATCCACAAGATTATCAAATAATACAAAAATGCCCACATACATATTAATATGCATATATACACTGGGCAGCTCGATAAATGAAGGTTTTAAAGTTGAAACAAAGTTTGCGTGAAGATTTTAGTCGATAAATTTTAAAATTAATAAAAACTCTTCGATCCTATGGTACATGCATACTAATCAACAAACAATAAGAAGGGTACACTCAATCAAATTAAGGGGATTTTCTGGTAGAAATGAGTTGACAACTCAAGATCCTTTTTTTTCTGTTTTCCACGATCTTCCAAAGTCGTTCTCTTCGCTATAAGTGCGTGTGAAATCTGATTAACAAAGGTTTTGTTTTTAAAACTCTTGATATTCTCAACACATGAGATCAAGATCAACACATGAGATCAAGAGGGTTAGATGGAGGCAAAAAAAAGTGAAACTCTTTCTCTTGTTTTTTTTCTCTAATTTCTTTGCTCATGCAGCGCTGGTTTACCTCTATTTATAATATGCCTTGAATTGATCTCAACCATTGGATCAAGTGGCATATTTAAATATTGAATTAAAATTAATTCAAATTAAGTGACCAAAAATAAATATGAATTAATTTCTCAAATTAACCGTTTCATCCATATAGTAATTACTATTAATTAATTAATGTTATTAATTTCTCAAATTAACCTTTTCATCTATATAGTAATTACTATTAATTAATTAATTCAATAATTAATCAGTAACATTTAATTATCCAATAATTACTACACTTAATTGCTATGAAACAATTTCTTTACAATTATGTCCTCCTAGGGATTTCTTTGTTAATTTAATCTTAGCAATGTTTTTACAAAAGTGACTGAGGACTATGGACCTGTAATTAAGCTCCGATAAATTTGATAATTAATTAAACTCTTTAATCTAATCTAAGTTCGTAGTTCCAGTATTATTCACTAAAAATACGGCGAACTCTTGTAATTGCGAGAATGATTTGCGATAGTAATACTCAAGCGAGTCCATTGATATGATCATTACATGATTTCAATCCTCAAAATTGGTCCCGTGGTGAGCTAGGTGAAATTACCATTTTAACCCTCTAGTGATATCTTTATCCTTAAGTTCCCTTGTTCACTAGTGAGCAGGTTAATTTATAAACTTGTTATAAATTAGGCGCTGTGTTCGATTCGAGTCTTACTTAAGGGAACCAATTATCCGGCTTCCCTCAAGAAGGGTTTGGATTCCATATCTGTAGGACATGTTCCCTCAATGGGCCTCCAAGACATAAGTATTGGGCCTGTCTTAGGACAGACCGTAACCTATGAATCAAAAGGCCCTATTGAAATAGATAGGAGTCCATGGCTATTCAGGATTAAGATCAATCTACATATGATCATCTATTGACACGGTTTAAACTCTTAATTGTAACGGTATATTATTTAAGAGTTTAATCCATGTCACAGTCTTGTCCTATGTGTCAGTTACATAAAGCACCTCTATTTTAATGTCACTACATCGATAATCGGTCAGGAATTCTTTTGCATTTCTTAATTATTCGATGGACCATACTGATAACATTATAGATCAAAGATCCTATGATTCACTACGGACCGATTTAGTTTATTATCCATAATCTTGATCATCTCATATATAATTGTTATATACTAAGATTGTAATTTATCAATAACTTGGGATTTTATGATATTTACTAAATTATCCAACACATGTATAAAAAGTCAAATATAGAAAAGTATTTCATGAAGCGGTACAAATTACATGCTTTTAGAAACCATGTGCTTGACAATTCGAATCCTTGGCTAGTCACCGCGAATCTTTGTGTTTTGAGCATACGGCATCTATTAGCCTCTTAATATCTCTAAAGTTCACAGTGAGTCTTCCTTCATGGCTTCCTTGTGCTTTTTAGCTTGGAATGAAGAAGACACCTCTCATCTTTAGTGCCTCGAGCTCCAGTAAGCGACGCTCGCTCAACCGCCAAGCGGGCAACCTCAACCTCTAACCTACACTCGTCTTCCTCCTCAGCTGCCAAGGCATCTTGGGCCACTAATCCCGAGGGTCATCTCTTCACCCGCCTTGGCATCCCACCTCACTACGCGGCTATGGAGCGAGCCACCTTAGCCTCATGCTTAGCCTCGTCACCATTCAATTTTTCCAGCACCGGCTTTAGCCTCTCGCTCCCAATGCTTCGACTTAGATTTTGCTTTGGCCAAAGAAGTGTCCAAGGCCTAATGCTTGGAAACGGTTGACTGGGGGTAAAGTCACAGCTTCTTGGCGTCATCTAGCCGGGATTAAAACTCCCTATGCTGGCGAGCCATATCCTGATGACCGTCACGACCTGTAAAAGAAAAGTTAGAAGAAAATTACTACGCTAGTAATCAGAATTGCTAAAAATCGTACGTACCAACTGTGCGTCGATGAAAGTCATGGTTACGGATAAGCATCGTCACCGACCACTTGGCCGGAAAGCCTCCTTATCCGTATAGGCGGGGGTGGGATGAATCTTTCTATGAAGCTGCCACGCGGTACTCGGAAATAGTGGGATAGGAGTCATGCATATGTGCAGCCAGAGACTCCACCTGGTTGAAGGGGCTCCAGCGGTGCATGATCTCCCGAGCACCCTCTAAATCAGGGGCAACCATGCCCATTGGGGGATGGATCCTCTCCTACGGCAAAACGTACGTGCTCAGCAACACCCGGTCAGGCAGCCTTTTCTTGCTAGACTCAGTATCCATAGGCCTGGGTGGGAGCATAGGGCGGCGACTACCCACGGTAGGGGCCACTCAGTGATCGAGCCATTGGAAATGGCCAGCCCAGGATCCCCTTCTCGAGAGTGCACCGACTCGTGGGGCACCTTCCCAAGACGGATTGATCATTCGAGGCTTGATCAAGGGAGTCCACTGAAATTATTGCCCAATCCTTCTGAGCCTCTTCATCTGGAGAAGACCGGCCGACCGTTCCCATCAAAATGCGGGGTGGTCTGCCCTCGAGCCCTCTGACCCTTACGCGTGTGGGTAAACCGGCAGCGAGGCTAGACATTCCTCATCCTCCGGCGGGCTCAACTGGCAGTGCTTATCGATCCGATGAAGTCTTTGCTCCAGTGCCAAGTTTGCCTTCGTTTGCCAAGCCCTCGTCCTATCTTCTTTCTTCTTCTTTCTTGGAAGCCCAGGGACAAGCCACAAACTTTTAAGAATTTGGGTGGCTCAGTAGACCTGCTAGTTCCACTGCCAGCGGCCAGCGATCTTCCTAAGCGGGGAACCGGCTTGAAGAATTTTTGGGTTCAGCAAAAAGATGCGGCAGAACTCAGTGCTCTCCCTCAGCCAGCTCACGAGGCAGCGGGTATAATATAAAGGAAGGGGTTGACACCCAACTCTCTTAAGTTCCTCGTCGTCAACAAAAGCTCATGATTACACTTTCACGCACATTATCTCCGGCATTGTCTAATGGTCTCGGGATGGCAACTTCTCCAATCCGGGTTATTTGCTTGAGTGCCACTAAGCACCGTCTTTGTCAGGAAGCGGGGTATGTCATAACACGGTCCACCTAGCGAGACATGGTTGCAAGCGAACTAAGACAAACACAGGAACCTGAGGCAGTTCAAATCAAAGGAAGCCCCCAGGCAGGCGTCTCGTACCACGAGTCCCTAACCAGGACAACCCCTTTCGCCTCTGTCTTGGGAGAATCAGGGAGCCTGGTTACAAATTGTAGTTAGGGACTATGGGCCGACATAGATAGCCGGCCCCCAATTCCCAACTTCAACGTATAGATGTAACAAATCTCTATAAGCGAAATATCCAGTTGGTATAGAAACTTAAGTACACTACAACCCATTAAAATCCGAAAAACATTTGGATGAATAAGTGTAGGAGGTGCCCGGGCAACATGTAGGAATTGCTTCTGGCTTGACAAAGCAGGGACGAAGTCAAGCGCGAGGCTTTGCTCAAAGGGTGGAAGGGAAATAAGCGGCGTTATCCGCTTCTCTTACAATTGAGAAAGTCGGTCCGTCCGAAAATTCTAAGCTAATGTCGTCAGGGACTCGACAGAAGGACCTCAACTCCTCCACGGACATAGAAGCCACAAGGCTGCTTGTAGTGGGCGACTCTCGGTTGGACCCCCCTCTCACTGGCGAGGCGAGTGAAGTACAATCTTGACCTCTCAAATCCATTCCATAGGCAAACCGAGGGGATCGACTCAGGATCTCTCCAGCAAAACAATAGCAAGACGAGCCCTAAAGCCCGAGAGCTTTTGAAACTTCAATATTGGGACATCCCAGACCGTATCCCAAAACCTAATACAGGTTCCGTGATCTCAGACCTATGAAAATGAAAAGCATGTTCAAGGTAAGACTGAGACAAGCCACCACAAACAAAACAATCGGTATAAAACAAGAAATGAAACAAAAGAAGAGAAAAACCCACGAGAGAAGATTAAAAATGGTGGAAACACTTCAGCGGCTCTTGACAATCTTCAAAGTGTTCTTGTGAGATCTCAAAGTTTTTTGGTGGTTTCTAAAAATGCGATAAAGGTAACATGGATCCTTTATCTGTCTGGGCAGGCACGAAACAGGAGTCTACGTTAAATCTTGTGCTGAGACAAGTACTGATGTCAGAGGCGTGTCTTCTGCCTAACTATTTGTGTTCACAAGATGTTTTTATCTATTGAGACATCTAAGCCACATGAGTTCGTTGATTTATGCTTTGGCCTTTTGGGTCTATCCAGCCATTGAGTCCGTAAGGATTCTGGAGCCCTGTAGATTGTATGTTTGCAGACCCCTTGATTTGCCTTTTGAAATGGCGGACAGTTAGCGCTGGAACACAAAGGCGATCCAGGTTAGGAAAATCAAAAACACATTCACAACCAATAAAGGCTTCTCATAAGCTAGCTTTAGCCCAGCTGCTCCCCTAGCCGGCATACGCAGAAAGATAGAAAGTTTGGTGCACAAGCATGCCAAAAACCAAATCTTATTAAAATACGCCAATAGGCATCAGTGGTTACACAAAAAAAAAAACAAATACATCCAAACAACCATGATAAACCATTACAAATACATCCAAGCAACCATACTAGACTGATTGTCAAAAGAAGAAAAAAAAAGAGTCTAAAATATTCTCTTTGAAGACTCCCCTCCTCTCAGCCATACACTTTGACAGTTGACTCAGGACTAAACGAGGGGCACCTAGCCTAACTTGAAGGACCTTGGAAGGAATTGGCACAATGGGCTTCCACCTAGGACATTTAATTTGGGTCAACACAAATGTCGTTTTCCTTTGCAAATATCCATTAGCAGTAACTACATAGATTTTTTAAAGCCTCCCTCCATAACTTCTCCACCTTCACCGGCCTATAGACGCGAGTGAGGGAGGAAATCACAATGGAGGAAAGAAGCTTTGTGCAACGAAAAAGGAATCCATTGGCAACTTCGTGGACTTTGGAGATTCACCATATACAAAGGAGGAACTTCAAAAGGCGCATTGAATGCATCATCATAATATCACGCGCCACATACGCATTGGAACATATGCGCATTAATAATCTACAATTATCCATATGTAGGGTCCCAAAACATAGTATTTTTTCCCGACTAAAAGGGCATAATCCTCCAGTCGAAAAAAAAAGGGGGCATTGTGAGTACCAAGGTCTTTAGGCTGCCGCCCTGATAGACGGGGCCCGCGCAAGCCCACCCACAATACGCCTTTGCCCGTGAAGTGGCCCAGAGACAGCCTACCATGTGAACCATGCGGGAGATAACTAGACGGTAGAGTCCTAAACCCCGTTTGGGATCCTGAGTCCCCCAGCCAGCCATTCTACCGCATATGGGAAGTTTGTTGTGGATAAATTTATTAGGAAGGGAATTACGCGCAGGATATTCATCCACAGATCTCCCGGTATCCAAATCTCATACATTTCAAAAGCATTAATCCTTAATAAGAAAGAACTAATCCTTGATAAGGAAAGAGAGATCTTATCACCAAAATCACAAGATTATCTTTCCTATAATCATGGAGAAATTCGAGTATAAAACAAAAAGACTCCCCACGAGGGAAAGGTATGTAACTCCGGCTGTAACTGCCTTTCTCTTCTCCACCCCTTTTCTTGACTTAATCATGAAGTGGCGCGGCACACCGCCGTAAACCCCTGCTGTAGGTTTACATCTACTTAGCTAATGCCCTGAAGGTCAGATGATCTAGGTAACAACAATTATCATTTTCTATCATTAGTCATCCATCTTCTAATTTTTTGTCCGTACTTACTAATATCTTTCCTCAATAATTATTTCTAGCATATGATGTGACCATGACTGCATCGATTGACCATTAAATCATTTTTGGTCAAAGCAACCAAATTATTATATTCATGTCATTTTCTTGTATCGTAAGCACATTGATCATTCTTATTATTTCTATAAGTCAAAACCATATTTATATTTTTAGTTGGTATATCGTTTTCTGTTATCATGATTACATCATATCCTTATTTATTCTACCATTTTGGCCATTATAAATGACAGATATAAGTATGTGTTTCAAATGACGGTACTTGATATTCAGAATGTGATCTCATTCGGACTTAGTATGTGTAGAGCATATGTGATATATTTGTAATAAAGTAAAAGTCCGCACCCACCCGATCTTTCACGTGGTTTGGAAACTGCTATGTCCCACGAGGTTGTGCCCGAGATGCAAGTTTCTTGATCCTATTTAAGGTTTACAATTAGTCTTATGTGGTATGAGACTCCCTCTCTACCCACGACCCTTCTTGAAAACTAATCACTCAAAGTGGAATTCATAATGAACTCCCTCCATTCCCCTCTTTATAGCATCATCGCACACTCAAATCCCACAATACATCAATATGGGATGAAGATAATACAAAACATCATTTTTTAGAAAAGGTGAAAGACTTTTAACGTGCAATACCTCAACAAAGTATCTGCACTTCACACTCTCTTAGCATGCCAGGACTTCGTTTGTTCTTCTTCAAGTTCTGCTCCTAAAATCCGTGTTGAGAACTTCCAGTGCCTTGAATTTATAGCCTTGCTAATCAGTCTTAGAAGTCTACATACGATTGGATCATTCTCTTAATATGACTCCAACCCTACCTTGTATTTTATGTTATTTCCTTTAAGTTGTCACATTGGAAATAGGAAACTTGCTGATCAAGAATCCTTTTCATAATAGAACCTTAGAAAGTTTCTAATTCTAGTTTAACAACTTAGATGTCTAGATTTTCTGTAATATGATCTTTATCCACTTGCCAAATAGATCACAAGCTCATTGGTTACTTGCTCCCCAAGATCCTTTACCTCCAAGCCAACATATTCATGTGTCCCACATTTCCTTTCTGTTCTAGTTTGGACTTATATCTAGCAATTCTGACACATAGTAGCCTTGAACAGAGACTACTTCTAGCCGCTTCCCGAGGACTTAAGCTTCTATTCCATCAAATCTTCATTAAGCACAATTTCTGAAGTAGCTACCTTCTTGTAGAACCCTTAAGACAAAGATATGGATAATTTCAAACCCAACATTCTCCCCATTTGTCTATATCTTCGATAAAAACATCCCGTAAAGAATGAAATGAAGATGCAGAAAGGGCATAAAAAGGCAACTAAGGCGTTTGAGATGAATTTCATTTCATTCATCACCCTTTTTACATGTCATATCACACAATTTAAAAGGGATCAAAAAATAAAAATAACCCTTACCCCTTATACCTTTCATCTTCCATGGGTGGCATTCTTTCTACACCCCCTTTTTTGGTGAAGACTTAAAGCATGGGAGACTGAGAAGATGGAAAAGCCAAAGGCACTGTGTCTTCGCTTTTCTCACCATCGTGGTCGAACATCGTTGATTGTAGCCGCTTCTGGTGATGGTGAAGGTGTGAAGATCGGCTGGGCAACATGGGTCCCAAAGGCAAGAACTTTAGACCCCTATGTACTGTGGATTAGGCATGGTTACATGCACGGTCCTTGGCTCAAAGTCTGGACTTGTAGTGAGGTTTGATGATGGTATGGGGTTTGTGTACTCCCCCTGAAGTGGAGAATATGCACTCGTGAGCCTTGGTTTTCTTCAATTCTTAGACGAGGTCAGTGACCTCCTCTCACTACTTCTGTATTCCTTGGAGTTGCTACTCCACCAATTGTTGTTGCAAGTATAGATGACTCAGCATGTTTTCGTGGGACTGTATGGTCCTTTTCTAAAATACAAACTTTGTAATGCCCCTTCCCCTTAGCCGAGGCAAGAGAGGGGAGGTCACACGGAACTAGGACTTCTTAACCTGATTTCTGTGGGCCCGTTTCAATCATAAATTCATAATTGACATAAACTTGTAATACTACCACTTGTGAAGAAGTAGTGTTGTAGTTCTGTGCCTAAATTCTAAGTCATTTTCTTGTGCCACACATCCCACTGTACGAAATTTTACATTTACATTACAAAAAAAAAAAATTAAAGACCTACATCAGAAAGACTTTAATGTTGTGTTGGCCCTAGCGAATTCGAAATGTCTCTAACGACCTCTTCAGTACCTACACGGATGAAACACCAGTGCTAAACTTATAGCTTAGTGGGAAAACAGATAACATATATGGCCACATGCAGTAGTCCTCAATTATAGTATACATATAACATAATTCATATATTAGAGTTTTCACATCTCCCGTAGGAGTACATAACAGAAATCTTGTAACATAAGGTACTCGTAGGTACACTACAGAACATAACTAAATTACTTTTATTTCATATCTCATATTATTCATGTACACAACATATAAGTATTTTACTGCATATGAACCGGGTAACAACAGATAGAGGGACACGACACAATAGGTACTGAAGGTACGGTGCAGTGCGAATAGAGTCTTTGAAGCATAGTACGTGCTTGCCCACGTAATAGAGGTGTCGTAGCACTATCTGGTAATAGTTTACTTGCCGAGCGAAAGGTTTAAGCACTAAACAAAGAGTGTCAAAGCACTAATCAGATAGTGTCGAAGCACTAATTAGAGAGTGTCGAAGCACTAATCAGAGGTGCCTATTCATTCATTATTCAATCTTAGGCAAGCATACAATTATATGTAATACTGAGCTTGTTATATTGTTCTTAATCACATTCTTGTATTTTTATAACGATAGCAAATACGCTTCGCCTCGGCAGTGAGGTTTAGAACATTTTACATATAACTTGTATACAGGTACATACCCTTTCATTCAATTATTAAGATCATCAATTAATCCAATTTCATGCCTATAGTTCACCTTAATCAGAGTCTTAACGAAGGAGTGACAATTTTTAGAATTAACAGAAGGTCGGAAACAATAATAGGACTGTAGGTTCGCCTGGGTGAACAGGTGCTATACCTAAGCGAAGGGGTTCACCTAGGCAAACCAACCCTACCCCAAGGCGTTGGAACAGTGATCAGAAACAACCCTCGGGTTCACCTAGATGTACCGATCTTCGCCTAGGCAAAGCAGAAAACGAGCAGGAGTGGTCTCGGGTTCGCTTAGGCATAGGGCGTCAAGTTTGGACATAATTGGGGCTTTTTGCCCTTTTTCACCAAAAATTTCATAAAAACAAAACAATATCCAAACAACTCTCAAACCCAACTCAAAATAACCAAAAACACTTTTATTAAGTTTTCTTTGCACAACCACTATTAATGAGGATTTATGATAGTTTGTCTGAGAATTATCTGAGAGTTTAAATGTAACAATATGAAATTGAAACAACGATTATACTAGAGTTCCATACTAAAAAATATGACAGTTCCAAACAATAGTTCCATACCAGAGTTCCATACCTTGATCTTCAAAGACTTGAACCAAACTTCTCCTTTTCTTCATTTCTTGTTTTGAACAAGGCTAGATCTCCAAAGCAAATGAAAAAAAAAATCACCAAAAATGGCTTTTCTCCCTCAACCGTAGCCCTAGCTCTCCAAGCACCAAAATGATATATTCTTCCCTATCTTAGAAGCCTATGTTTAGCTTTTAAGGGAATTTGGTCCTAATTTTCTCTCTTTCCAGTTTGGTCCTTCTTCATTATTTCTTTTGCAAATCATCTTATCAACATTCTACTTTATCATATAACCTTTTAGTTTAATGTCTCTTAGGTCCCCAATTTGACATTTTACCATTATCACCTTTACTTCTTTAATAATTCTGGATATATCCTTTTTCCCACTTAGCACTTCAATTTTCGAAAAATACAAATTTACTTATATTATACCCTAAATATGTCATAAAACTACTAGGGTAAAATTTGGGGTGTTACAGACTTCATTAGAACTGTAAAGGAGGATTGACCCTTTGGTGTATTTCCTGGTTCAGACTCTAGGATGGTCTCTGGCTAGGACCTTCTCCTTCATTTTCCCTATTCTTTTTCCTGAAGGGACATTTCTGAAATGGTACCTGATTAGTGCCCAAAAAGTGCTATTTTGAACCCTGTTTATTTCAAGTTTTGAGTCCTTTTTATGTACTAATCATTCTAATTAACCCGATTTGCATTAAAGGTCCTACCTTTCGCGATGCATTTTTATGGCAAATTTTGGGTTTTGTTTAATTATGCCAAAAAATTGTTGGTCGATCAACACACGAATAATTCGAGTCAAACTCGGCGTTGCAAAATCAAGATCGAGGAAGAGAAGCGAAATGTGAAGAAAATGGAGCTGCGGGAGTGCTTTTGCCCTTTGCTGCTTGTGCATCTGCGAGCCTTGTTCCTCCGGTAACGTTTACAACTTGACGCCTCGGCTTTGTTGCAATTTTGGTTTTTCCTATTTTAGCCCTTGTAATAACTTCCGATCCTGGTTTCTTTGTAATTTCCCTTGACTACGAGCATATCGACCTCGGTTTGTGCAAATAACTTCCGCCGTGACTATCTGTTGAGCGGGAGGCAGTTTCGCCGCTGCTTCCTTTTCTCCTTTTCTTTCATTTTCTTTCCTTTTCTTTTCCATTTCGCACTTGACACTCTCTGGGATAATGACTCAGGATGTTAAATTTAGACCCTCTTCCCTCCTTGAAGGAGGGGCTGGCAGCAGGATTTGAAAATTAGCCAGCGGTTCCCACAATATTTTCTGCACTTGCGCATTTATGGTTGTTTACGTTCCTTCTTCTCACTTAGGTTAAAATCTCTTAAGCGTGCTCTCTTTAATGTGTATTTGGCAAGCTTTTGGAGTTCGTTGATACTTTCACTAGATCCAGCTGAGGCCAGTTAGTTGTCTCTGCTGATTGCTCATTAAGTAGTGTTTTTGAGATGTGTTTTCAACATTTATGGACATTTATGCCCATTTAAATGCTATGTTTCAAAAGGAAAATCATAGGGTTTGGATTTTTAAAGCTAAATGAGGTCCCGGTTCGGAAATGACTATATGTCATCCTCAATGAGGAAAATAGGGGACATGTTGGTTTCCTTAAAACCTAAACCGGTGGCTTGGAGCACACTTCAAGGGATTCCTATTCCCACATTTTTTTCTTCTTTTATTTTCAGTCTACAAACCATCAACTCCCCTGTTTTTAATCAAACCTTAAAAATCCAAATTGAAATTCACCATTTTTTAATCAACTATGAATCATTTGTGCGAAGAAAACGTCCGTGTTGACCCTAGAGCCGCTATACTGCAGTAGCTTGACTACGGCAGTAGGATTTAGGATATAAATATTGTTGATTCCGCATACCTACTGTGGAACGAATCAAATGCATAGAGCTCTAAGATGATCTGGGATACGAAGGGAGGCAACTTTGATATAGTGCCAAGTAGATTCGTCTCTCCCAAGAGTTCCACTATTTCAGATTTGGCAAAGTCCTTGCTAAGGAAGGTACGTTCGTTGACTAGAGTCCTCTTTGATACACTTTACCCACAACTTAGCAAGGGATGAGGACTTGAAGAAGATAGATGTAGAGGCACTTACTTTAGGAGATGTCCGAACTTTCTGCCTCTTTGTCGTGGGCTTCTTAGTTGTTTCTTTCTTTGCTTAAGTTGATAGGCAGGACAAATTTCTTGTGGAGGGCTTGAGTTCATCCCAATCTAAGTCCAAACTCTCATCGATAAATTGTTAGTGGCACTTTGTCTGGGATTTTGGGATCTTTACTACAGAATCCTATCAAACCCAACCTATCCATTAAAGCGACACAAGTTGTTCTTCTTCTTCCGCACTAGGCAGTGGCTCGGTATTGGTTCGAACACCCGATTCATTAGGCTTTAGATCCTGGTTACCTTGTTTCTTGATGGGAGAATTCTCCCTTGAACTAGAAGGGTTGGCCTTTGATTCAATGTCGTTACCCATTGTTTATATTGTTGTTCAAACAGGATTATCTTTAAGGTTCAAACTTGTGGCATTTTTAGTCTCTAAGGGTAGTTTTTCTTCTCCCTAAAACCTTCAGTTGCAAGGGACTCATATTCAGAGGTGTCATAAGGCACAAGTGTGGTTGGCAGTACTGACCTCAAGGGTTCCACATCAATTGGATCAAGTGTCGATCCTTATTGATCAAAGGTCTTGCCTTTGGAACTAGAACTTCCTTTCATAAGCTTTCTTCTTCCGGACCCACCGGATCTTGTCATCTCCATTATTGAAAATAGAGAAAGAATCAAACAAGAGAAAGAGTTCGGACCTTTGGAAGTTTCTTGAGAGTATATGTAGAAAAGGGCAAACTGCTTTTGTCTTATGTTGTTCTCCTTTATAAAGAGGTCCCACCGCCTCTTGAGAAACCCTAGGGTTTTTGTCTTTAATGGTTCCTTATTAAATAGGGACGTTAGGACTCTCCTAGAACACCTCATTTCTCAATTATCCTTTCGGTTGTAGTAACTCCATGCATGCCCTAGTCGTTGCAACGATCGAATAGGGCAAGATGCCACATGACTAATCTTCCCGCTTTCTTTAAAAAATAAATACCCTGATGTTTAGACCTAGAGATGATGGGCCACACCTGGTACAATCCCTCCTTTGGTGAAGATTTCGATTTTCCTAGTATTGTTATAGTGGGACTTTGGGACCCCTCTTGTGGTGTCATTACCTTTGAGTGTATTTTTCATCCATGCTTGATGTGTGCACCTTCTGGTTGATGCTATCCCTTTTGTCTCAGTTGCTAGGGAATAGCGCCCCTTGTTGCTAGCTTGATGTCTCTCACATACTTCATGTCTAACATAATAAGTACAGCGTTTATACTTGCTTTTAGCTTTTCTAGCTCGTATTTTGCCCTTAGTTTGTGTAAAACAGGTGCTTTTGACTTTCTTTCCTGTTTTTATGCTCGTGAAGGTTGCTCAATGTTCTTTACACCTTTTTATAGTGCCTTTGGATGCTTAGAGGTCAACCATGTTTTGAAGAAATCATTTTTGCGCATTTCACTTCCAAGCGGAGCCGAATTTCAAAGCAATTCGCCAAAGCCTACTCAAATCTTGTTCTTCCTTTCTCCTCAACCTAAGGAATGGTTCCTCAATATGATTGAGGAATTTCGAAGTTGCGAGGATGGTCACTCGAGGTTCCATGCATTTAAGGAGTTGAAAAGTGCAGAATTTGACGATGAGTATCGGTACTCAAAGTCCAATACCGGTACTCAAGGTTAGTAAAAGTGCAGAGGAAGATGAGTATCGGTACTCAAAGTCCTGTACCGATACTCAAGGCTCTTAAAAGTGTAGAGGAAGATGAGTACCGGTACTCAAAGTCCAGTACCGGTACTCAAGGTTGTTAAAAGTGTAGAGGAAGATGAGTACTGGTACTGAAAAATGAGTACCGGTCCTGGTGCTCGAGATTCAACTGGGTGTATCCGAAAATATGATATTTGTGCAAAGGCATGGTCTTCTTTTACTCCCCTGTTCGTGTATCTGGTTGGGGGGGTGGGTATTTAAGCCCCTAGAGCAGCTGAGTTGAGACACAACTCCTACTTAGGGTTTTCTTTTGGTCTTAGTTAGGGTTTTTCTCTCTTTTTAAGGTTTCTTGCAATTTCTACTTTGCATAGCTTAGATCCTTGTTTGTTCTTGTAGTTAAACTCTTATAACCCTTAATATAAGTCCTTTAGTCTGTAGCTTCATCTCTAAACTTGTTCCATTCAGTTTTACATCAATCTATAGAATTTATTTCCCCTCTACTCGCATTTATGTTGGATGTTCTTGCATTTACTAGTCATTTCTTGGCTTTAATGGACTTCTAAACCTCCAAGATAGGATTCGAACGGTGGAAACTCATCACCAACAAAGGTAACAATGCTCTCTCACCCCTTATGCTTCAATGGAAGTTGTATGATATTAAATACTTACAACATTCTCTCTAAATGCTCATATTGGCATATTCTTGACAATGTGTGAACAAGAGAATCTTGGTACACATTGTGCTTGAACCTAAATGCATGCTAAGTGTTTGTATAAACTTTCTAAGTGAGCATTTGACATCTTTCTTCTATCCTTCTTTTTGTGAACAATCTTTAAAGTCATATCTTCCATCAAGTATCATTCCTCAATGAACCCTAGATGAGAACATAAGTGAGAGACACTTGTTACCTAGTTGTGGATAAGTGGAAACCCTAGAATCCTATCACTTGTCTTTCTTGTGGATAATATAATCTCAAATCAATCGGTTACCAAATCAAACCATCAAAACCCCCCATGATTTACTTTATTTGCACATTCATCGGATATCAATACCTAAGGATCCTTTTAGAACCCCACTCTCTATGGAGATGACCTGTGGACTTTCCATAGAATTATTATGCTCGACGACATTGAGTTCCTACGCTTGGGAACATATTGAGTACACCTTAAAGGTCAAAGTACTTCCCATAAGCGTTTAAACTACTAATAGCCATGGACATCTAATTTCTAATCAAGCTATCCTTACTGCTCATAACAAACTCAATGTTTTGTTCTTTTATGTCTTGTGACATTCCTCCCATATGTAGAATATCTTTTAAGGCCGGGTGTTCAGATCTAGGTATAGTCTGAACTTCTAGTTTCTCTTGAGGCGGTGTATCACTGAAGAAGTTTTTTAGCCCTCCTAGGGAGAAGGTTTCCCTTTCTTTGGATACCCCGAACCTTTTTTGACTTGTTTTTCCATCATAAAGAATTCCTTTATTCCTCATTTGGATCAAGTTCCTATTCCCGATGACGTAGGGATTTGTGAGCAGGTGGGTAGGACTTTTCAAATGGCAGCAGGTTGTTCGAACAACTTTACATAGATGTACCTTTTTCTATTAAAGCTTTTTTTTTCCTTAGTGCCTGTTAGATCCATATGTGGTAGTTTCAGCACACTGGTTGTTGTATTAAGTTGGAACTTAGTGCAGAACGGTAAGGTTTGTTCCCTTGGTTGGCAGTGGACATTCATCTTATCAGTTTTTGCCTTCAAATCTGGATGACTTAGTTTGGTGTCAGGGTCTTTGCGATATGCAGTTTTGGAACTTGTTCCTATGTTCATTGCATATTTGTTCACACCAAGGCTAGAATTGGTCGGTAAGTAGTAGTTGTTTGAGGTCCTTTACCCTTCTATAACTATACCATGGTTTTGGCTATGTATTATACACTTGTCCCTTGTGAATTCTACAAGAAGATTTTCCTTATGGAGTTGGCTTACACTAATCAGGTTTACTATAAGTCCTTTAACTAGCAATACATCCTTTAGTTCATATAGGCCTAGAATGATCAAGGAGCCTGTCCTTATGATTCTTCCTCTGGCACCATCACCGAAGATTACATTATCCTAATTGGAAACTTGTAGATTTGTCAAGATGGACTTTTTTTCGATCATGTGCTAGAGCATGCCTTTGTCGAGGAATGCCTTTCGCCGATCATGCTTCTTGCGAAGGCTCCAAGACTTCTAGAATTTTTCTAAGGCATCTTTTCTAGGAACTTTCCAATCTTGCTTGAGGGATTCGTTCTTGTGGTTATTCAAACTTGCTTTCTTGATTCAGTGATCCCTATTTGAACACTTTTCTCAATTGTGATCGTTGACCTAGAGGGTTCTCTAAATTCTTTTTCATCCATTCTTTGTTGTTCGAAGTATGCTTTATGTTGGCTATTTCCTTTTCGTACTTCATTGCTCGAGATCTGAGATTGAACTCTTTTCAAGGTTGTGTTGTCTCATTCTTCCATCCGATCTCTATATCTTGGACCTTCAAATATTTCTTGAAGAATATCCTATGCTTCTTTTTTATATCCTAAAGCGGAAATGAGTCCAAACGTTTTCTCACCCATACCACATTGAATGGCCCGTAGAGCAATGAAGTTTCTTGAGGCTACTTTTCTTTCTTCATAGTTCTATTCTAATTCAAGCTTGATAATTGTTCTCCCTTCTTTCGTTTTGGTCGAGGCGGTCCATCCTGTTATTGTAGATTGCCATACTTCTATTCCTAGAGACTTGATGAGAGTACTCATGTGTGCCTTCCAGTCATCGTAGGTTTGATAATCAAGCATATAGGGGCATCTTCCGGGCATTTTTTTATTTTTAGGATTTATTAGAAATTCACACACAATTGAATAGAGTAATCCAACAATCTAACTCAATATCTTAGAGTGACCCTCTCTAATACCGATTGACATATATAAGTGTGTGTTCCAGGTCGCAGTCCTTGATGTTCCTTTTACGTGATTCAACAACTTGCCGACACCCACGGGGTTATGCCCAAATGCAAGGATTTCCACTGATCTGATTTAAGGTTTATAATTAGTCTTATATGGTATGAGACTCCCCTCTACCCACGACCCTTCTTGAAACCTAATAACTCATAGTGGAATTCAGAATGAACTCCCTCCATTCCCCTCTCTATAGCATCGCACACCCATATCCCACAATACATCAATATAAGATGAAGAAAATAAAGAACATCATCTTTTACACAAGGTGAAAGATTTTTAATGTGCAATACCTTAACCGAGTATCTGCACTATGTACTCTCTCAGCACATCCAAACTTCGCTTGTTCTTTTCAAGCTTTGCTCCTGAAATCCGTGTTAAGAACTTCCAATGCCTTGAATTTATAGCCTTGCTAATCAATCTTGGAAGTCTAGTTACTATTGGATCATTCTCCTAATATGACTCCAACCCTACCTTCTATTTTCTATTCTTTCCTTTAAGCTGTCACAAAGAAAATACGAAACTTGCTGATCAAGAATCCTCATCATAATAGAATCCTAGAAAGTTTCTAATTCTGGTTTGACAACTTAGACATTCAAATCTTCTGAGATGTGATTGTTATCCACTTTCCAAATAGATCCCAAGCTCATCGGTTACTTGCTCCCTAAGATCCTTGGCCTCCGAGCCAGGAGACTCACGTGGTCCAACGGCTACTTTGTTTCTAGTTCGGACATCACATGTTTGGCACGTCCCTGCACCACATGATAGCCTTAATCCAAACTACTTCCTAGTCCTACCAAAGATTTCACTTCTTTTCCATCAAATCATTATTAAGCTCAATATCTGAATTAGCTACCTTCTTGTAGAATCATTGAGATTAAGATATGGACAATTTCAAACCCAACAATAGATATATCTCTCTTTATTGATATCGATAATGCAACAATAACTACTAGTTGTCCATTCTTTTCTTGTGAAATTAAAAAAAATATAGGGATTTCATTTAGATTATAGTCATGGTTAGCGCCTTTCAATAAAATTGCTGCATTGGTAAACACAAACCTCATCTCAATAAAGCTTGCTATTGCAACAAGCAAGCACTTGCCTAGTTATTATCACTTCACATTCATCAATAATTAAAGGTATAGGCTTCATTTTTCTTCAACACTTGTTATGGTCATTACTTTTATTGAGTGAGAGAGAAAGATGGATAACTTCTTGATTCGTCCTATTTCAGGTGATTGTTTAGGAGGGTCAAGGAATCATATAAATTTATAATAACCTAAAACCAACTCCATTTAGCTCACAAGCTACTATAGGTATAGTGGCTCTAGGATCATTGTTTGACTTTTTTTATATAGACTAAAACCCCTCAAATTAACATAATTATAAGAGCCTTACACTTCTCTTGCTTACATGTTACTTTGGATAATTTTGCTTGATAAAATAGTTTTCTCTTAATTGTTCATGATTTAAAAATAAGGGTCAAGTCTATGACCACTTGCAAATTTTGGTCATACAAGTAGTAAAATAGAATATAGTCGATTATCATTCCCACAATGGGATTGAAGTAAGCGATTCTGGAATCAAGTACCCAAAGCCACTAAAATTTCATGTATTTGGACTCAAAACTCATAATGAAGGTTTTATCTGCACCTTGGTGAAATCCCTATTCTATTGAATATATTCAAATTAAGCTAAAACAAAAGTAAATGAATAAAAATAAATTGTCTATAAAAGAATGGATTGAATCAGTTTCCTATGAGAAATGAAAAACCATCAATGAAATACAATGGAACAGTCAATTCCGGCAAATCCATTGCTCTGTTTTGTATAGGATCTTATTTTGTCAAGATTTCCCAATTATTGGAATTGGATTTCTCATATTGCGATTAGATATCCTTTACTTCTCTCAGAAGACAGGTCAACATTTGTATTCCAAATTTTCTTGCGAATGCGGGTGTTTTTCTTTCTCAATCACTTACACCATTTCTGTGACGGCATTTTGCTTTACTTCTAAGGATTTGCTGCTTATTTCTACTACTCAATTGGTGGCTCAACCTTCAGATCTATGGGTTCATCCCTTTCCCCTTAGACTAGATATGAGCTAACACAAGGGATTGGAACTTACACAGCCAGGTCAAGGTGAACTCTCACGATTATTCCTCCAATTGTTAAATACCTCCTCAAACTGTTCTGATGAATGGGGATTTATCAAAATGAACTCTCAGGCTATTGATTTGTCATGGTAGTCGAACATGCCGAGAAAAGAATGCTCTCAACTCTGAGAATCTTCGTCTACAGTAATCACTGAGGCATCACGGATATCGAAGTAAGACCACATTCCCTCAGCGGTACCCAAAATTACCACTAATGAGAACTTTTATCATTAAAATGGCCCACCGATTAAGTAAAAAAACCGAACCCAAATTAATTCTCCGTAAATTGTGCATGAAAGACTGTAACTAAATGTAAATCCGTCAACGAGTACAGCGTTCGTTGCGCATTATAATTAAGCGGAGCCTTAGATCACGCCGCAACCCTTTATAATTGCAATAGAAAGCGAAGAAATGAATTAAGGTATTCTGGAATTTAAATTTTCGAAGCGTGTACTTAAGAAAAATAACATAACTAAAATTCCAGCTCTACTCGTCTCTGCACAGTTCGCAGATTCAAAACCAGGTAAACTAAATAAAAATAAATTCACCACAAAATATACCGCGAGTTCCTCTTCTTTTTCCTTTGTGGGTAGTGAAGGCGGAGAAAAATTCCTTTACTATTCTAAATCTCTATTTATCTTTGTAAGCGAATCTGGACGAATCCCAAAATGCTCGGGGTGGAAATTCAAAAGAAAAAGCCAATCCGCTATCTGCATCATCGCGACCTCGAGTTTGATCGTGACATGATCATCTTGATTGCTCATGATCAATCGTGACCTCTTTCGCCGATGCAGCAGTTTGTCCTTACAACGACACGATTAGTGGGTCATTTATCGTGTGTGGTCGCGACTTCATTTGCTCCATGTTCCTTCAGTGTTTATGTCACGACCTCAATTACATGTCGCGACATCATTGCCTTCCTTTTCTCCCAGCTTCTGAGTTGCGAAATCAATTTTAGGTTGCGACCACTTTTCTGTCTGCATGATGACTTCATGTTGTGACTTTGATTTTCTTGGTAAGCAATTGGCGTTGTTGGTCTTCTTGCCTTCATATGTTTCAATTTGATGTCACGACTTCATGGTGATGTCGCGACCTCTTTTGCTTCCCATTTCTTTTCTTCTGGTTGCAACCTCAGTTCTAAGTTGCAGCGGAATTTCCTCCACACCCTATTTTTTAGTCGCGACCTCAAGGCGATAATAAGACTGCTCTTCATGCTTGGCTCTTCTTCATGTGTAACCTCGATGAAGTAGTCCACGACATGGTTTCGCAGGTCTAATCATTAAATGGTTGCGACTTAGTTTTCTTGTCGATGCCCCGTTACCTATTTTCATGTCGCGACCTACCTGGCATGCCAGCGACCTCAATTGGAACCTTTCATTGAAACTAGTTGCAACGTCTTTATTTGCGAGCCTCTCTTGTGGCTTTGTTGACGGATCCGTCACGACCTGAAGTGGTGTTGCGAGCATCATTTATAACCTTTTGAAATTCGCGTGACATCAAAGTGATGTCGTGACATGAATTTCTTCCTTTTATTATTTCCTTTCTTCTTCAAAGTGACTTTGTTGATATCGTGACTTGGAATGGCGGCAGCGGGCTTCTGTCGCGACCCAAATTTTCGGTTGTGACCTCGATTCTACTGCGGGCGATTTCTTCGATTTTTGCTAAGATTTGAACTTAGCTGTATTTTTTAACGCAAAATCGATTGAATCAATTATCCACTTTTTTGCAAACAAATCAACATTTATCTCATAATAAACTCAAAAAAATGGATTAAAAACCTAATGAGTTTTTAGACTCATCAATCATCCACTAGGATGGGTTTCCTTTTTTATGGTGTAATCCTTAGTTAGTTGCCTTTGCTTAGTTTTCTTTTAAAAACAAAAAATTAAAGAGAGAATTTGAGATTGCTGAATTTAGAGAGAAAAAAAATGTTGATTGATTGCTTGAGGTTGTAAATTATGATTAAGTTATCTCGGGCTTTGGGTTCTTCAAATCCGGCCTTGTCATGGCAAATTCAAAGGGGGGTTGTAATTGTCTCGATTTTTTGCTCGAAAAACCAGCCTATTGCTAATCCCCCGAACTCCGCTAGGTTCCTCTTATTAAATATAAATTGTGTTCATATTCTAGGTGTATAGTAAAGCAAAGATACTATCCTTTAGAGGTGTTTGATAAGTTTTCAACTCGATTATTTCGTGTTTCTAGGCAAGAATCAATCCCTTGGCACGCTGGGTCAAAGGTGCACTACCTAAGCACACAACATACCACTCAAACCTTGCCAAGTACCTATAAATCTAAGTGGAAGAGGAGAGATTCCTATACGAATAATTGGGGGAACTAAAACTACTACCATCTCTACAAGATATCCCCAATTGATGTATACATGACCTTCCAGCTTATAAAACAATAGAAAAACTTTACCTTTTGTATGAAGTGCTACCGTCCCCTTTGATCACCATCATGTGGTGGATCGGATCTACCTCACCTCGAGAAAAATGACTACTCATTCATGATGAGTCTTGACTCCTCCATGAGTGAAAAGAAAGACAAAAACAATAAAGGAAACATGTTGAAAGCGTCTATTAAAAACAGAGGAGAAAATCTCCCCAAAATTACAAAGAGAATAAATTAATGTGGCTAAAGTATGATGTTTTTGGTTTGATCTCCTAATCTCTATTTATAAGAGAAAAATTACATCTTAGAGGTTTGCTTCGTTATCAAGAAAGGTTTCTTTCCATATACAATCAAATTCCACAACGGAACCTGAAGCGAATTTCGCCTTTGGATAGTTAAGCGGAGTGAAATTTCGCACTGCTTCGTGGATGTAGTGCGAAATCAAATAGCGTGTGGTTGAAACTGAGAAGGAGTGCGAAAAAAAAGTGTTGTAATGCGAAATGCTCCAGATTCGTCTTTGAAACCTCCGTCTTCTCATGCAATCATGATATCAAAGTCCCAACTCGTTCGAATTGCTTTCAACAGCTTCTAAGCTTGGATAAGAGATCTCGAGATGTCTTCATTGTTCAACCTCATGATTCCAAGAGCCGTAAAAGTGCCTAAAAAGGCCTATAAGCGTACTTGTACTCAATGAAACCATTATTAGCAGATTTGGGGAGTAAAAACTCACATAATCGGGTAAATATGAATTCCCAACACAAAAAGGGTTTTAAAATTGGAAAATTAAGTATGTAAAAATCCCCTTTTTGAGCGAGCTTATTATACCTTCAACCACCTTATTGCTAGTCCCTTAGCAATGGACTAAGTGCAAATAAGGATAGGCGATCAAAACAATTTTGAAAAACTAAAAAACACATAAATAAATAAACATGCAAACATACAAGCTTGTGTTTCCTTCATCTATATTTTATTTTATGGGAAACTTATGTTTCATCACGTTGATTTGAGAATAATTGTAAAGTTGGTATAAAAAATACAAAATACATGGTTGAATATGATTTCATAAAAAATAATTGTGTTTTAGGTATATCATACCTATGTAATACATTAATAAACTGTAGGTACTATATGACACTATTAATTATGATAGAACCTATGACTATTAAGATAGTACTTATAGTTTATTAATAGGTACTACCATACCTAAAACATAATTATTTTCTAAGCAATACTCGATCATATATTTTTGCATTATGGGTCTTTTCTGATTATTCTCTGAATCGACGGCTCAAATTTCCCTTATTTTGTTTTTTATTAATTTATTTAGTTTGTCTTCATTCAGAAACGACCGCTTGCCAAAATAAAGCACGAGGCGGCAGGTATATCCATCTTATACCTAAGAACAAGTTATGTTGTCAATGAAAATTCATCGATACTTTAACCAGGCCTCATGAGAAAGCCATCATTTATTAATCTTTATCAAACTTATGTATATAACTTAAATATTCTTCCAATGAAACCAAATTCGGTTCCGCTCACTACTAAGTATATATATATATATATATATATATATATATATTTAATCAGAATCATAGAATACGGCGGGTTTTGTGCACACCTGAAATGTACCTTTAAGTCATACTACACGGACTAATCCCATTTGGCTGAGATGGACCCACGAGGACCGGTAAAGTTCTACGTAATACAAGCGCATTACTGGACTTTCGAACTTCGAGACCTCTTATTAAGATAGAGACCCCTGACCATGTCCACCCCATGTTTGATGGTATACATATATATATTAATTATAGCCTTGGGTATCAAGACTAGCATATAGCATATAATGATATGGTATATTGTTCCTGTGGCACAAATAATCATTATATAAATCTCCAAAACCATATGATAATGACAAAGTCGTTTTCGGATAGAATGGTCCAAAAAAGAAGGCGATTCACGTAACGTTATCTTCAAGATGGCTTGTCAAAACTACCATGCGACTCCCATACCTCATTGGACCTCTCCCGACTTTTCCATCATGACGATATAAAAATCCAAACAACCCTTTTCTCCCTCCCAATCCTTCTCTCTATATTTACCTATATCATGGCCTCCAGACTCTCAAATAGAATCATAACAACCTCAAAATCCATGGCTTCTTCGTCTTCTTGGTGCTCTGTTCTTGCCCTTGTATTTCTCTCTGTAATTTGTTAGGTTATATTGGAATCATCATCTCTTGTGGGTGAAAGTAAAGGGAATGAAACTTAGGACGAGCTTGTGATGGGTACACATAGTTGGAGAAGGAGAGACTCTTCACATGATCAGCGATAAGTGTGGGGATCCTTTCATAGTTGAGCAGAATCCTCATATTCATGATCCAGATGATGTGTTTCCTAGGCTTGTCATCAAGATCACTTGAAAATAAAATAAAAATGGATTGTCTGCTTAGAACCTGGTAGAGGGATAGATAGGCATGTCTATTAGGAATAAAAGTCTGCAGCATACTGATCAGTTGGTCTCGTTTGGGTCATTACAACGCCTTCAGGCTCTTATAAAGGTCATTGTCTTGTACATTGATAATAGCGCCTTCGGTCCTTATAGAGGTCATTGTCTTGTACAATGGTAACAACGCCTTCGGGCCTTATAAAGGTCATTGTCTCGTACAATGATAACAGCGCCTTCAGACCCTTATAGTTTCCCGTATCCACTTCTAAGGTATATGCAGGCATGAAACATAAAAAAAATGACAAAAATATGCAAATGACATGAATATGATAAATGATATGATATGAGAAGCATAACACTGCAATGTGATGATAAGTATACTGTGACAAGAACAAGAAGCAAAGTGTAAAATGATACGAAATGTATATGAATAATGATAAGAAATGAAACATGATATGATAGGTAAGTATGAGATATGTATAAGTATGTGTAAATGATATGTATGAAATATGTATATGCATGTGTCTAACGTGTGATGATCCTTATTAGAATTAGGTCTACCGTATTATTCCCCACCTTAAGCTATAAACTAACACAAAATGTTCATCAGGTGAGTGCAGAAGAAGGAACTAGAAGCCCGAACAATCCGCATCAGCAACCAAGGTCAACACAATACTAGGTGCCCACTGAAGACCTCTATGGTATATTTTGTATATGTATTTGTTTTTTGTAAACAATGTAAAGTTTGTAAATGTTGAACACTCCCATTTATGGAGTTTGAATATATTTTGTAATCCGCTGCTACAGAATATATTTCAAGTTAAATATTTAACAGTATATGAATGAACAAGTTTATAGTAAACAAAAAAAAATGTTATCTGAGTATTACAATTTAAGTAGTAATTGAGCGTTACAGATTCAGTACTATCAATAAACAATCGTGTGGCAATGTCAATTCATAGAAAATTAAATGAATAGTTAGGTGGCAGTACTAATCCATAGAAATTAAATAACCAATTTTGTATGTCGAGTTCATACTTGTCCATATCTTCGTCCCTTCTGTTCTACAAGAAGAGGGTCACCTCAAAGATTGGATTTGATGAAGATTTGAAGAATCAAGCCTGAAGTCCCTAGAGTAACCAGAATGTAGTTCGGACATGGACCATTCCACAATGTCTGAACGTGCGAGGCTAGGAGCGTCCGAACTAGGATCGGAATTGACGTGGGACGCAAGCCAATTTTGGAGTTGTGGAGGCCAAGGTACTTAGGGAGCAAGTAACCTATGGGCTTGAGACTATTTAGGCAAGCGGATAAAGATCAAATCAAGAAAATTGGATCATCTAAGCTATCAAACCAAAATTTGAATCAAATAAGGATTCTTCTCTGAAGAGGATTCTTGGGTGGCAAGTTTCCTATTTCCACGGTGATAGCTTAAGGGAAAATACAGATAATTCAAGGTAGGTTTGGAGTCATATTAGGATAATGACCTTATCTAGTCTTCCAAAACCGAATATAAAAAGACTTTATATTAGGGACTTTGGAAGATGCTCAACACCATTTTTGAGAGCAAAGCTTAAGGAAGAACAAGTGAAATCTGGACTTGCTGAAGGGGTGCAGAGTGCAACTACTCTCTACGGTATTGCACGTTAAAAGCCTTTCACCTTTCATCGTTTATTGATGTATTGTGGGGAATGGGTGTGAGATGCAATTGAGAGGGGAATAACGAGAGTCCATTCTAAATTTCATTATGAGTGATTAGGTGTCAAGAAGGGCCATGGGTAGAAAGGGAATCTTGTACCACATAAGACTAATTGTTACCTTGAATCAGATCAGTGTAAATCCTAGCATCAAGGCACAGCCACGAGGACGTAGGAAGTTACTGAGCCACGTAAAAATTTGTGTGTGCCTTTACTTTATTGCAATTATTTATATATGCTCTACACACACTCAATTGACTAAGTGGACTCTAGACGCACAAGAATAAGGTCCAGACTACACCATAGTTCGAACATGAAGGATTGTGGTCAAGAACACATACATTTATATCTATCAATTGGTATTAGAGCGAGTCATTCTACATTAATGAGTGAGATCCCAAGAGGCTCTCCTAGTTGGTGTGTGAATTTCATATGAACTTAATGAAGTACAAAATATCCTTGAAAAGCTTTTGACTTCTAGATCTCAAGAGGCTCTCCAAGTTTCAGGATGGAACATCCCAACCAAAGTTGAGAATGGGAAGATCATAATCAAGCTCGACAGGAATGGGCCGTGAAGAAAGAAGGCAGCAAAACTTCTTTGCTCTTCACGTTATTCAATGTGGAATTGAGGACAAGATGTTCGGATTCATTGCCTTTTCAAATTTTGCAAAGGAAGCATGTGACACTTTCTAAGAAATATTCAAGAAATCTATATATATAGATCTAAACAAAGGAGGAGATAGAGTCCTGAAAAGAGATTGATCTTAAATTTCTTGCTAAGATGATCAAAAGGATGAGAGCTCACATGAGAAGGAGCAAAACAAACAACCAATCAAAAAATCAATTCAATCAATTAGCAATGACAATCTATATCATCATTTTCTAACATTTCAATTAGCTTTCATCAATTTCAATACTATATTTCCAAGTTCTAGTCAAGTTTCTTTCGATTATTTAACACATTCCAACATTCTATTTTCAATTTCTAGCCAAGTTTCTTTCAATTCTATAGCACTGTTCATCTCATTCATTCTTAGTGCAATTTAGCATTTTTTTTCCAGCTTTCATTCCTATAATCTTTACATTTTTATGGCATTATGTATTTAGATTCCACGGAACTATCAAGGGAATCAGGGAACTCGCTTTGTCTGATTAAGAAGCTTGATTTTTAAGCGTAGTCTCAATTTGGAAACACTTGAATTTCCTGACTCGCCCGCAATAGCATTTTTTTATTTTATATGTTCGTATGAAAATCACAAAATCACTACAATAGTTACTTAATTACCATATTTCATGAAATCCTTTCAAATCTTTCAAAAAGAGAATAAGATGTTTTAAAATTACATTCACTCCTACAAATTTCAAATCGTCAATGGCTGCCCAGGGTAGAAAGACATTAATTAGTCTAATGCATCAATGTTAATAAATTATTATTTGTTTAATTACATTATTATCATTTCTTTGCTTTTCTTGAAGTGTCTTACTCACAAGTCGCAACCTCCACCATTAAATGTGACTATTTATTTATCATTTTGCTCACTTGACCAATAACCGTCTTACATATTTATTTATTATGGTTTATCATGTAAGTGTTGAAGAGTTTTTGGTTCACATAGGAATTATTATTATTTTTGTTTGTGTTTGTATAGAAAGATATAAAAATACTCAAACAATAACTTAATTTTTCTTTTTTTTAACGAGACAAAGGATCGTGCATCAGATAAACCCTTAGGGGTTTTGAACATGAAGACAATTGATTCAATCTTTTAATTTACTAGCATCGTGATCTTATAATGCAAATGCAAAGTGAATAGGTAATTTAAAAAGATTATAAAAAAACATAAATATTAAAAAATAAAATACAAAAAGAAGGCTATTAATTATCGAATGGAAAATATAACAAATTTAGAAGGTAAGTGGGAGTGGGAGAAAGAAGGAAAAGTAGGACTTTATTGTATTTCTACCTTAACATGAAAAGAATGAAAATTTCTCACGAGAATGATGGCTAGAATTTTGATAGAAAGGATTAAAGTTTCCTTCCTCATTTATTAAGTCAACATTAGAACTTGCACTTCTTCAACCAACAATCTCTTGTTGCTCTAATTGTTGTTAAAGTTGTTCCACTTGTCTTCGCAAAGGAATATAGTAAGGGTTTAATAATCATCACTCTAAAAAATCCACCAAAAAGATACAGAGGTAAGAAAAGAAGGAAATAACTCACTTCTTGAAAACACTAGAATTCAATTTTTGCTTAGTTGCCAAAAGACTTACATCCATGGGTTTTTTTTGTCACTAAAACAAGCCTATTTTCCAAGCTATAATTAATGAAAATTAAATAATACAAATTATCAAGACATAGGAGAAGTAAAAATTAAACCTACAATTTTCAAAGCCATAGGAAAATGAAAAAAAACTACTAAAAACTAAAAGTTTTCCCTGTATAGAAAAGCCATTAGAATCTTGACTCAAATATCTTTCCAAAGATATATTATTCTTCCATTAAAACTTAATAAATTCCAACCAGAATTTCCTTGGAAATGTACTAATTTATTTTGAGATGACTGTTTCTTAAAAAATTATCAAATAAGTTCCACCAATTCACACACTTCGGCGTCATTGTAGCATCAAAAAGAGTGTTTTTTAAGATGATTTAACATAAGGGTTAGAACGCCTTATGTTATAGGCATTTGCAGGAGTTCGATTTTATGTGGGGACTGATACTATTTGTAATAGCCTTTAATTATTAAAAAAAAAAAAACATAAGGGTTAGTCATTCAAATACAAAGGACATTAAATAAGAAAAAAAGGGTCAATTTATTATTACCACATTTCTTGGAATCCTTTCAAATCTTTCAAAGAGAGAAAAAAACGCTTTAACAAAAAGGTAATTCAAAATCCATTCTCCCACAAATTTCAAGTCGTCAATGATGACTGCCTTGGATAGAAAGACGCTAGCTAGTGTAATGCATCAATATTAATAAATTATTGTTTTTTTTTTGTTTTTTTTTATGATAGTGAATATTCGGGTTAACTTTAAATTCTGCTTCGATTAATCTCCCTTAAGACCTAAAATTAACAATCGAAGTATAACGGTCGGGGTCCAGTTGACCATTATGCGCCAGCTTGTGTGTCATATCATGAGACTTCATCCATAAGTAAAAATAATAACATTGGCTCTGCGTCATACTATTAAAATACATTCAACTATATTATAATAATAGTCTCAAAAGTTATTCTGTCCAGCTCTTATCTAATGAGCTTATAAATTAAAATTAAGAATTCTAATACGTGTTTTTATAAAATATATCTATTAAAGTCACATATCGGCTTTTCTTACTCCCATGATCTCACGATGGCGTCGTCTTACGGCTTATTTCCTTAATGGCGAAAGGGAGATCCTAGCAGGGTGAGCAATACCAGTGGTGATAATCTCTACTGGGTGTGCATCCCCAAGTGCCGTATATAATGGCAACGAAACGCATTGAAGTAAAACATATAATTCTCTTTCGAAATCTTCTACGTGAAATGGTTGAAAATGTGACTCACTTGCTTTAAAAACACCCCGAGTCGCCATTTGACGCTCCTGGCATTACTGGCGAGTGTGAGAAAGCGGTATTTTAAAGCAAAGTTTTGTTATAGAAAATATCTTCTGGGGATTTCGGTAAAATGCGATGGTGGCCGCCAGGGTGTGAATTCTTTGGGTGATTACCGGAAGCGATCGTGGGCGTTGGACAACTCTCCCGAAGGCAATTATTCGAAAATCTTCCTTTGAAATTCATTTCGCAATGATTTTTCCTTTACTAACTTTCGTATAAATTGCAACCAGCGCGCATTATTACAGGTTATACTGGTGCATATGAAATGCGTTATCTGTTTCATACAATAGCGTACCCGATATATCGATCGTACATATATTGACAAAGTCATCATAGCAGCATATTTGTTGTTCGCCACTTGATAACGTCGCGAATTGAAATTTCGCATTGGCTAATCGATGTTTATTTCTGACCATTTCCGCGCGCGTTATATTTCGTATAATTCAAGCGTCATGCTAACACATTAAATTTCATGCGTTAACGATTCTTTTCCGCCGCGCTTTTTCACATTAATTTTTAAGCAATATTTTACAAACAACAGCGCATGGGCCAAATTTAATTGGCCCGTCAATAGGACTATTTGAAGTCCCTAAGCGATTACATGGGGTGTCCAAAGCTGTCCAAAAATTCAGCATTGGTTATAGGAAGGTAGAAAACTCACGATGGAATTTAAATTTGAAGCATCCGACCCGCGATTTAACACCTGACGAGGCACCTGAGGACCATTTGTCAAGAGATCAATGTCGGGATTGTCCCAACGAGTCCCGAAATTTTTAAACATGCGATCCGATTTGGGCTGATCAACTCAGCGCATTTCTCTTATAATCGAATAATTAACAAAGCTCTTAAGCGAAAATAAGCGAAAGTGAGAAGACACTGCCTCAGAAGATTCAGCTATAGCAGAATCTTGTGGCGTAACCGCTACTTAGTGGGGAGCAAACTCTTCTTGGGCACCGTAGGGTTCGACGGTCAGGTGCAGAAAATTTAGAGAAAAGTTCGACTCCAAATCGCTCCTTTCTCTATGCTCCTTTCCTACATCTAATTTTCCTCGAACCGTTTGGGAGAAGAAATGATCGAATTTGGGTCCTACTCACTTGCCACATGTCCCAGTAAATCATTGGTGAAGAACTTTAGTTAAACTATCATTTATCACATCCTACTTTTCGGATTTTAAGTCAGATGGCGTAAATGTCGTGTCGTAGCTATGACCTTATGAGCTCATATTTGATTAGTGCACTTTGACGTGTGGCGGCTATGAATGCATTTCAATATGTCGAGTGTCATGTGCAATTCTTGTCAAAAAATGTAAAATTCCGACTGTCATGGAATTGGATGAAATTCGACATGATAGTTAGATTTGTGAGCGGTCGTGATGAAGTCGGGTTTAGGTCGTACGAGATTTAGAAAAGGTCGGGATTTTAGCAGAAATTATCGTTTAAACTTTTTCGAGAAAATTAGGATTTTATCGGGTTTTGTCGAATAAATCTTGAATAGTCACAAATGAACAAGATCGATAATTATTGGAGAGTAAAATCAAGATCAAATCAATCGAACTACCTCTTTCAAGATTAATAAATTATTATTCCCTTACCTACATCATTATCATTTCTTTGGTTTTCTTGGAAGTGTCTTAATCACAAGTCGCAACCTCCACCACCACATGTGACTGTTTATTTATCATTTTACTCACTAGACCCTACCAACCAGTCAAGATCCTCCCACTACAGCCTTCGTTATTATTTTAATTCAAAAGAACAAATCGTCTTCCAACCTTCACCCTCATCAAATAATATACTACCCACACTTCATCGATTAACCAAATATGCTCTCTGCACTTCAACCCACCTTCCCATTTTTCACTTAATTATTATTTTTTAATAACTAAGTCGAATATGTATTAAGAGGCACAAAACAGCCCGCAAAAAAGTAATAGGACTTACACAAACAGCCAACAAAACAAAAAAAATAAAAAAGATTCCTAAATCTCCGGACATAATCAATCCACAAAATATACTATAGAGGAGAAACCGTGAAACAAGAAAACAAAAGACCAAGTCAAAAAATTCAATTTAATTCCATGAACAACTACCTCGTTGATTTTGAAAGCTCTTATATTCCATTCACGTCACACGGTTTAGAAAAAACAACTCCTTATTTCTAATCCTTTCCGCACAAAAAAAACACTTAAAACGAAGTGTCATAAATCACCTAAAACATTCCAAATAAAGAAAAAAGGAAGTGTAACAAATAAACCTAAAACATTCCAAATAAGGACAAAACGAAGTGTGATAAATCACCTGAACCAGAAAGTGATCAAATGATTAATCCTCTTTTCCGTTAAGAAAACACTTATTTGCCACGCCCACTCCCTTTTTTGAATTTTTCAAAAGACAAAATTTTATTCCAATAAGACTTCAAAAGCAAAAACCCTTACCACTATTTTTGATGTGACCCAAATGTTCCAAACCACTTAATTTTATTATTATTATTATTATTATTATTATTATTATTATTATTAGACGAGCAAAACAGCCTCTTCAAGCACAACATTTATTTTTTTTGTTTGTGGGTTTTTTTAGGGTTTTCATGAAATTTTGAGTTATTATTTCGTCTTTTAAAATTACCTACTTTCATTATTGGATAACAAATCATTTAAAATATAAAAATAGAGAAGAATTGGCAAAAAAAAAGGAAAATATGTAAACAAGATTCACCATATATATATATGCTCCTATAAAAAAAAGTGAAAAAGAAAATGAAAAAAGTAGACTTTTGATTGTACAATGGAACAAAAATAATAATTAGAAAAAGTGAGAGAAGGGAAAAGTAGAGTGTTAAAAGAAAAGGTCAAGGCTGCTGCAGTGCAATTAATGGTAGAGGATACCCACACCGCCATCCTTCAGATTTCTTGAGGGAGATCAGAAGATATAGAAGTTGGCTCAGAACCTCAAGACCCTTTTTTTTTTTAACAATCCAAGCATGGCTTCCACTAGTAGTTCCCAGATACCCTCTTCATTTCAGCTAGCTAGCTTCATCTTTTAATTACAAATGGAGGTACAAATGTGTTCTTGGGTTTCAAGGCGAAAGATACCCGCAAACTTTACCTCATCTCTATTGAGCTGGATCAATGGCAACATCAAAACCTTTAAGAGACGATGAAGAGCTTCAAGGGGAAGGAGGAATTTCACCCCAGCTTTTAAAAGCTATTGAAGGATCAAGGATCGCCATTATTGTCTTCTCAAAAACCTATGCTGATTCCAAGTGGTGCTTGGATGAACTCGTCAAGATCATGGAGTGCGAGAAAGAAAAGGGGCAAAAAGTTTTTCCTATTTTCTATCATGTAGAGCCGTCCGAAGTCAGGAACCAAACTGGAATTTATGGAGAAGCATTTAAGAATCACGAGAGAAACGCAGATGAGGAAGAAGAAGAAGATAGAGGAGTGGAAGACTGCCTTAAGGAAAGCTGGTCAATTGAGTGGATTTCCTCTGCATGATAGGTAATCCCTACTTTACTTTCTTCCAATCTGATTTCTCGGATACTAAGAAGAGAAAAATAGAAAAATAAAATTTTGATTTTGATTTTCTCATATTTAATTATTATTTAAAAATAAAAATAAAAATGAAACTTCATTAAATATGCAACTAAACCACTTTTTACATTTATATGATCATAATTTAGCTTCACTAAACGATACTTTATCCTTGTTTCTATTGGCAAACTGATTCTAGCTCATTTCATATTTTAATGTATTTTCTAATGGACAGATCTGAGTCAAAGTTTATTGAAGAAATCATTGGTGAGATTAGAAGATTAATTCCAAAGCTGGTACATGTTGGTGAGAACATAGTTGGAATGGATGAAAATTTGAAACATGTGAAGTTATTGATAGAAACACAATCCCATGAAGTGAGCATGGTTGGGATTTATGGCATTGGTGGGATTGGTAAAACTACCATCGCCAAGGTTGTTTATAATGATATGTTAGATGAATTTAAACATCACAGTTTTGTTGAAAATGTGAGAGAGAAATCTAAAGATGAGCATGGTTTGCGTCAATTACAAGAAGAACTCCTCCGTGGTATCCTAATGGATAAAAATCTGAAGTTAAGCAATGATAATCAAGGAATCCATATGATAGAGGATAAGTGTTGCTTGGAAAAGGTTCTTATCGTTCTTGATGATGTAGATTGTCCAAAACAACTAAAATTCTTAGCTCCGAGTTTTGAGCGGTTTCATCAAGGAAGCATAATCATCGTGACTACGAGAAATAAACGTTGCTTAGATATGCATATGTCATATCCATCATATGAGGCTAGGGGATTAGCACACGACCAAGCGTTGGAACTCTTTTGTTGGAATGCCTTTCAACAAGACCATCCAAAAGACAATTATGTGGGCCTCTCTAATTGCATATTGAATTATGCTAAGGGCCTTCCACTGGCTCTTGTAATTTTGGGTTCTTTTCTTTTTCAAAGGGATGTGGATGAATGGGAGAGCACATTGCATAAACTAAAAGCAAACCCTCTTGAGGATGTTCAAAAGGTACTCCAAATAAGTTATGATGGACTCGATGAAAAATGTAAGAAGTTGTTCCTTGATATTGCCTGCTTCTTCAAAGACCAAGATGAAACATTTGTTACAAGAATTCTAGAAGGTTGCAACTTTTATCCCAAGATTGGACTAAGAGTTCTTGATGAAAGGTGTCTCATTTCTATGTCGGGTGGTACTACAAGGATGCATGACTTGTTACAAGAAATGGGTTGGGCGATTGTTCGCCAAAATTATCCAGGGCATCCCGAAAAATGGAGCAGATTGTGGGAATATAAAGATATAAAAAATGTATTTACAACAGATATGGTAAGAGAAAAAAATGAATATGCTTGAGATCTAAAGATATATAAAAGATTCAACAAGATTTATCTTTATTATTATTATGGAGTGTGATTATGTTTTCTATAATTTTAGTGAATCTCTATGCATCTTACACTACTTGTTGTCAAACCTTCTTTCCAGGGAACCAAAAAAATTGAGGCGATATTCCTAAATCAGACTATAGCAAAACCTATGCAACTTCCTGGGGAAGCTTTTAGAAAAATGAATCGACTTAGATTGCTTATTGTCAAAAGCGAGACGGTGAAGCTTTCTCAAGATTTTGAACTGCCTTGTCCTGATTTAACATATTTTTGTTGGTATCACTACCCTTTAGAATCTATGCCATCAAATTTTCATGCAGAAAATCTTGTTGAACTTAACCTCCAATTCAGCAAGATAAAATATCTTTGGAGAGAAAACATGGTAATGCTATTATTTAGTTTTATTTTTTCCTCTAGACTAGCTTTAAGTCTTTTGAAGTTTGCTTATTGAAACAAATTTTCTTTTGTTACAGTGTGCAAGTAAGTTAAAAACCATTGATCTTAGTTATTCCAAGCATCTGGTTGATATTTCGAGCATCTCAAGTGTGCAAACTTTGGAGATTCTAACCTTAAAAGGTTGTCCCATAGTTACTTAAATGTTCACCTATGCGTTAATATTATTATTAGAGTTTTTTTATCAGCTGTTTTCTTGAATTTAATAGGGTGCACAGCGCTCATGACTCTTCCAGGGAATCTTCATCAGTTGGAATGCCTTCGAACTCTCTCATGTGTTGGTTGTTCAAGGTTGAAGAGTTTTCCAGAAATCGAGGGAGATATGGGTAGGCTAAGAGAACTTAATTTAAGTCTAACTTGTATCACAGAATTACCATCATCTATTATGCATCTGCATGGACTTGAAGACTTGGATTTGAGTTATTGCATAAACCTCATGAATCTTCCGAGCAGTATCTATAGTTTGGGCTCTCTTCAAACTCTCTTGCTAAAGGGGTGTTCAAACCTAAAGGGCTTTCCAGATGTCAATATTGGAAATTTAAAAGCTCTTAAATTGTTGGATTTGTCAGGTTGCAATTGCCTTAGGACTCTTCCAGCAACCATTGGCAATTTGAGCTCTCTTGAAACTCTTGGGGTTAGAAATGGTCCAAAACTCAAGGCAATATTAGAGGTGAACATAGGGGTTGATTTAGGCTCCTTAAGATCTTTAAATCTAACTTCTCTCATTTTAAAGTCAGGAGTAGTATGGAGTAACGGCTGCTTCTCCTCATTAAAAACATTAAGTCCGCGGTACGATCCAATGGAAGAAGAGATCCTCAATTACATTTGCCCCTTGTCGTCACTCATGGAATTATCTGTAAAAAATTCCAGCCTTAAGGAACAGTGCATCCTCAATGATGGTTTCCGCCTATCATCATTACAAATATTATCTCTAAGGAATCTCCATTTAATGAAACGAGGAATCCTTTGTGACATTTTCCATCTATCTTCATTGGTAAATTTATCTCTTAGTAACTGCAAGCTAAAGGAAGAAAGAATCCCCAGTGATATTTGGAAACCATCTTCACCGGCTTTAGTTTATCCTCCTAATCGCACCAATGGAAGAGAGATCATGAATCATATTTGCTACCTATCATCGTTTGGAAAAAGATCTCCATGGAGCCATTTCAAGAGCACACCGCCGGGCATCGCCACTTTACAAGCTAAGAGCCCTTAACTTGAGTCACTGCAAGAACCTTGTACAAATTCCAGAGCTTCAATCAAGTCTACGACTTTTAGATGTGCATTGTTCAAATGGTATTTCTTCAAGCACCTCATTTCTGCAGATTCAGTCTCTGATCAATTTCTTCAAATCAAAATCAATTCCTGCACGTAGACTCCAGCACATATTCCTTTATCTTTTTCTTCTTCGCTTCTACTAAAAATATATATATATATATATATATATATATATTATCTTTGTATCCATTGATTTTTATGGTGCTTTAGTGTGCACCCCCAATTTCTATCGATATTCTTCTGAAGGCAATGGAACTAGTATTGTAATTCCTAAGAGTAGTGGAATTCTAGAGTGGATAAGGCATCAAAGTATAATAAAGAAGTAACTTTGAATCGACTTATTGTTACAAGCAAAGCTCCTCCAACTTGCATGAGAGTAATGACTTGTTGGGATTTGCTTTGTGGTGTGTTTATCCATCTGCCCATGAATCTCAGAATAAATCAGTTCATATGTTTGAGATTGAACCCGATGATGGATCTACCTTGAAGTTCTCCTGTCATTTGATGATCCGAGGTGTACCATATCATTCGCATATATGATCTTTTCTCATTTGATTCCTACTGTGTTAATGATGATGTATCAGATACAGTGTGATATATTAATCCCAAGGCAATTATTGAACAGCATGTACCAATCAATGGACACATTTCATGGCTTCATTTCATGGTTCCCTAAGGATGGAAGAGTGCGGGATCCGTCTTATATATGCAGGAGATTATGAATGGAAGCATCCAATGATGGCAAAAGGCAGTACTTCTCATGGGAATTTCGGGGAGCATGGATCAAATAAACAGAAGGATACTAATGGTAAAAGCTCAGAATAAAAGGAATCCCACTGAACAGATGCCCTGTGAGAGGAGTCACACAGTACAAGGTTCACAATAAAAGGCATCACCAAGTCTCTGTCTACTGGTAATTCATCTTACCTTCTCTTTTGATACCATGAACGCACACTTCAATTGCACACCTCCCAAGTTTGTTTTTAACTTTTTCTCTCTCTTCAGTCATCTCTTTCTAGATTATTCTGCATTTTCTTCATTCTCATGTTAGAAATTTCAGCACTGGAAAACAAAGTCAGAATAGAGATGGTTCCCTCCTTCTTAATGTATAAGAGGTGATGAGATCTTCACGATTGCTTTTTCCTTTTTTTTTTTGAAAGTCTTCTAATGATTATTTAGTTTCAATATTTGCAGTTTTGAGGGTGTAAGTAGATTCGCCTAAACATACACTTCAAAAAGCTAAAGCAATGCCAAAAGCTACTACTAGCGGGAGTCGCCTGGTGAAAATGAAAGGTGAAAGAGCCACAAGCTCAATTTAGAGCTACAAATGATATCTACCAAGAAGCACATTTTCACTGTTGAGTTTGAGGAAAATTTATCTGGGGAGGTATGGTCTATAATCTATGCAAGGAAATATGATAAATTCACCTTACTTGACACTTTCGTTTCTTTTGCTCTTCTTGTCTCTTTTAACTCGGTTTCAAGTTCTATCATAAATGCAGTTAGCTTTATTTCAACTACTCGGGATATTTTATATTGTCCTTCATGTTGATCTTTAGGATTACTTTGTTATGTATCTATTAAAGTAATACAAAACTTTGTTAAGAAGATAAGATGTTCTACTATTCTATTAGTCATTTGTATATAATTTGGGTGGTATGTACTGATATACAGTATAGAGAACAGATCAGTACTTAATGCTGCTTTCTGTGCTACAAAGGGATTCTGTTATACAGAGGGATGGAAAGACCATGGTCCCAGATGACTGCAAGGTTCTAGAGAATATCAGAGTATTTTTTAGATTGCTCATAAAAACCAAATGGATGTACTCTGCTAGCATTGGTGGCAGCTTTGTTACACCCTTTTTTGTGCATACTGCTCATAAATAGATCTGATTCATAATCTAGTTTGCAGCCTTATAAAGTAGTTTTATTCTGTCTTTTCAAAAGGGGAATTCGTCTGATACTTGTAGTTTAAACTTGACAACCTGCAGGTCCAGAGGCTATTGAATCTACTAAAGGACATCGGTTGCCTTTATAAGTAATCTGTTACTTAATATTAATTAATACTGGTACCCCTGTGGAATTGGTAAGTTTCTGAATTCCTGGTAAGATTGTCTTGTACAACTATATGAGAGGTGATAAGCCTCATATATACAATTAGAGAGAGAATGGAATAGGAAACTAACTCCTAATTTACAGTCATGAAAAAGGAACTAACCCAATCATTCAAAGATTACAATTATTTTCCTAAAACAACAAGGAGAGTCAACGCATCATTCTAACACTACCCTCAAGTTGGACCATAGATATCAATCTTGTCCAACTTGGATAGGTGTTCTTCAAATCTAACCTGCAGGTGCTCTTAGTTAGCAAATCCGGCAATATCCCTTGATGCTGTTAAAGGCATGATATTCATATTAAATCCAAATCTTATGTTTGAGCTTAGGAGAGCTATCATTTTAACATGGTATCAAAGCCTGATTTGGCAGTTCCTGTCTGCACTACCTTTTGCAATTTATTCCCCATTTGTTGATTTAAAAGTCCATGGAGAACTCTATTTGGTTTATTTGACTCTCCATATGTGGGTATGGAGTTGCACGTGGGGGAGGGTGTTAATGACATGATATTCATATTAAATCCAAATCCTATAGGCTTTAACTTTTAGGAGACTTGGTCATTTAACATATGTAATATAGGGTATACACACAAGCCCTTCTTCAGTCTTCTCTTTAATGAAATGTCTATCTACCTCTATGTGTTTTGTACAATCTGGTGAGTTAGATTGTGAGCAATACTGATGTTGACTTGTTATCACAGTACAACATAGGATTCTCAATTTGAAGAGAAAGCTCATCCATGATTCTTTTTTACTATGGAAGCTCACATATTCCTTGTGCAAGAGCTCGAAGTTTAGCCTCAGCGTTGCTTCTTGCTACCACTGGTTGCTTTTTCTCCTCCAAGTCACTAGGTTACCCCATACAAGAAAAGTACACAATTCTCTAGTAGACCTTTCATCACTAGCTGACTCAGTCCACAAATCAATATCACTCAAAGTGGAATGCCTCTATCTTGAATCATTTTATTTGAAAAAGTTCCTTCCTAGAGTTCCCTTGAGGTATCTCAAAATACTGTGAATTGCTTCTAGATGTTCCTCATAAGGCTCATACATAAATTGGTTGACCACACTGACGGCATAAGCAATATCATATCGTGTATGTGACAGATAATTAAACATCCCACCAACCTTTGATACCTTCCTTTATCAACAGGGACCTCTCCCTTCTTATACCCCAACTTGTGATTCTCTTCAGTTGACATAGCTGTTGGTTTACTTTCCAGACAACCTGTCTCTCTCAGCAGGTCAATGATATATTTCCTTTGTGACACATAAATCCATTTCTTTGATCTTGCAACTTCCTTACCAAGAAAGTACTTCATAGGTCCAAGGTCTTTGATTTCAAATTCTATGGTTAGAACCCTCTTCGCCTTCTTCTCGCTCGTTGTACTGCCCCCATAAAAGAATTTCATCAACATACACAATTATGACTGAGATTTTCTCATCTCGAGTCTTCCTAAAAAACAGAGTATGATTAGTTTGAGCTTGAGTCTAGCCATATTTCTTCACCTTCTTTGAAAAACGATCAAACCAAGCTATAGGAGATTGTTTGAATCCATAAAGGATCTTTTTCAGTCTGGAAATCAAGAGTATTATACCATAGGCATTTTCAAAACCAAGAGTATCCATAAAAACTTCTTCTGCCAACTCCGTGTTTAGAAAAGCATTCTTGACGTACAGCTGTGAAATCTTCCCATCTAAATTAGCTGCAATTTGTGTTGAGCTTTGCTAATGGGGCGAATGTTTCTTGGTAGTCTATCCCATAGGATTGTGTGAATCCTTTCACAACCAAGCAAGCCTTGAGCCTTTCAATTGAACCATCTGAATTATACTTCACTGTGAATACCCACTTGCACTCCACTGTTTTCTTTCCCTTTGGTATCGACACACACTCCCAAGTTCGATTTTCCTCCTGTGCTTTGATCTCCTCCATGACTGCTGCTCTCCATTCTGGAATACTCAATGCTTCTTGGATTCACTTGGGAATTGCTATACTGGTCACATTTGTAGCAAAAGTCTGATAGGAAGGAGATGTAAAATCACAGTAGCACATATAGTCTGAAATCACAGAGAAGTACCAGTTCTTTTTCATTTTCTAAGAGCAATAAGAATTTCTAGATCCTCGACAAGTGTTGAATTACCTGGATTTTCACAGCCAGCATGATCTACAGGAGAGTTCTGATTTGGCCCATCATTAACAGCTGGTGGAGATCCAATGACTGATTCTGCTCAAGTGTGTGAATTTCTTCATCTTACCTTCTTTTCCGACTCTCGTAGACAAGTAATTCTGCTCAAAGATTACAATTATTTTCCTAAATAAACATTCCTAAAACAACAGGGAGAGTCAACGCATCATTCTAACATTACCCTCAAGTTGGACCATAGATATCAATCTTGTCCAACTTGGATAGGTGTTCTTCAAATCTAACTCGCAGTGCTTCCATGGTTAAGAAATCCGCCATTATCTTTGGATGCGTTGTTAAAGATATGATATTCATATTAAATCCAATCTTATGTTTGAGCTTTAGGTGTTTCTGGTCATTTAACATAGTATCAAAGCCTGATTTGGCAAGAAGTCTTGGGTTCAAACCACCTTTTTGCAATTTATTCTCCATTTGTTGATTTAAAAGTCCATGGAGAACTCTATTTAGTTTATTTGACTCTCCACATGCAAGTATAAGGTTGCACGTGAGGGACGGTGTTAGTGGCATGATATTCATATTAAATTCAAATCCTATAGGCTTTAGCTTTTAGGAGGGTTGGTCATTTAACAAATGTAATATAGGGTATACACACAAGCCCTTCTTCAATCTTCTCTTTAATGAAATGTCTATCTACCTCTATGTGTTTTGTAATGACCAGAGTTAGATTGTGAGCAATACTGATGCTGACTTTGTTATCACAGTACAACATAGGATTCTCACCTATAGTGAGAAAGCTCATCCATGATTCTTTTTAACCATAGAAGTTCATATATTCCTTGTGCAAGAGCTCAAGTTTAGCCTCAGCTGTTTTCTCATACCACTGGTTGCTTTTTCTCCTCCAAGTCACTAGGTTACCCCATATAAAAGTACAATACCCTCTAGTAGACCTTCTATCACTAGCTGACCCAGCCCAATCAACATCAGTGAATGCCTCTATCTTGAATCATTTTTTTGAAAAAGTTCCTTTCCTAGGAGTTCCCTTGAGGTATCTCAAAATACTGTGAATTGCTTCTAGATGTTCCTCATAAGGCTCATACATAAATTGGTTGACCACACTGACGGCATAAGCAATATCAGGTCATGAGACGGATAATTAAACGTCCCACCAACCTTTGATACCTTCCTTTATCAACAGGGACCTCTCCCTTCTTATACCTCAACTTGTGATTCTCTTCAGTTGACATAGCTGTTGGTTTACTTTCCAGACAACCTGTCTCTCTCATCAGGTCAATGATATATTTCCTTTGTGACACATAAATCCCTTTCTTTGATCTTGTAACTTCCATACCAAGAAAGTATTCCATAGGCTCAAGGTCTTGATTTCAAATCTATGGTTAGAACCTTCTTCATTCTTTCTCATTCGGTTGTATCATCCCCTATAAGAAGAATATCATCAACATACATAATTATGACTGAGATTTTCTCATCTCAAGTCTTCCTAACAATTAGAGTATGATTAGTTTGAGCTTGAGTTAAGCCATATTTCTTCACCGTCTTTGAAAAACGATCAAACCAAGCTCTAGGAGATTGTTTGAATCCATAAAGGGATCTTTTCAGTCTGAAAACTATATTAGTACCATAGGCATTTTCAAAACCAAGAGTATCCATAAAAACTTCTTCTGCCAACTCCCTGTTTAGAAAAGCATTCTTGACGTATAGTTGTGAAATCTTCCCATCTAAACTAGCTGCAACAAAGAGAAGAAATACAAATAGTGTTGAGCTTTGCTAATGGGGCTAATGTTTCTTGGTAGTCTATCCCATAGATTGTGTGAATTTTCAACCAAGCAAGCTTTGATCCTTTCGATTGAACCATCTGAATTATACTTCACTGTGAATACTCTACTTGCACTCCACTGTTTTATTTTCTTCCTTTGGTGCTCATTTTCCTGTGCTTTGATCTCCTCCCATAACTGCTGCTCTCATTCTGGAATACTCGATGCTTCTGGATTCACTTGGGAATTGCTATACTGGTCAGATTTGTGGCAAAAGTCTGATAGGAAGGAGACAAATTGCTATAGCACATATAGTCTGAAAAACGATGAGAAGTACCAATTCTTTTTCATTTTCTAAGAGCAATAAGAATATCTATATCCTCAATAGGTGTTGAATCACCTGGATTTTCACAGCCAGCATGATCTACAGGTGAGAGTTCTGATTTTGGCCCATCATTAACAGCCATGGAGATCCAATGACTGATTCTCTGCTCAAGTGTGTGAATTCCTTCATCTTCTTTCTTTTCCGAATTCTCAGCAGATGCACTTTAAATTCTGAACACTAACTCATTTCTTTAGTGAGTGACTGACCACCTAGGTACAGTGTATTTCTTGATCGGAAAGAGGAATAAGAGCAGCCATGGTGCTGAGAGGAGCAGGGTAAGAGTTGATCAGCTGGCTGAGCTTGAACTTTCTTGAGGTAGGAAAGGTATCATCCCAAAATTCAAACTCTCTTCTATGGTCACATTTTCTCCTATTAATACTTATAGATAACTTAGAGATATCATGCGATAACGATTGGATAATTGACCATATTATCTTCATTAATACCAAAAAAATTATTAGATTCACATCATTTTCTTTTATCATAACCACATCATATTATTAGTCATCTCATTATTTGTGCAAATCAAAACCATATCTTTGAGTTGGTATGTTATTTTCTGTTATCATGATTGAATCTTACCATTAGTGCTTCTACCATTTTTTGTCATCATAAATATACCTTCTTTTATTTTATATCAATTAAGAAATGATACCTTCTTTTATCATTATCCCCCTTTTATGGTCATTGTTTTCATCGACTGAGAGATGGATCTCTTCTTCTCGTTCCTAATGTACTTCATACTCTTCTCTGTATCTCTAACAATAATCCTTCTTTCTTCCATACTCAGATCTTCCGGCGCAAAGCTTCCACCTGGTCGGACAGGATGGCCGGTAATCAGTGAAACTTTGGAGTTTGTCTTCAAAGCTAGGATGGGAATGTCAGGAATTCTTAATCGCATAACCACATGTTTTTAGTCTAACAATATCATAAACAGTTTATGAATCCCAAGATATAATTCGAATCACGCTTAATAAAGTAAACCTTAAATAATCACAAGTTTCTACCCATTTAATTCAAGAGAAAGTTTTTATAAGAGAAGCTTAATTTATATTTATTGTCAGCGTTGTCGAATGTACGGGTTAGATCTTTCGATTCAACACTATCTTAATGACAACAGTTTGTCTCTCTTCTAGTGATGGGGATGTAGATAAGAAGAAGAACTAGGGTTCTTTCACTGTAGGGAAACTTTAATGTCATACTAGGTTAGATATTTATAATTTGATCCCTCATCAAATTAGAAGTATCCTTAATGTATCACACATTAATTCTATGACAATTATATCCTTAAGCCAATTATTTAATTCCAATTAGATCACTTTAGTTAAGCTTAATTAAAATTGATAGCATAAACATATTTAATATTTAAGTGATGATCAAAACGAAATTAAGTTTTTTAAATCTTTAATGTCTAATTACGCAGGCAAAATATAAGAGCAAGAAATTAAAATAAATAAGGGGCATCAGGAAAATGCTGTCGAAGTTTTGGAAGACTACACCCATTCTTCGAGTGCCACATGCAATCGAGGTTCATTAAAAAATCGACCATTATAAACACAATCTCAAACTTACAATCAAAGAATCTCTTATCGACAATGTCGCAGAAAGCACTTGTCGACATGCTTAAGCTCGAACTTACAATCAAAGAATCCTTTATTGACAATGTTGTTTTAAAGAATCTTCTAAGTGACCTAGTTAAACGAATCACTCGTCTTTTCGAGAATCTTCAAGGATCTCTTCTCAATTCAACCTGCATTGGGCATCCTTTTCATATACAGAACTAAAATCACAATAAACATGATTTTGAGTAATAATGAAATTTATGGATTAGGAAAAAAGATTAGGCAATTAAGATAAATAAAGATAAAAAGGTAAAATAAAAATCTGAACTTAAGAATAAAATTATTTTTATTATAAGTTATATTAATAAGTTATTTTATAAAACATATTTAATCTATTTAATGATTTAAACTAAATTATTAAAGGGGGAATTATGTAACCTTGTAATGAAGCACCTAAAATAGGAAAATAGAAACCTAGTTCTTCAAACAAATCCAAACATGTAATAAAATCATCAAAATTAAGGAAACAAGTAATAAAATTGACTTTTACTTATTGGACTTAAGGGATGCGAGAATGCTCGATATAGAAACTTTCTTTACATGATTTTCACAAATTAATATATTGTAGCTTTATTCTCTATTCTTCTTTAATCAGATTTTCTCATATCTATAATGTTTTTCCTTTTCATTGTAGCTTTTTCGAAAGTGGTTTCCACGTAAATACGATGTTTTTTTTTCTTTTGCTTGTATTTCATTATTGTGTTCTTAATTTCAACAATAAATCAGGGTGATCATGGTCAATAAAAAAGAATCAAACAGCAAATTAAACTAAACCTGCTGCTACTGGAGCTGCCTTAGCACCTGTTTTGGGAGGATTGAGATTGAAATGACTTTAGAAATTGGGCATAAACTAACAAAGAGGGAAGAGGGTTGACCAGGAAACCAGAGGAATTGAGGAAGGCAGAGAAACAGCCATGTTGAAGGAGAAGGTACCCTCAAGGAATGGCAAAGGTCAATTCCTTTGTCACTGCTGCCACCTGTGATCAATCAAATTGAAGGCAAGTGTAATCTACAAATACAATTTCCTAAATTGAACTTGTTAGTATGATGAACTAAAAGGAATGTAATCCTCTGGTATATGATTTTTCTTTTTTGAAAAAAGATAAATTTATTGATTCAAGCTTAATACACTCAGAATCTAAAACGCCTAAATTTTTATTTCTTCGTATTTCATTCTTATTTATTTATCATTTTTAAGTATTTTATAATTTTTGGTACTTATTATTATTAATATATTTATCAAAATATTTTTCGATATTTTTTATATACCCATAAAATCGAATTACCGAGATATGCGGGTTTATCGATATTTTCATTGTTGCTTATTAGTTATTACAAAATAAAAGGACAACGAACGCGTTAGTTTTATAGCCGGTCTGGGCCCTCGCATGCGAATGGCAACTACCTGAGTTTAATTAGAGGGGCCCACACGAAGATTGTGCTTTCTGCTCTGGTCAATACCGATACATGCAATAGAAACTTGCGGAGGAAGGAATATGGTTTTATTTGATTTGTTTACTTAATTTATTTGTTTAATTAAAAACTTAACGCGTTAACGAAAAAGTAAAAAGTTACATAAATTGGAAATATTGACATGATAATTATAAATTAAACCTTTAAAGTTATTAAATTATGATGGAGCCCATCATATCTAACTGGCAAACCGAGAAAATAAAGTCAGAAATGACATAATAATTTTAGGGGTATCGTAACTTAATGATTAAGGAACTTGCCTCCAAACCATAACTCAATGGTTCAAACTATAATAGAAACTTTTTTTTTTTTTTAAATTTCAAGATGAGCATTTGCTCCCCTTAAGCCCAAGGTAGGTCTGTCATTGTACCTAGCTTTATGATATAACGTTCAACGTTTTAAAAAGATATGATATAAGGATTCATTTGAAATCCATTTACTTAACCTTGTTTGGTTACTTTAAAATAAAAAATTATTCCTAAAAGTGTTTTTTAATTGTTCTTGAAGAAAAACACTAGCAGGGCCGATATAGGCTGTGGGGGGCAAATGCCCCCCTAAAATATTTTTGAAATTTTTATTTGATTGCATTCAAACCCAAGTTCTATACCATGTCTCTAAAATGTATAACTACTAAGCTATTGGATTAAGGTTTTTAATTGTTGATTTTCGCAATTTTACTTGTGCTCCATTCCAACCTATAACCCGACAAGTGCTGTAAAATTACATGTAAAACGTATTTTCCATATCTGATTTCACTTTAAAAATATCAAATAAAACTAAATACCATCAAAATTGTTTGAATTTTACATATTTTTAATTTTTTAATCCTTATTTAATAGAAAAATAAATAAACGAGTTTAAATAAACATATAAAATTAATTTATTAAGTTTGAATTTTCTTTTTTTCCTCAAAATTGTCTTTCCTTCCATTTTTCCTTATTTTTTTTTCCTTAACACCCTACAAGTTCCAAACATAACAGAAAAGCACTAAGGAACAAAAAATAATAATAACAACAATTATTTTCTCATGGAAAATATAAAATAAAATAAAATATAATCAAAATTCCTCAAAAATTTTTGTTTTTTTTATTCAAATTTCTTAGTTCTTAGATATTAGAGATAATCAAATAAAATGAGTTTGAACCTCTCCATTTTCATCTATATATTTTTCAACAAGACTTCATAAACTTTGTAAAGCAACAGAAAGAAAAAAGCACAAGAAAAATTATTTTATCATGTACATATGTTAAAATAAAATATAATCAAAATTTCAAAATTTAAGTATATTTTAAAAATTTTTACCCTTATAATGTAGAGAGTAACAAACGAAATAGCTAAACAAACATATATAATTAATTTATTAAGTTTAAATCCACTTTTTATTTTTCTCTAATTTTTTTTCTTTCATTTTTCTTTTCTCTATATTATCTCTTTAGTGCTTTTCCGATAACAAAAAATGGAGCCTGAAATTTTGCCCCCCAACTTTTAATTCTAACTCTGTCACCGAAGACAAAAAGAACATTAAAATAGTGTTCTTTGAACACTATTCTTGTTTTATGAATTTATTATTTCCTATGTTCTGTGGGATTTTATAAAAAAAACCGATTTTTATAAAAACCAAACATGTATTGTTCTCCTTAAAACAAAAAATAATTTTCAAAAACAGTAATCAAACAACCCTTAACGATTTTTTTTTAAATAAAAACTCTAATTTTTAAAATAAAGAATGGAGCTAGTGAACTCAATACCGAAATCAAATATTTTTGCCTTCCTAATCGTAATGTGTTATATGGTCGAAGAAAATAAAAACGATATGCACATGAGTATTATTCATGTATTATTTTAGTTTTTTTTTTTTAAATTATTGTTCATTTTAATAAATTAAAGATAAAACTTTTGAATTTACTAAGACATTAATATTTTATATTCTATGATGTATACTAAAAACATTATTATTTTTTAAACCAAAAAATATGGATCATGTTCATTATTAATATTGTAATTTTTTTTTTCCTTTTGACATCTATGCACTTAGTATTACAATGTTGTAGTAATATGCTCCTTTAAGAAATTTGTTATGGTCTTATTTATCCAAAAAAAATATTTTTTATTTCATTTATAATCATTTTTTTTAAATATCTATATCCATTCTTTGTTATCTAATATTTATTATAATTTCATTTAATTATGTCTAGCTAATATGGTAGAATACTCAACATTTAAAAAAGGCAAAGTATAAGGAAAGGAAGGGTCCTCGGTTCCAACCTTACTATATTGTAAATTTGTAACTAAATTGTTTAACTCTCAACAAAATTTATTATAATTTCATTTAAATTTCTTTTAATTTATTGTCATTAATTATTTTAGACAGAAAAAATGAATTACACATTCATTTTTAAAGTTGCTAATTACGTGGAAGTGAATGTCTTTGGTCAATTGAATAGGTTTTTATTGAGTTTTGTCCTAAAATAATATTTTAAAAACAAAAAATATCAATATAGCACAGGTTTGAAAAAAAAAACTCAAATTAGTGTTTAAAGCTGCAGTTGGTACTTTTGGCTTTAACTTCAAGTGTTTAAACCGTAACAATTAACCATAGTAGCTTCAACTTAAAAATTTCAAACCATAATTACTTTAACTACGCTTAATGGATACTTTTTTTTAAGTATTATAAGAGCATCTCTTACCATTCTCAATTTTTTACTCCATCTTCATATTTGGAAATTTTGACTCAAAAAATGCACTATAATCATGCTACATTTCCATCTTCATGCTTGGAGATGTGAATAGTGCATCTTCAAATATGAAAATCTACTATTCACATCTCCAAGATCGGAGATATAAATAGTAGTTACTATTTTCTTATTATTTTAATATTACAATATTATTCTCTCCTTATTTTATTTTTATAATAATAAAATAATTATTTTTATAACATATTTTATTTTTATTATTTATTATTTTATTAATTTTGAATTATTTTCCATATACAATATAGTAAAATGATTTTAATAAATGTAAATAATTTAATTTTTTTATTAAAGTTATTTTTTAATAATGATATAATACATTTTTATTTATATTGTAAATACAAGGCATTAAAATTTTAATTAACTAATTTAATAATTTCTTAGAAATAAAAATTCAAGTTCAAATTGAAAATAAAAAAGAACATAGAGCATCACATACGTTTTGCACATCATTTACTTAAACTAATACATTTTAGCTACAAAAAACATTGTTGCTATACCTTTCCCATAAATGCTAAATTGATTCATTTCAAAGTACATAATGAAATTTTTTATCTTTAATTTGTTTATGGCGACTAAAGAACAATTGAAATTGTTTTATTTTATTTACTATCATATCATTTTCTAGAATAAACGTCACATTAAAATCAATAATGCTCTATGCTTCACCTTGCTTTCTCAGAATCATATTATTTATTACGTATGCCGACATAATATCACGTAAGACTTTGTTCTCCCAATAATATTATGAAGTACATGATTCCATATCCGATCAATTCAAAGTGATTATTTTAAGGTGAAAAAAATGGAGATTATTGAAAAAATAATTCGTAAATCTCAAGCAAGTGGATCAAGTGGTAATAATGATGGTAATTTTAGTAATTTTAAAGAATATGAGGGTGAAAATTATGAAGGTGATATACCACCATATTAGTCTTTATATTGTATTTTTATCATTTGGTTAATATAATTTTATTATGTAGCTTATCAATGTTGTTTTATTTTCTAATGTAATATGATGTTTTATAATATAATATTTATTAGTTTAAAATGTATTTTTAAGTTTTTAATATATTTTATTTATTTAATGTTATTTCATATTTATGTTTAAATTAAAAAAAAATTACGGCGCTCTATTTCAAAACCTATTTTTATTTGATAGAATAAAGATTCGAAGACCGAACAGAACTAAGATTCTTGTTGGAATTGAACTCGATCGTGGTTAAAAATCGCCACGTCCGGGTAATGACTCGATCGATTCAGAATCGACTTTGGCTAACCGCTGGGCCGACACCACAACGCATACTGTGGATATGAGTGGATTGGTTAAACTCCTACAAAACCTCGTGGACTCGGGCGAGTTCGCGAGATGACTTGATCAACTTGGTGAAAATACAGAGAATCAAATACGAAGAACCAAAATTTTTTTTAAAAATTTCAAACTTCCAGAGATTCCTCTGAAAAGCCAAAACACCTGTGAATGAATTTCAAATCACACTAATAAAAAATAAAGAAAAAATGCATACATTTGACAAAAAATTGAAGAAGCAAACTGCAAAAGAAGTAAAGAACCCCTAGATGCTGGATTTGAGATTTTGAAATCGAAAACCTAACTTAAGTCCTTAGGCTCGCCGACCGCCGCTAGGTCCAAAATGGCAAAACCTCAAAGCCTGCTCCAAGATCTCGACCGTCCATACTCCAAAGGCGCACCTTCGACTTCGACTTCGAGTTCAAGTAGAAGCAGCCGAGCATGAGCAGGCCGAGTTCTTCTCCCTCTCTTCTTCTTCATCTTCTTCTTCCCCCTTTCTTCATTTTTCATTTTTTCTACCCGACTACAGTAGCAAAGGTTCATCTTTTATGGTTGCCCCATTGACAAAACAACGTTGTTTCTTTTTTTTTTTTTAAATAAAACTCAAAACGACGTCGATTAGAGTCGGCTAAAGTTCAAAAACACTCTTAAACGACGCTGCTTATATAATGCAGAATTTTAAAAGTTTTATGACGCTCTAAACGAATGCCTGCTGCAATGCATGCCAAAAAAATGTCAAGCTGCAAATAGATATAGTTTTAAACCCCATTTTTGCAACTCTAAACCCTCCAACCCTATTTTCACATGCTTTCCAACCGAATAATATTTTTAACAAAACTGTATTTAGCAACTTCTAATTAATCCTGAATTGAGTAATTTTATAAATAAAATAAGAATAATAAATTAACAAAAACCATAAATCTTATTTTTGTAAATCATAAATATCTTTCAATTAAATGTTTCATTAACTATTTAAATAATGTTAAATACATAAAATTTTGTTTTATTAAATTTTTAGCTTACTGGATTAGTATATATATTTCTAATCATTTATATAATATTTTAATAATTTTCTTATTTTATGGCAAGGACTCGGAAAAGGGGAAAAGGGGAAAAAGGAGAGTATCACGGGCCGAAAGTGAAAAAGCAAGCTTTCAGAGAAACAAAATGGAAAGGACGCGGAAAAGGGGAAATGGGGAAAAGGAAAAAGGAAAAAGGCAAAGCAGCAGAGAAAAGGTCAGAGCTCGAGGTGGCTGCCTAAACTTTCTACGTTCTTTCATTTCTATCCAAGGTCAACATTTCTTGAAAATAAATATTATTCCCCTAAGAATTTTATCAATTGTAACTCTCCTGTAAGTTTAGCACCAGCACAAACCCAATCAGACAATGGCTTCCACCAGCACCCCAAAGCCCTCTTCCTTTTCTACTTCTATTCCTCCAACTGGTTAAGTGATGCGGTTCTTGAGTTTCAGAGGCGTAGATACCCGTAAAAATTTTACGGGTCATCTCTTCAAGGCTTTAGTTGCAAATGGAATCAACACCTTCAAAGATGATGAAGAGCTAGAGACAGGAGGAGTCATTGCAGAAGCACTGATTCAAGCTATGGAGGAATCAAAGGTTTTCTTTGTCATTTTCTTGAGAAACTATGTTACCTAAGTGGTGTTTTTAAACGAATCCTTGTCAAAATTATGGAGTGTAAGAAAGCAAAGGAAAGAAGAGTTGTTCCGATTTTCTATGATGTGGATCCGTCGGAAGTGCGAAGACAAAGTGGGAGGTATGGAAAAGCATTTGCCTATCACCAAAAAGAAGCCGACCAAGAAAAGAAGACGGAGATACAAAAATGGAGAACGGCCTTGACAGAAGCAGGCAATCTAGCGGGATATGATCTACAAAATTATCAGTGAGTATAACTTTTAATTTAGGATTTTTTTTCTTGATTTTTAAATTTTTTATCACCCTTAAAATTTGGGATAAAGTTCTCCTAATTGAAACCAAAATTTACCAAAATTGTATGGAATAATACTTTTTGCTAGTTCTCGTTTCTGGCTTTGCTCACTGAGATTTTTCAAAGCTTTTAGATTTCTGTTGCTTTAAAGTGCTTTATAAGTATAACCAATATTAGAAGGACCGATATTATTGTTGCACTTTCCTTTTACCTTTCAACTCCAAGATTTTGACATCATCGATTTTGGTGATTGAACCCAAAAGTTAAAAGAATAAAAATTAGATTGAATAGATTCCACCAAGCTAGATTAGCATGATTACAATTCTTGAGAAAATCCTCTAAACGAATCAAGCAAGGCCATACAAGTCTCATAGGCCCTCTTACACTTATTATTTATTGTATTTCCCTAATTTCGTGTCCAAGACTATATCCAATTATTAGAAAAATATTAAAATTGATTTTCGTATATCTTGACATTGAAAAAGTAAATAATAAAAAGTCAAGAAAGAGGAAAAAAAAGAAGAATGTCTACAACATGATCAAGGTAAAAATAGGAGTTTTCTCTCCTATGAGACACAAAACTCAAGTTTTTGTTTGTTAAAAAGTCACCAAAAAGCTCCTAGACTAGTTTCTTAATTATAAGATTTGCTAGTCTTTTTTTGTAACTAGACAGTGAACTTATATATATATATATATATATTCATTTTTTGCAACAAGCATACTGCATATAACACAACAAAATTGTACTTTCAAATGTAATTTAATACATGTGGTTTAATCCCTCTTTGTTAAAATTCTATTAACTCCTAATTTCATTTAAGTACTTTATATTTGTTATCTATTTGCAACTCATTGCGAATATATTTTGTTATTCCTTATAATTGGCAGGTATGAGTCAGAACTTATTGAGATCATCGTTGATGACATCCTCAAAATGAATCCTCAGCTCTTACATGTTGGAAATAACATGGTTGGAATGAAACTCCGTTTAGAAAAGCTCAAATCTTTGATACAAGTTGAATCAAATGATGTTCGAATAATTGGGATCTATGGAATTGGTGGAATTGGTAAAACTACCATTAGCAAAGCTATTTACAATGAAATCTCAACTAAGTTTGAGGGTGCTAGCTTTCTTGACAATGTAAGAGAAAAATCCAAAGATGATTCTGGTCTAGTTCAATTACAAGAACTAACACAATAGTATTCTAAAGAGAAAGAATCTAACAATAAGTAATGGTCATGAAGGGAACTATGATAAGGAAATCTAAACAAAAAGGGTCCTGGGCTGTTTGATGATGTGGATAATTTGAAACAATTAGAACATTTAGTTGGAAAGCATGGTTGGTTTGGTCCAAGAAGTAGAATCATTATAACATCCAGAGATCGACATTTGCTAGATGTACATGGAGTTGATGCATTATATAAGGTTGAGGAGTTAAATCAAAAGGAAGCTATTCAATTGTTTAGTCGACATGCTTTTCAAGAAGATCATCCTAAAGAAGATTATGTAGAACTATCTAAGTGTATAGTATCTTATGCTAAACGTCTCCCTTTAGCTCTTAAAGTTTTGGGTTCTTTTCTTTTTAGGAAAAGCAAATTAGAATGGGAAGATGAAGTACGTAAACTAAAGAGAAAACCAAACATGGATGTTCAAAATTCTTAGGATAAGCTTTGATGGTTTAGATGATCTTGAGAAGGAATTATTCCTTGACATTGCATGTTTCTTGAGAGGGCAGAATGGGAATTTTGTTACTAGAATACTTGATAGTTGTAGTTTCAATGCAACCATTGGAATAAAAGTTCTAAGTGACAAGTGTCTAGTAACATTTTTCCATGGAACCATAGGGATGCATGATCTATTACAAGAAATGGGTCGGGAAATCGTTCGTGAAAAGTATCCTAGAGAGCCTGGAAAATGGAGTAGATTATGGGAACCTGAAGATGTATATCGTGTATTGCGGAGCAAAACGGTAAGAGCTAATATGTATAAATTGCAATGACATATTTTTGTTAATTAATTACATATTTGTACAATTTTTGCAAGGATTTCACTTTTCTTCTTCACTTATTCTCTTCTCCTTTTCCAGGGGACTGAAGCAATTGAAGGAATATTCCTAGACATGGCTACATTGAGAGAGATTCATTTTACTAATGAAGCTTTCAAAATGATGAAAAATCTCAGGTTATTCAAAATTTATTGGAGTGGTCATCACTATGGCTTTACTAAAAGGGATCACAAAGTACGTCTTCTCCAAAATTTTGAATTTCCTTCGTATGAGTTGAGATATCTCTATTGGGATGGATATCCTTTGAAATTCTTGCCAACACTTTTTGATGGAGAGAACTTGGTGGAACTCATCTTGCGGTCTAGTAACATAAAACAAATTTGGAAAGGGAATACGGCTTGATAAATATTTAATATATTGTGTTTATGATAAATATTATTATTATTATTGGTTTTGAAGTTTATGAAAGCTTTATTTATTAAAATAAAATTTTCTATCAGTGTTTGCAGTCTTTGAAGGTGGTTGACCTAAGTCACTCAAAGGACCTCATTATAGTGTCAAACTTCTCAAGCATGAGCAATTTGGAGACACTAATTCTTGAAGGTTGTACAAGTTTGCGCTGTGTTGACCAATCCATTGGAGTTCTAAAAAAGATCACCTTACTGAATTTGAAAGGTTGCAAAAGGCTCAAAAGTTTGCCAAGCACTGTTGATTGTTTGGAATCTCTTGAAACTCTTTATCTCTCAGGTTGCTCCAGTCTCGAAATATTTCCAGAGATCGAAAGGAATATGAAATGTTTGCGGCGGCTTGAGTTAGGGGGGACAGCGATAAAACAATTGCCTTCCTCATTGGATCATCTCACTGCACTTCAACACTTGGATCTACCAGAGTGCAAAAATTTGAATAGCCTTCCAAGTAGCATATGTAAGTTGAAGTCGCTTGTGAATCTCAATCTTAATGGTTGCTCAAACTTTGAGGCTTTTCCTGAAATCTTGGAAAATATGAGAAGTTTACAATGCCTTTTTTTGTGTGAAACGGCTATAAAAGAACTACCATTGTACCATTGTCAATCGAAAATTTTGTTGATCTTCAGCTGTTGGTACTAGATAATTGCAAAAACCTTGCAACTCTTCCAAGCAGCATTTATTATTTGAGATCTCTTACAAATCTCCGTCTAGCAAACTGTACAAGACTCCATAAACATCTGAAGTGGAACCTAGAATGTTCAGCATTTCCAATATGCATATATCGGATGAAGTCCCTTAGGAGTCTCTTTCTTGATGGTTGCTCAAACTTAGAGGCTCTTCCCCTGATCTCTGAAGAGATGAAAAGTTTACAATGCCTTTTTTTGTCTGGAATGGCTATAAAAGAGGTACCATCACTTAGATATCTAGTTAATTATAGGCAGTTAGTCGTGGGATATTGCAGTTCTCTTTCTTCACCATCTCAATGTGAAGAAATTTCCCTCAACTTATCATCTGAATTGCTTCAGGAGTGAGAATGTGCCAAAACATGAGTTCTTGGAGCAGCGTAGGTAGGTTGAAATTCCTAGAACTCTTATCTCAGTGGTGGTTCAAACCCGGAGATTTCTTTGGAATCACAGAGGATAGAAAATTTCAAGGAGCTCAAACTAGACTCTTTGAGTTTGAAATGGTTAGAGCACTTGCTTCTGATGGATGGAACAACTGCCAATAATTTGTTGTGCTTATCATCCCTGGAACCTTCAGTTCTAGCCAAAGCCATAGTCATCACACACCTGCTACTTTTACTCGATGTTGTAATCTGAAATACCTTTCTATCTCACTGCAAGAAACTTGAAGAAATCCTAGACCTTCCATCAAGCCTACAAAAGATTGATGTACACGGCTGCAGATGCCTGGGAACATTATCAACTTCATCAAGTCTTCACTGGTCTTCTTTCCTCAAATGGTTCAAGAAATTTCAGGTCGGATTTTTACTAAAACCTTTTTTCTCTGTGAATTGAGAAATACTTGTGTAGTAATTATACTCATTTCTTTCTCCTATTTCCTGTGCAATTACTGGTTCTAATTTATGCCATTTGTTAGGCTAACCTATCTCAACATATCCACCAAGAACCATGTTTTGTAATGTAATGGTGTTTCTTGATTTTATGCAGTCTAATCTAACCTATAAACATATTCTTCAATGCCACACCATTAATTGATCATGTTACCTTTAACCGTGCAGTCTCCTTTGGGAGGGTACAGAAACAACTGGAGGGAAATTATTCTTGGAAGTAAAGAAATTCCAGAATGGGTATTGCTTCAGGAAGTGGGAAGCCAAGCAAGAATAGAGTTCCCTATCCATTGGTATCAGGATGACCACTCCTTGATTTGCATTCTTCTGTCTTTATCAAACAAGGAGTTGTTCTTCTTTACAATGTGAATTCATACAAAAATATGGAGTACATTGTCTTTGGCTCCGGTTATGGATGCTGCATTAGATGTGGATTGATGGTGCTGCATTAGATAGATTGTGGGTGGTGTACTATCCTAAGAATGCTATGCTGGAAATGTTCCACCCACAACATGCACAGTCAGGGCATGTTGTATGAGATTTCTGGTGACAAATTTTGTAGCTTAACACAATTTGCAAAATATGTCATCCATGATTGTAAGTGCTCCTAAACACCACTAAGTTTTTAAAGTAATTTGTGATTATAAATTTTTAAGTAATTTAGTAATAGTGGTGTAATTCTTGTTCTTTTCTAACTCCAAATATTTTAGGATCCATTATTTATTGTGCAATATTTAGCTATAATAAAGCATTTTTATGTAATTAGGGTGAATCGCTTCGAATGAAAATACTCTTTAATAAAAAAATGACCCATAGTAATTTTATACACGTAGTATTTAAAAAATCTCACATTTCTTCTGAAAACATGCCATCTTTTATGTCTTTAGATTATAAAGCCAAATAAAACCCATTAATTACCATTAATGATTAAAAAATAATAATACAATTAAACCTAAAATTAATATAAAAGATACTTATGATTAGCCACTTTCTAATCATATAGATTATACTGGTTTTTTTTCCTTCCATTTCTGGGATTTACATGACATTTCTTTTGCAGGAGTTGGAATGCAATCCCAAAGGCAGGAAGCAAATCGATGTTTTTATTTCAGGATGCGTCGGGATGTCAGAGTGGATAGAGCATCAGAATATGGGATGTGAGGTAACAGTAGAGCTTCCTCTGAATTGGTATGAAGAAAACAGCTTCTTGGGATTTGCTTTCTTCTTCCATCATGTTCCACTTGGTGATTATGATGAATGCAAGAATAGAGATTATGGTTTTCCCAAGTATGAATTGATGATGACTTCCCAGGGCAGTCATTCTGAACTGGTGGATAATGTATATATAGGTTCCATATGTAAATTCTACCTGATTGGTGGTTTATTACAATATCGGAGTACCAGCTGTGACAATGGTACATTGGATCCAGAACTGTTGGTGACCTTTTCCCCTCAAATTGCAGTTTCGAGGAAATTCCGATCCAACCAGTGGAGGAACTTTAAGGCTTCATTGAAGGTCTCTCATCTATGAGGCAATAGCATAGACTTCAAAATGAAGTTGTCGGATCTCCCTTCTATATGCCCAAGATCATCGTCATTATATTCAGAGAAAAGAAAATACAGGCTTTAATATTTAGAGAAGCTGTGATGGCGTGGATTAGTCAATAAAGGGAGCGACATCAGAAAGACCAAGACACTTAGTTTTTCAATTGCTAGTGCCCCTTTACTGGCAGAGAGAGGTCTCTTCACACTTCAACAAAGTATGCCTGACATAATGCTCTAATTAATATCAGCAAAGATATCTTGGAAACATTTAAAAGCATAATGCTATAACCAAATTTCAGTCTCTTTTTGGTGTTTAACTTGTCTTTGTGTTAGTTTTGGTGGTTTCAGCAGGTTTTGATCAAGAATAATGGAACATGAAGGAAAATTTATATAACTGGAGTTAAGAAGGCAAAATGGAGGCATCTATATCTGAAGAGTCTTGGCAGTCACTCATATAGTCCAAATTCTATCTGTTCAAAGAGAAAAAACTAAACTTTGAACTCGTAGAATCTAGACTTTCCTCCCAAACATACTGAAATTCTTCTTTGAAATTTAGCTCCTGGACTATTTAGGGTGCTGACTCTCTCTAACGAGGTCTAGACCTGATTGTGCTTAGAAATCCATTTTTCAGCATGCTTATTGATATAATATGCCTTCATATGACAAGCAACCCAGGGTTACAGTTATGGGAGGTATCAAAGTTCATTTGGCATGAAATCTGGGAGACTTTTCTCTGACCATTTTGTGAGTTGTTCATTTTTTCATATCTGGTGTATATGTTTTCTTTTTCTTTCCTTGTAATCTTTAAGGTTGTAAAATGTTTGGAGATCCATCCACAGAGGAGCTCTAATATCACATTCATGGCTAGACTCTCCAGCTTGGGAAAGGTTCATTCAATGTATTAACTTCAAATTGCGCTATTAAATGCTTTCATGATCCCATTTCATATCTTCATTGCTTTTGTTGTCTATAATTTTCTCGTTTAGGTATTTGTGATCAATGCTTGATGATTGATGAGTATATAAAATATTCATTACAAACCTAATCTTTTCTTAGTTTTAGTAATGTTTTTATGTCAAATAAGTGTCCTAATGCTCTAAATGTTCATATTTATGATTAGGTGATCCATTTGGTGGGCGGTGCGACTTGGAGACACAACGAAAAATTGGAAAATCAAGAAATGGAGCATGTGACTGACCTTTCAGCTTTTCTCAGACATCGGGGAAATCAAATGGTCTAAACCACCCGTAACTACATTCTAGGACTTCACAAAGCTTCCAACAAGACCAAGATCACCTCACCCGAATCCGATGAGGGAGATACGCACCTCCGAAGCCTGAGCAAAAAACAAGGAAGCGAATTGCGTAACACAAAGAACTAACCAATAGTTCTATTCTAGTGCATTTTAAATTTATAAATGACATCCGATGGAGTCAGTCTGTATGTATGGATTCCTCGACTTTAAGATCTTTCCGTAGTCCAAGAATGTGCAATCTCGCAGTTCCGTGAGAGTTACGGCCGCTCAAAGCATGCTAAGAGATAAAGCAATACAGCCCGCCACGCCGCCAGCGTGATCCCACGCTCTAGCGCCCGAGGAGTGATTTCCGTGCTTTCGTGACGCACTAGGATTTAATCGCACCATGGTTGACGAACATGATTCTATTTTTGTTTATTTCAAGGCCCATCCAAGGGATTTGAGCTGGGCTATAACAGACCTCGTGAGACATAATGAGGGAGCTGAGGGGAGAAAGTGAGAGATAGGCGTGAGACACCTTAGGCCTCCCTTGGGAGGAGAGCCGAGGCTGAAGAGTTTTTGCAGTCGCGTAGAGATCGAGGAGACGATGCAACCATCATTCTCGCCCTAGTTTTCTCTTTCCCTTTCTTTGTTTTTCCTTGTTTTTCCTTTTAGAATGTTTTAGATTGGTTTTGTGGTTTTGAGATGTAACCTTGCTACAGACCATGGATTAATTGAGTTTTAATTATTTAATTCGCTTTCTTTTGCTATTATTGAATGTCTTATCTCCATTCTAATTCCATGCTTGTACTTAATCAACATAGGCATGCTTAGTTATGGTTTTGAGATCGAGAGAGATGATAAAACCCTAGGGACATGAATAAGATTTCGTATGATCAATCATAGAGTAGAGATACTATTTATATATCATGGTCATATTTAATATCTGAAGACTGTGGTCAGAGAGATATGATCGTATCACTCGACTATATCGAGAGACTGTATATTACATAAGATTAACCTCACATCAATAAAGGCCTGAACCATTAAATGATTTTGCGAAAACATCCTTCGGATGTAACTAGGTGAAATCGAAACCCTAGTATTTTATTTTATATATCTTTTACTTTTAGTTCAATTAAATCATAAATACTTTTAAATTATCCACAAAGAAGACTAAATTGGGACCAGACTTAATAAAGCTCATTCCTCTGTGTGGAACGATAACTCACTCACTACTTTATTACTTTGTATGCGACGCGTGCACTTCAGTTAATGCAGGCGACCCGAATTCACACACGCACGTGGCCTATTGTTTTCGCCGCCGGAATGAGTGTAGCTATTGATATTGATTCAAAATAGTTTGACTCTATTTTGGATATAGGTAGTTTTGTTTTGAGTTTTATTTTATTTTATTATTTTATTTTGATTTGATTTGATTTTTCTTGTTTTTATGTCTTGCAGGAGCTTGAATAACAATGGATGCTATCAACAACTTATCAACTCAAACCACTCTCCTATCTCAACAACTACAAATAATACAACTTCAACAAAGGGTGGTGAGTCAACCATGGAACTCGTGCATGCATATGGAGCAAGTTCAGTATGGGGGCAGCCCGTACTTGAACACATATAATTCGGGATGGCAACCTCACCCACACCTCTCAAGGAACTCAAATTTCAATGTTCCTCAACCTTCACAAGAAAAAAAGGCAAATCTTGAAGAAGCACCGAAGAATCGGGTCAAAGTTGAAGCCTAAAGGGTCAGCTCTCAAAAGAGAGAATGCATCTTAAGGAGACATTGGCACAATTTGCAATCCCACATGCCCAAGTCACGGATGAGACAAGAGTAATCTTCGCAGCCAAGCAACAACCTTCTGCGCCAAGCAACACAAATTCAAAACCAAGGTGTCAACTTAGAAGCCTGAGTCGCAGCTGCAAATGGCTAAGTTGCTCTTAGAAGAACAACATGTGAGTCCCGGCCTATTCCCGAGGCTGAACCTGCATAAAGAAGAGTTAGAGCATTATGAAGCTTTCACCTTGAGTATTGTCAATAAAATTGGAGAGCAACACATAGAAGAGGTGGATGCTAAGAAGCCACATGTGATTGTTGAGAAAGAGAAAGAGTCACCTTCTCCGAACCTAAGAAAAGAAAGAGGAAGTTGAAACAATTCTGGAGATGACTGTTTGGGGGGAGATGCATGAGTTTAACAATGAGACAGAGCCCTACATCTTAGAGGTGGAGGGGACATTAAATAAATATGGACAAGCATCCAAGGTGAAGAAAGCTCCTAAGTCCCTTCGAAGACATGTTGACCTTCAACACTATGTGCTCAAACAGCTACCTGAGCACAAATTCCACTTCTTAAGGGCGGATGGAGGATTGATCATCATCCATTCCGTGGTCACCGAAATCTAGTCGACTCTAAAATGGAGCAATTTTCTCGGGAGGCAACCTAATATTAGTACGTTTTCTTTTCCTTCATTTTACTGCCTTATTTAGTTATGATTTTCTTTGAATAAAAGTCTCTTGCTTTGATCTTGTTTCCCTCTTGAGTCATGATTTCCTGTGTTTTGCAAGGGCTAAACGCTAGCCGCCCTCACTCCTTCCAAAGACCTAAACACTACGGATCCACCTCCAAGACGCACCATGGGAGTTCATCTCCACCTCACCCTTAGGGAAGTACATCTCTTATATTTTGCAATTTCATGTCTTATCGGGGTAGTGTTCCACTAAGTTTTCGGGGCGAAGGGATGAGGAATTATATTATTACACTTGCTTTGGTCTCAAGTGGTTTCGAGGATGTTTGTTCATGCTATGATGACAATACGGTTGATGTATGAATGATTATTTGAGGAATTGTGGCACCGAGGAATGGGCTAAATTCTTTTCATAAATACTTATGCATTTAATTGATCTAGTACTGAGGTTAATACTAGTCAGTTGGTCGTTATTCGTACGTGCTTTTCGTTTCTTTTGGTTGTTTCATGTCTCATACGAGTAAGTTTGATGCCTTGTTAGCTAATAGAAGGTCATTTTGAACACAAACATTTGAAAAAAAGCAATAGTAAAATGGATTTGACCCTTATGTTTGTAAATGACTGAATTATATGTTTATTGGGTATGGGTGGACTTAGCTTAGTCACCTCTCAGGCTTCAAGAAACTATTTCTCAAGGAATCTATCACACACACATTATTGGTCTCCTTGTATACTCTCGCTCAAACCCTTTGTCTTGAATTCAACTAGCCTTGGAAGATTCTAACCACCTAGGTGATGGGACACCTTGCAAAAAGAGGATTCAAGTATCGAGCCCCAAATCACTTTCATTTATAAAATTTAATTAAAAAAAAAGAAAAAACAAAACAAAGAAAAGAAAATGTTAAAAAGTTGTTTTGGTGAATAGAATAAGGGATCATCCACCTAATCCCGCAAAGTCCGAGGGGCCTTTCAAAGCCTAATGCCCCAGCCAACTCGGTCGAGTCATCGACTTCACCGCCTCGCTACATGATTAAGATGGATCATTCCCACAACCTGCGCTTTGAGTCGGCTCACTGCTCGCGAAGTTTGAAGGAATTACGCCCGGTGCCCTTAACCAACCGGGGTGGGAGTCACCACAGATCCCCGCTACATGAACACCATCTAAAACTTCGCAATCGGGGTTTTTTTTCTGCTTAGGTACTTAAGTAATCTTTAGATGCTTTAGGTCTAAATAAAAGGGTGCTGCCTATCCTTTTTGGTTAGCTTTCCGAGCAAGAGTTGAAACTTAGATTGAGGCGCTAAGACTCCATATACACTCGAGATCATGCTGTCACCTGCACTTAGACTCCTTGGGAAAGGTCATCGAGAACTCGGGGGTTGACTTCTTTGTTCACCATGCTTTGTTTGGTCATGTTCTCTAGAAAATTTAAAATTTAAGGATCCAAATTTTGCTGAAAGTGCCTATATTGATAAATTGTGTCTATAGCGACTCTTCCATTTAGCATCTTGTTATCACACTTATCTCATTGTTAGTTAGTTCATGTTATTTTCAATTTTTGCTTTTAGAGTCATTCTCTCATTGGGATAAGAATTTAAGTTTGGGGTGTGATGAAAGATATAAAATATTCATTACAAACCTAATCTTTCTTAGTTTTAGTAATGTTTTTATGTCAAATAAGTCTCTAATGCTCTAAATGTTCACATATGGATTAGTGATCCATTTGGTGGGGCGGTGCGAATCTGGAGCGAAGAAACAACAAAAAATTGGAAAATCAGCAATGGAGCATGATTTGACCTTCAGTTTTTCTGTATTAATGGGGAAATCAAATGGCTCCAAACTACCCAGAACTACATTCTAGACTTCACAAGCTTTCCAACAAGACCAAGATCACTCAATTCGGAATCTGGATGAGGGAGATACGCACTCGGGAAGTCGAAGCAAAAACAAGGAAGCGACTGCAGAACACAACAACCAACCAGTTCTATTCTAGTGCATTTTAAATTTACAAAGTGACATCTGATGGAGCTGTTCTTGGAATGTATGGATTCTGACTTTAAGATCTTTCCTGTAGAGTCCAAGAACGCACAATTTAGAGTTCGGGTGAGAGAGTTATGGCCGCTCAAAGACGTGAAGAGATAAAGCAACACAAATTTCCGCCACGACAAGGTGGATCCTACGCCCTGGGTGCCCGAGAGGATTTTCGTGCTTTCGCATGCACCAGTGTGGATTTCACACACACCAAAGGCGCATGAATCATGAGCCCTATTTTTGTTTATTTCAAGGCCCATCCAAGGATTTGAGTCAGCTATAAATAGGACCTCGTGAGACAATGAGGGGAGCTTGGTGGAGGCATGAGAGATAGGCGTGGAGACACCTTAGGCTCCCTGGGAGGAGAGCCTAAACGTGGAAGAGTTTTTTGCAAGTCGCAAGTAGAGATCGAGGAGACGATGCTAGCCATCATTCCGCCCTAGCTTTCTTCCTTTCTTTTGTTTTCCTCGTTTTCCTTTTAGAATGTTTTAGATCGTTTCAGTGGTTTGATGTATTGCCATGCACTCATGGATTAATTTTTAGTTTTAATTATTTAATCTCACTTTCTTTACTATTATTGAATGCTCATTCCATTCTAATTCCATGCTTGTACTTTAATCAACAACATAGGCATGCTTAGGCTATGTCTGAGATCGAGGTTGATAAACCCTAGGGACATGAATAAGATTTCGTATGATCAATCATAGAGTAGAGACACGGGTTTTATACGTGGCATCGAGGGTCGATACTAATGCATCCTCTAGAGTTCTAGGTCTGAGGCGCAGGACGCAATATGACCTACCTGGATAGGGTAATGATGTCAACAGAGACTCACATTTACATAAGATTAACTCACAATAGCTCAAAACCATTAAACGATTTTAAGTAAAACATCCTTCGTATGTGTTAGTGAACTAAACCCTAGTATTTTATTTTTATATATCTTTTAATTTTTTAGTTCAATTAAATCATAAATACTTTTAAATTATCCGAATAGAGTAAGACTAAATTAGAATTGGTACTTAATAGGCTCATTCCTCGAGGGAACGATAACTCACTCACTACTTTATTTCTTAGATACTACGCACTCATGCACGTAGGGCGACCAGACCACACAATTTTGACGTGGCCTATCAATGATATATCAAATGATTAAGTACCTGGGAATTACTTGATTTTTTGTATTCTTTTCAAACAACAAAATGCATAGGACCTGCATCTCCTGTTATTTGCTGGTGGCCACTTTGACGAGTAGAAACTAAAAATCTTGATTTGAAGTGAAAGACACTTGTTCATAGAAAAAGAGAACATTTGATTCAAAAAAAAAAAAAAACCCTACCTTTCTTCATCATCTCGGCGATCTCTTCCATATTGTTGCTCTCGTCTTTCTCTATCTCGGCGATTGGGCTTAGCAAATGCATTGGCAAACTCCTCATATCTCGCATCTTTCCTATTTCGAATCTCGGCTCGTATTTTCTCTGTTTGGCAGAAATGCCGTTCTTTCCTAATGTAAATATATGATATTAGGATTTTTTTTATAAGAATTATATAAATTTTTTGGGTAAAATTATGATATTAATTTTTGGCCCCTATCTTGCTGAGAATTTTCCTTCTCGATTTATACAAAGTGTTTTTTTGGTAAAATTCAAAATTAAGATTTTTGAATGTTCAATTTTTTTTTTAAATATTCTATAAAAATAATGATTTTTGGTAATCATTCTTAATATAAATATTTTAATATTTAGTTTTTTTGCAAGAATTATAAAATATTTTTTGGTAAAATTCAAAATTAAAATTTCTTGGTAGTCAAAATATGTTTTATATTCTATAAAAATTAAGATTTTTGGTAACTTGTTTCCTAATGGAAATATTTTACTATTAATTTTTTTATAAAAATTGTAAAATATTTTTTTAATAAAATTCAAAATTAAGATTTTTTAATATTCAAAATATTTTATGATTTTGTATAAATATGGAAGTAGTTTTATGCTATTTTATTTTATTTTTAATGTATTATAAAATATTTATTCATTATATCATATGATCACAAAAGGCTTATCCTTGCCTTACGCTTTTGCGTTTTAAAACATTGACTCCGGGATGAAGGTCATCCTAAGGAATGAATGACTCTAATACCAGTGTAATAACCACTTGGATATAACTCATCCTTAAAAGTTTCCAATGTTAGTGAGAGTTCACCAAGTCGTAATACGTAGATGCGAGACTTAGAACGTAATAATAACAATATAAGTGATATGATCATTTAGTACTCTGTATTAAAATATTTGGAGCCTAATTATTATCTTAAGAATGTTTTAAATTAGATATTTTTGGGTTAGGGTATTTTTTTTCTTTTTGGAATTTTACACATGTAATTTGGTTACCATAATTTTATTATATTTAGGGTAGTCGACTTAGAGAGGTTGTGTGCACAATTGAGAAAAACATATACAGACTTTGCAGCAAACCCTAGAGTGTAAGACATTTTTTATTCTCTTATAATCTCTATTTTTTCATCTCAATGGAAATTTACCATGCTGAAAGTGGATGTAGCTATTACAATGAGTGCGAACAACAAAAATCTCGTGTATTCTTATACTTCAATTTTTTTTATATTTGTTTGTTGTCGGGCCAAAATAGAAATAGAATGTTTAACAACTGGTATTAGAGCTTTTGGTTATAATTAGAAGTGATAGTTTTTGAATATGGTTTGGCAGATGGAATCAAGAAGTTGAGTACGGTAGTTGCTTTATGGAGAATTTAAATTAAAAATTATTTGAACAATACTATAGATAGTCTTGGAATCTTCCTAACATTATACATTTCATTACCTAACACACCATATTCCTTTCGAAGACAAATGGGTCTAAATAGCTAACGGTAAAATCTGACCCTCTTTAAGATTTAGTTGTTTTTCCTTTTCAGTACTTCACAACAATTTCTTATGACTAAAAATTGCTTGTTCCCATAGGCAGGATAATACAAGTCTTTTCCAATTCAATAGGTACCTAGAATCTAGCTAACACGGGATCAAGATCATTCTGCTGAACTGAGATGAAACCTCTAAGTATGAAAGATGATATATCATCAAATTTTCCTTATAGTGGTAGGAGCATAATTTGTGAGGCATCAAAATTACACTTAGAGCATATTAGTTCATTGAATATCAATGAAATACAATCCCAAGTGATTGCTCTTTGTTCTTAGGTCTTTCATCTCTGTGTCACTCGGAGGGATCCTGGAAATCAAAACAAGGATACAACTCTTTATGGGTATAAACCACTAATATTTAGAACACAATTCTGAAGCAATACCAACTGGATCAATCTAGTTTTCATACCCAACACATCTTTTAAAATAACTACAAACATTAATCAAAACACAAAATCCCTTCCTAGAAAGAGCTCAATTATCCATAACTAAATTACAGTTAGCAATGACTAGTTGATCAAACAAATTCATTGATATTGTAATAAAAACTGAAGAAAAAGGATCCAAAAATAAATCCAAAATTCCTTGGAATTCAAACATAAATGGGAATAATTGTTTACAAAACCAGCTTGAAATTTCAACTAAAATCGATTCTAATTCTTAAAACTAAACGAAAACTAAAAAAATAAAATATATACAAAAAGAACTTCCGCTCCTTCGGAGATTCTTTCCCAAATTCATTAAAGGTTGAGCAAAAGCTGCGCACTAACTCCTAGGCGCTTCTATTTATAGGCTCAAATCATTGGGTCTTGAAAACAAGGCGGAAATTGTGAGCTTCGAAAAGCCCCAAAAACATGCCCTATTTGCTGATGTCGTGGTCGATGTTGTGGCTGATGTCGCGACTCTGCACAATGTTGTGACTCTAAAGAAAATTGTCACGACTAATTTTTACCGACGGCGAAAATGTTTAGACTCGATGTTAATGTCAAGGGACTCGATATAATGTCACCATTGATGTCATGACTTTGAATTTTGCCCTGCTTCACAATGGAGACTCGAGGATTAACGCTATTTAATTCGCTTATGATGTTGTTTATTGGAGTCGCGATTCTGAAGAAGTAATGTTGCGACTCTGGTTTATCGATGTCGCAACTCTAGACCGCAATGTCGCGACTCAGTTCATGATATCGCGATCGCTTGGCTCCGAGTCGCTGACTGAAAGCGAACAATGTCGCGACTCTGAGTTCCAATGTTGAGACTTTGGTGAAAATATTGTGACTCTGCTTGTTGATTGTCAGTATGGGAGTTGCAACTCTGGTCACCCGATGTCGCGACTCTAAATAATGTCGTGACTCTAAAATCTTCTACTTTGTTTGCTTCAGTGGATGTCGCGACTTTGCGCTTGATGTTGCGACTTTGAATCTTGATGTCGCGCTTTGATAAGCTCATCTTTAGTCCCTCCTTAGTCAAAGTCATGACTCTGGTCACCTGATGTCGCGACTCTACTGTGACTTTGTTGATTTTTACTGATTTTTGCTTATTTCCTTTAAATTCATGCAAAACATAAATTTGGGTGAAGATTCCATAATTTTGCATTAAAGTAAACTTTGCTTCCAACATTCATGAAAAACGCTTAAAATAGAAGAGTTTTAGGACCCATCAAACTCTAATTTAAACTTCAAAGTTTTGCTTGTCCTCAAGCAAAGAAAAGATTATTTGTTTGTCCTCAAACAATTAAAATTGATTTTTAAGGACATTTTTCTTTTCAATCATATTCTTTAAATCATAACAACAATTAGATCAAAATGGAAATTTCAATTGTGATATCTATTTTAGTTAAGCTTCAATTTCTGAATCCTAAAAGTTTTCAATTCAGATCATTCAATATACTAATAATTCCTAGAATGTAAACAATTAGTTCATGACACTTGAAGTGAGTGTGTGTTGGTCTTCCCTTTATGACTTGGGTCTGGGTGTTATGTAGCCTTATGAGATATACTGTAACAAAATGGTAGTCTCTGATAATGATTTATGTCTCATAGGCTTGTTAGTCATACCCTTCTCCACTAATGTAGGCATAACATATCCCTCAGGATCAAATAGGTCTTTTAGGCTTGTAATGTATGACCTAGTTACTTGGGTAGATAAATGGATATTTAAGGTTCAAGTTTATCCAGACTGCATACTTCTTCTCAACACTCTGCCTTATAACTGCTCATCATTTCCTTTATATTCAGAATTTCTCAACACATGATCAAACTTGTTTGGGTGCATCTTTTGTTAATCGTGGTCTTTTCTTTTCCACCTTTGTTTCCACTCTAATTCTTAGTTCAGGAAGTTCTTTTTCACTTTGTTCAAGGTTTTAGGAATGGTGAAATGTCTTACCTTCTGCTTTTGATGAGTCTAAAACTCATCTAATTTTAAGCCCATTTTTCATGAATATTTTAAGGCTTAATGTCCAATTTAAATGCCAAATTATGGAATATTCACCCAAATTTGTGTTTTGCAGGAATTTAGAGAAAAGAAGCTGGAAAAGCAAGAAAAAGCAGCAAAAATGGGCTAAGGCAGAAAATGAAGTATGTCATGACATAAGTTGTGAAGAATACAAGTAGAAAATGTGGGACATAAGGAATTATGTTGCGACATAGTTTTAAGCAACTGACAGATTTGATATCGCGACATAACTTAAGAAGAGCACTTGAAGAAACATTAGAACTATGTCGTGACATGGAAAGAATTGTTACGACAAATTCTAAATTCTGAAGACAAGAAGATTGTCGCAACAAAGGTTTTTTATGTCATGACAAAGAACAAAGCAATGGAGAAAAAGCCATGTCGCGACAAAGTTTTTTTTTTGTCATGACATAAAACTAAGCAAAAGGCATAAAATTATGTTGCGACACTTCAAACTTATCTCACGACATAAAACTAAGTTGAAGGAAGTGCACTATGTCGCGACATAGAACATCTGTGTCGCGACATAACCAAGAGCAGAAGAAGAAAGTTTGTCGTGACATAGAAAACTCAGTCGTGATAGAAGCTAGCACAGAGTTGGAAAATTTATGTCGCGACAGGAGTCCTTATGTCGTAACAGACCATTCCAACATTGACACTGCAAGGCATAAAACTTATGTTGCGACAAAGTTATTTAATGTCGCGACAATCACAAGCCAAGCTCATCAAAGCTATGTCACGACATAACTCTAGAAAATAAAATGTTGCAACAAAGCCATCAAGCCATAACAAAGATAGAAGCCAAAAACAGAGGCTGTTATGTCGCGACATAGACCAACTATGTTGCGACTAAGTCGTCAATTAGGCCTGCACGCAACCCACGTCATCAGCCTTGATTTTAGGTCCAACATCATTTATTGGGGCTATAAATAACAAGCCTTAGGGGACAAGAGAAAAAAGGGGAGAGAGGGCGAAAAAGGAGGAAGTAGCTACCATTTTAGGAATAGTAGCAATAGAGTAGAGATTTTCTTTTTTTTTTTCTTAAGAGATTTTTGTATTTCATTTTCTTTTCTTTTCTTCTTGTAATTTCTTTTATTTTCCTTTTCTTAGAACTAGAATAATCGATCTGAGTTGTAATCTTGAGCTGAGATCAATGAATATTTAGTTCCATTTATGTCTGATCTTCAAGGTTTTTCTGGGATTATTTTTGGAACTATTTTCTGGAATTTATTTATGGAATCCCTTTTTCTTCAGTTTGTTTACAACTTCAACGAATTGTTTGTCCAATTAGTTGTTGATGTTTGTGAACTAGTGATGGAAGGCTAAGCCTACTGAAGTGGCTGTGTGTTCTAAGTTATGATTTGGTAAAGATTTAAATGATTGTTTTGGGTTTTGAACTGGATTGATTTAATCGCATTGTCTGGCGTAGTGAACTATTTTCAATAGTGTACTTGCACAGAGTGCGATTGTATCTCGTTTGATTTCCGTGGAGGCCCTCCGAGGACACTCGAGATTAGATTCTCGAGTATAAAGTATTACTTAGGGGTATGTTAGACTAATATTATGGAACTAATGAACTCTGAATGATTACTTTGATCGATCACTAATTTACTCATGGTGTGAGGATTAGTTGGATGATGTATCAGTTTAATGTTTAAAGGTGTCGTCTCAGTTCAGCATAACAATCTCAATCCTGTGTTAGTTAAGATTCTAATCAAGGAGAGGGAGAATTCTACTCAACTTACAGATTGTGGTATCGATTACTTTAAAGGAGGCTTGAATCTATGGGGGCAAGCAAACTTCAGTTCTAAGAAATGGTTGTGAAGTATTGGAAAAGAAAAACAATTAGATCTTAAAGAGGGTCAGATTTTACAAGTAATTGACTAAACTCATTTGTCCTGGAAAGGAATATGATTCTCTAATTAATGAAATGTATAGTGTATGGAGGAGTCCAAACTATACTACTTTGCTCTTGAACAAGTTCGGGATTCAAACCCATAACAAATATCTGTTTTCAAAAGAACTCCATGTAAATTGATGATTGGAATACCCATTCCATTTCCAATGTTTGGATCACATCTCAGCACATATGTTATTTTAGTCTATTTTTACTGTTTTTCTTATGTGAATTTTAGATTTTGTCATTTCAGTTTTTGCATTTTAGTTTTAGTTTACTTTCCATCTTTAGAAATTTGAAGGTAAAATAGTGAGGACTTTGAGTAGTAGGGGTAGTTGATCTTTAGATTCTCTTATCGATCTATGTGGGAATGATAACTTGGACTTAATTGTCCACTTTATTACTAGAATAATTCGCACTTGCAACGCATTTAATTTAGACCAATTTGCATTTTTTATCTGTTTTAAAAATAGAAAAACCAGCAGCTGAAATTTAAGTCCTAAAACAAATAGACACAATTCTTAGGGCAGCACTATCATGGTATTTAAGAGACAAAACAAAAATAAACGGATTCGGTCTATACAAAAATTGGTCAACAAGTTTTTAGCGTCGTTGCCGTGGGACTTTAGCCGCCTTGGTCAGTAGCACTTAAAAAATTGGTCAACAACTTTCTACCACCCTTATCAAGCTTCTCACAGCAACCCCACACCCGCCTTGGCATTAGGGTGCCAGGTGTAGAACATCCCTAAGGACTTACTCCTCGCTCAAGGGAGGAATGCTTTAAGGCAAAACACACTCCTCCTTGAAATTGCACATATTTTCGCCTTCTCGCCTCTGCTGTGCACCTCTTTTTGTACATCTTCTCTTAGTTGATTTTCTTTCAACATCACTAATTTTCATCCTTCTTTACATTTCCAAATTGTACTCCCAAATCCTAGCCTCTTGATTACTTCTTTTCCCGCACTTATTCGCAAATAAGTAAAACTTAGGTTTCTTTATTGAAAGGTAGCAACTGAAGGATTGGTTAAGGTCTATTCATGTGGTATTAATGATGAAATTGGCAATAGGCTCAAACAATGTACTAGAGTATATGCATAAGCATATCACAGGGTGGGCTTTGAAAGGCACAAAATGTTCAAGATTGGCCTAAATCACTTCCTGCTGGTTGTGATGCCTAGGATTTTGCCTTGAATAATAATACAACAAGTTCTAGGACCTTTTGAGACTGAGTTTATACTGAATCTAATAAGGCGTTTCTAACCCAGGCAAAATTAATTTTCAAGGTACTCATGACCAATGTGCCATTTTCACTATTTCTCTCAATTGCTTCGTTCAATCAAAACAATTATTCGTACTCTTAATTCAATTTACTTCAATTTCAATCTTTTAGAATATGAAATTTTAGTCTATTTGTCCTTGACATCACAATTTTCAATTACGTTCCTCTCATTTAGCTCCAATTTCATTCACAGATTTTGCCTTGTTTGTTTTAAAAATAGATTGTTGTTCCATTTTATCATTCAACAATTCATCCCATTTCAGCATTTCATTTTCTCAGGAATTATAGCACAAATCAACCAACAAAATTTTCCCAATTTCAATCAAACAATTAATAACAACCTTTCATTAAGAAAATTACATGCAATTCTAAAAAATTTCCAACTAACACTAATCCCATTCAACTTCCGCACGCTTTAGTTTTTCCTGTTTTCAGGTTCCAAATTTTCTACATTCACAACTTAAGCAATCTTTCTACCTTCTTTATTATTTCCTTTCTATCACTTTGCATTCAAGAAATCAATTCATACTTATTCAAGAAAGCGAACCAAGCTAAAATTCCAAATTGATTTCTTTCTTACTTCAATCACAAAATACAGAATGGAAACAGAAACAAAGAAGTTAAGAAAAGAAACAACTATTATGATTGAAACTAATTTTCACGAATTCAACAAGACAATTGTAATTGGATCAATTTGCAAAGAGAGAAAGGGATACAGTTAGTTAATTATTTTTCCTATTGGATTTGATGTTTTTGAGGCTCACTTGAAGCCCTATATTGATACTCTTAGCATTGGATGGAGTGGTATTCAAGAAAGAGGTTGGGGTCTTTTACTTGTGTCAAGTTCTCCTCGACATCTTGAGGTCCACTTTAGCATTAAAGTATTGGTTCTGATAAGTTCATTTGTCTATCCCTAATCGAGTTCGGAGCACTCTTAAAATCACCCTAGGCATTATACATTTTTATCATCTTAGCATTCACCAAATCAATGCTCTCAGTCCAAAGCTTCTCCCTGTAGTTCAAGGAGGTTTCTATTTCCTTATCCCTCCTCTAGATGGTGGCCTTGATCTCCTTTTAGTGCTCCTTGTATAAGTACCTAAAAGCATATGCCTTTTGAAGCATGTTCTACTCAATTTCTTTAGTCTCCAGTTTCTCAAAGACTCTAGTCCCTTCAAATTGATCGCTTATAAATGCCGCCTTCCTCTCCGACCTACCTAGTGAGCCTTCTATCTCTTTCACCTAACTCTTCTTTCCATTCATTATCTCTCTTCTAAGTCCACTGCCAAGTATTCTTTTCTTTTTTCACGCCCGCAAGTACTTGTCTATAAGCACCTCAGCTCTTCCCCTATTCTTCTCCTCTCTCCTCAATCTCCGCCCATCTCTTGTAGCAAAGGCGTACTGCATCATTGTCGCTTTTAGCCTCCTCCGCTTTTCCTCTTTCTTTAGCCCCAATAGGAATTGGTCTCACTTTGGGCAGAGGAGAGAGCTCTATCTCGCTATGCATCCGTCTCTGGAGCTTTCTTTCTTCTTTTGCTATTCCCTAATTAGAAACAAATTAATGGGGCTTGATCTCCGGGGTTCTTCCCTCTATTTTGCCCCTCTCTTTACCTTATCTACTCCTCTTCTCCCTTCCTCTTTCACTTTCACTGCAGCTTCGAGGGCCCCAAGAAGATGCGAGAGGAGCCTTTCTGCACTCTCTCACTCATTTAATTTTCACGCCCCCCTCCCCCCCAAATGCACAAATGCGTGATCAAGGAAGGGTGGGGGATTGTTCCAGAAAACTCCTCATCTTCATATTCCAAAATCAATTATGTAATGATTTTCCCAATGTCCAATTCATAGCCTTGGACCAATGCATACAAGAGTGTTGCACGGTCCTGTCTAACAGTTGAGGCATACTTGGAGGGCTTCATTATAGAATTAAAAAAATAGAACCACACCTTATTTCTATCAACAGATCTCATCCAAGAGAGGCAGGCGTGGGAATTGCTTAGTGTGCTCGCCATTCTTCTCCCCTTGTGAGCTTGGTCGGCTATTTCTTCAAGATCGGGTTCTTCTTCAACTCTTCATATCTTGAGTAGTCCCCCGTTTCCTTTGAGCTCTAATGTTGAGAAAGGGTCCTTTTCTCTCTCCAAACGATTTCCCTTGACATAGCAAGTCGGGTCTTTCCTATCTCCGAGGTTAGCATAAAACTCTATGACAAGAGCTATTCTACCTTCCCCTAGGTGTTTGCATATTTTTCCCCACCCTCTTCTCTCAATTTCTTTTCAAGGGCATACTATTTCCTCAACCCTTCACTAATGGATTCCCCTTCAAGCAGTGGATTTCTTTGAAATTCTTAGCCCAATTTTCAGAAGAGAAAACTCTATCTTCCTCTCAAGCCTTCCACTTCCTTCTCTCATCCTCCCAGAATTTAAGCTCCTAGTTTTCTGCTTGTCCTATCCTTCTCCAGTACGCTCCACTAGATTTTCCAAATTACCCCGGTTTAGGATGGGAGAGTTTAGGGCTAGACATCTTCTTGGTTTTTAAATGAAGTCAGAGAAGTTTGAAGCTCGAAAGATTTAGGAATTGATTTGTATTTGAAATTTTCAAGAAGTGTTCCTTTTATGTAGAGGTTTCGTCTAGATGCAAATGCTGATACTGCAATGTCGTGATCAGCCCCAATGTCATGAATTCTCTCCCAAGTTTCTCTTTCGTAAACGTCGTGACTTAAAGAAAAATGTGAAAGTGACTTTAAGAAAATGTCCCGACTTTATACAATGCGTCACACTGGCAGAATGCTTGCTGTACCCCAAAATGCGATGTCCCGACTCTGAGAAGAATGTCGCACTTCAGCCCAATGTTACAACGTCAAATGTCGTACTTGGCAAAAATGTCATTTTGAGTAGAATGTGTCGGACTCCTCAAAATGTGATGTTGCAACTTTGAGAATTTTGCGATTTTATTCATTTCTGCTTTTCAATTATTTCTTGTGAATTCAAATCTAATAAGATTAAGCACTTCAATTCAAGCATAGAAAATAATCAAATTTTCAACTAAGCATAATTCAACAATATATATTGCTACAACTAATAAACCTATTATAAAACTTGAAAAACCTATAAAATTTTGGAAATTAAAGCTACTATTAATCTATATCAGAAAAATAAACTTCCCCCAAAACTAACATGTGCATCATCATTAAAGAACTAGTCAAGGAAAAAGGACTTCCCTATGTGGTCAATTATGCTCATTGAATTTGGGGGAATGATTCACCATGAATTCCCAAAGAAACTTGTAACTTCAGTGTCCTAAAATCAATCAAAAACTTACTAACATGAGTGTTTATTAATTTAAAACCAAATTATTCTATCAACTAAACTATTAAAAACACACTAATCAAATGTAACCAAACTCGTTAGTTTTAAAAATAGAGATTTCTTGGGTTGCCTCCCAAGTAGCTACTCATTTTTATGTCTTTAGCTAGACTTTGATGCAATATGTTCTCTTTTTAGCAATTCGTTCATCTCTTCAAATCTGGAACTATTCTTCATTTATGATTCCTCCAAGATAATGCTTAAATCTCTGACTATTCACTTTAAACTCATTTCAAGAATTAGTTTCAAGTGTCACTACTTCCAAAGGGGTGTAGTCAACCATCGTAAAGGACTACCTAATTCCTCGACTTTAGTTTCATAGAAGTCTCGCCTTTGGAATTATATAGTAGGACTAGTTCTCTTATTCTGAACTCCTTCCTCAAAATCTTCTGATCATGCCACTTCTTGGTTTTGTCTTTGTAGATATTTGCATTGTCATAAACTTCATTTCTCAACTCTTCCAATTCATTCATTTAGAGTAATCTCTTTTCTTTAGCAGCTTGAAAATCATAGTTCAGTGTCTTGATTGCCCACATAGCCTTATGTTCAAGCTCAAGAGGGAGATGACAAGGTTTTCTAAATACTTCATCCTCAGATGAGGACATTCCAAATGAGAGATTATAAGCAAATTCCATACGCCCAAAGTGCACTTCATCTGAAGTCACTCTACCGCCTTTTCCCCATTCAGTTGACTGCTTTCTCTAGTACATTCTTGAATCTCTCTAGCTGGAAATTTCGTCTCCATTTGATTCAGGTGATAAGCTAATCCCCATAACATGCTTGACTTCCATATTCGCATTATTAATTTTGCAAATAGCTTGTTTGCAAAATGGCTTCCCTCATAATTAATGATTGTCCTTGGGGCTCCAAATCTACTCAAGATATTCCTTTGAATAAACCTCACAACTGTATTGGCATCATTTATGGGACAAGCTATAGGTTCCACCCATTTGGATACATAGTCTACAACAAGGAGAATGTCTAGATTTCCAAATGAGGGAGGGAAAGGTCCCATGAAATCTATTCCCATAAGATAAAATAATCCATGACTCACTTGATCCTCGTAGCATTCAATTTTTTTTATGTCGCTTTGTATTCTCTGAAGACATTTATCACAATGTTTTACCCATTCAAAACAGCTTTGAATAGAGAGCCAACAGAAACCTACTGGAGAATTTTCAGGGTTGTTCGTCTCCCGCAAAGTGTCCTCCATGGTAAATGTATGACATTTATCAAGAATTCATCTGCTCGTCTCGTATACATCTTCCGATAACTGATGATGCTCTTCTTCTAAATGGGGTGAGGGTCATCCCTATTACATAAAAACTGCTCTCACTTTTAAATTCTCTCTCTTTCTTTCTACTCAGCCGAACTGTGGCCTAACCCTTGGTATCACATATCAAGATACTAAGAAATTTGATTCACACTGAGTGTCATCTAGGTAATTTTTCTTCCCATTTCTAATCCATTCATCAGAGATTTCTGATCTGGCTGGTATCTCACTGCACTGTCACAACTCTTACCCAGATTCTTAATTCACCCCGCAAGAATAACAGCTACTCATCCGATCACTTGTTTTGAGCATCTCTTTGAACAGACATTTAATCGCTTTGTATGAACTGCGATACAATATGTATATTGAAACTTTCTACAAGAAACACCATTGCTGTCGATCTTTTTTTTTTTTTTTTTTTTTTTTTTTTGTAGTTGAGTAGTCCTATTGTGCTTCATTAAATGTTTTGTTGTCATAGTATATAGCCCTGAAAGTTTTAATACTTCTTCACTGCAAACTCCGTCTCCCATTGTAAATCACCAAATACACATGATTTCAAAATCTTGTTCCAAATCAGGAGTCAGCAAGGTCAGAGCCATAACTAATCAGTTTTATTTCTTCAAATGCAAATCCCATGAATCATCAAATCAAATTTTAGCATCCTTTCCAAAGAATTTGTGATATATCCCAGATTTTGGGGAGGTAAGTCCTTATGCAAATCTTCGTGAATCCATTTCCTAAGAAACTTCTCATCCCTTTAACCTTAGAGTGGTACTATTAGAGTTTCAAATGACAAATCTAGCCAATAACTTTAAATCAACCGTTGTGGTAAATTTTGCGTCTCAAGACAATGCCTTCATTTTTACCATAAGTGGTATTTTTTCCCAATCTGGTTAAGTTTTTGCCTTGGCATCTTGAAGCTGTAGTCTCTAAATTCTGAAAATTTCAAACTGGATCTATACGAAGTTATCCACAAAGATTTCCATAACCTCCTACACCAAAATTTGGAAAATATTGACATCATACACCTCAAAAGGGTGGCGTGAACATTGCACATAATCCAAAGGACATTCTTCTAAAAGCAAAGGTGCTATAGTGACATGGGAAGGTAGTCTTCGTCCTCAAGGCGTGCAATCTGATTATATCCGTAATACCAGCAAAGGTGCCATTGAAATGGAGTGTCCATCAACCCCTTGGCCCAAAGATCTTATCAATGAGCGCAGCGATAGTGACCTTTTCGTGGCATTGTTCAATTTTCGTAGTCAATGGCTACCCTCCATTCTAATACGCTCTTGTTGGAATTAATTCATCCTTCTCATTTCATAATGTAGCTGAATCCGCACTTCGGGAACCACATGAACTAGGCCCTCATCTTAAGGTTGTCCTCATCAGATAAATGAATCCCTGCATCCAGCCATTTCAACACTTTTCTTACTAAATTCCTTTCATTAATGGATTCAGTCTTCTCTGATGTTCTATTGATTTTTTGCATTTTCCTCTAAGAGGATTTTATGCATGCAAATGGAAGGACTGATTCCTTTCAAGTCTTCTACTGATCATGCTATTGCTTCATTATACTTTATGAGAATCTTAATCAGTTTATGCTCTTCATCTTCTATTAAATCAACAACAATGATTACTGGTTTAGATCTTTCACTCTCTAAGAAAGCATATTTCAGATGTTTAGGTAATTCCTTCAGAATTAAACCCTTAAAACTCTTTTCTACTTCTTGTGCCTTCTCTTCAATACTTCTTGATTTTTCTGCATTGATTTCATTCAGATTGAGTACTATTTCTTTTAATTCACAAATCGATTAAGATGGTCTGGGCCATCAAGAGACTCCAATATATTTGAAATTCTTCTCATTCTCTCATTCATTGGAAATCTGAATCTTACAATCATATTTCGCTTAGGAATCGAGTGGAACTATTATTTTTGCCAGCCTTTACAATCAAAAGAGATTATCAAATTCAGTCATTTCAAGCCCTAATTAAGATTGAAGTGCACTGCTCCATCTCCTACCCTTAGAGTGATCTCTCCTTTCTTGACATCTATCAAGGCTGCTCTAGTGGCAAGGAAGGGCCTCCCCAACAACAATGGGACTAATTTATCTTCTTCTATGTCAATTATCACAAAGTCTACGGGGAAAATAAATTTTCCCACCTTGATCAGTACATCTTCAAGGATTTCCTTCTGCTTAGCTAAAGCTAAGTCCGCCATCCATGTATCAGCGGTTGTAGGAGTAAGCCTCCTAAACTCGAGTCTCTTCACTACGATAGTGGCATCAAAGCTGATGCTGTCTGAATCACATAATGTTTTTCCGATTTCAAAGTCCCTGTGGTGCAGTGGAATGGTGAAGTTGCTTTGATCCTGCATCTTCAATGGTAAACTTTTCGAATCAATGTGACCGTGTGTCACTTAGGTCACTCACTCATTCTTCATCAAATTTCCTCTTCGCTTAGTATATCCTTCATGAATTGGCATAATGAGGCATTTGTTTCAATGCCTCAGCAAAAGGGATATTTATCTCTATCTTCTTGAACATATTCAAGACTTTAGAGAATTGCTCTTCCATCTTTAATTTTTGCAGCCTTTGAGGGAATGGGATAGGAGGCTTATAGGCTTGCACCTCCTTTTTCCTTTTCAAGTCACACTCCTCAACTGGCTGCTCTTCTTGCACCTTTACTTTCTCACTTTCTTCAATCAATTCTGAACTATACTGCTTGTTATTTCTAGTTTCGCCTCTCTTTGCTCTCAGCCAAATTCTTCTTCCCCATTCTTCTATGTTCCTCAATTCTCAAGTGTCTACATAATAAGTACAAGTGTTTAAGTACTGGGTTTCTAGCCTTTCTAACTCATATTTTGCCCTTAGTTTGAGTAGAACAAGTGCTTTTGACTTTCTTTTCTGTTTTTATGCTTGTGAAGGTTGCTCAATGTCCCTTGCACCTTTTTGACGTGCCTTTGGATGCTTAGAGGATAGCATGTTTTGAAGAAAGCACTTATGCGCATTTTCACTTCCAAGTGGAGCCGAATTTCACACCACAAGTTCTACTCAAATCTTGTTCTTCCTTTCTCCTCAACCTAAGGAATGGTTCACTAATGTGATTGAGGACTTTCAAAGTTGTGGGGATGATCACTCGAGGTTTTATGCACCAACAGGAGGTTCCATGCATCTAAGGAGTGGAATTATGCAGAAATTGAATATAAATACCGATACTTAAGTCTAGTAGCTATTAAGAGGGTAAAGGAAGATGAGTACCCGGTACTAAAGTTCAAGACCTAGACTGTGCTTCTAAAGGCCCAAAGGGATGTGGAGTACCCTGCATTGAAAAGTGAGTACTCAGTCCCGTGCTCAGATTCAATCGGGTATCCAAATTATGATATTTGTACGATCATCTTGCCCCCGGCTTGTAGCTATGGTACGGGTAGGCTGGGAAGGTAAGTGGGGTAGTGGGGTGTGGGGCATTTGCTTCATCGGGAGGAACAGAGCTGGGGGTGGACACAACTCCTACTTAGGTTTTTTCTAAAAAGTGGGTTTCTTACAATTTCACTTGCAGATAGCTTAGATCTTTGTTTGTTCTTGTAGTTAATCTCTCAGAATCCTTAATGTAAGTCTTTTAGTCTATACCTTCATATCTCTAAACTTGTTCCATTCAGCTTACATCAATCATATTACTTATTTCCTCTACTTGCATTTATGTTGGATGTTCTTGCATTTATTAGTAATTTCAGCTTTAATTTAGGAGTTCTAAACCTCCAAGATAGGATTCAAGGTTGAAACTCATCACCAACAAAGGTAACCAGTAACATACTCCTTGTTTAATGGAAGTTGTATGATAATTAAAATCACTACCACATTCTCTCCTAAATGCTCGGTTGGCACCATTCTTGATGTATGAACAGAGAATCTTAATTTTACGTGATATGACCTCAAACCATGTGAGGTGTTTCAGCTTTTTCTAAGTGAGCATTTGATGTTCTTCTATCCTTCTTTTTTTGAACCCTTTGGTCATATCTTCGCCAAAGGACCATTCTCGATGGACGAGAACATAAGTGAGAGACACTTGTTACCTAGTTGTGGATAATTGAAACCACGGAATCCTATCACTTGTCTTTCTTGTATGGATAACATAATCTCAAATCAATGGTTACAAAATCAAGCAATCGACACCCCCCCCCTTTGTGATTTACTTTATTTTAACATTCATCGGTTATCAATACCTAAGGATCCTTTGAGAACCCCCTCTATGTGGAGATGACTAGTGGACCCGTAGAGAAGTGATAATCTTTGAAGATATTGGATTCCTACGGCAGGAACATATTGAGTACACCTCAAGTGATAAGCATTTTTTGCATCGTTGTCGAGGAGTGGCAAGTGTTCTAGTTGATCCAAAGAGAGCTAGTGGTAATTTGCAATTGCATTGAAAATCTAGTAAGTCCTCTTCATTCTCTTTAATTTTGAAAAAAAAATAAATTCTTTATGTATATAATATCTATGAATACGATCTTATTTGGGGTGTTGATGATATTGATTTTGTCTTCAGGCGTGGACTTGTGATGAAGCAACCAGGCTTGTAAGAATCACACCTCAACAAAGTCTTGGCTTCGTTGTAAGAAGTTTGTTTCATTTACCTTCCACTCCTCGGATGGAGCACACAGAAAATCAACAAATTCCTTTTAATCCAAATGAGAAAGGGTTACCTTTTAACCTATAAAGATCTTTTGATCCTCTAAGCGAGGAGATGGTGTTGTGCGTGTGGCCGGCGAGTTAGGAGGGAGAATGTCAATCCTCAATATAATCAATATCGAGCTCCTCCTGCCCCTTTGCCTAATGTTGGTAGAACCGCTTTGAAGTTTTGAGACCTCGAAGAACCACGGCAACTCAGCCTGTTCTTTACCTTAAGAAATTTAACGTTTTCGGTGTTGGAGATGATTTGTCTTCTCCACGATATCGGGGTTTGATTAGAGCCCCCTACTCATGATGAGCTTTTGAGGGATGTTTTGTAAGCGCTTTCCTTTCTGGGATGCCTCCGCCGTATGTCTAGTTTGTTTATATACAAGGAAAAGGCTAAATATGGTTTCATCTCTTACTCTTAATTGATCTCTAATTGGGAGGACATGCACGAGTGTATTTTTAAGCAAATTCTTCCCTTCGGAATGCACTAACACACTCATGGAGCCTCGAAACTTTTAAGAAAAGCTGGGTGAATCTTTTGCCTTTGTGGGAAAGATCTGAAGAACTTCTCCATGCTATCCTTCATCATGATTACGGATATTGACCCGAGTGTTGCGCCTTTTCATCAAGGACTCTTTGTAATGATATACCTAAATGATGAGTGGGGGACAATTATGAGAAAATCTGAAGGCATGCAATGTTTGACACTTTGTTTGAAAATGCCTGAAATTAGGAATGTCTTTCCTTGATGCCCTGGGTGCATAGTCTCTCGCCTTTGGAGGAAAGCATCATGTGAAGAGATGTTGAGTCAAAATAGCTACCTTTTGAGGCCATTGAAATGTAAAAAGTGAATGAAGTGACCATTGTACCCAAAGTACCTTCGGCATCTATGGGACCTAGGATGGAAGATTCATGCATCATTTGTGATAACCCCACTCATTTGAGCAACGGTGCTGTCTTCCCAAGTCAAGGGGCCATCCGTCGAGCAGCTGGTATCACCGATTTTCAGAAATAACAAATATAAACTAGAAACTATAATAAGGGTTGATCAACCTTCTTTATTCGAAGATGACCCAGGTGCCATTCTCAGTTAAGACCAGCCATAAATCCTTTTGTAATGAAGTTTCAAATACAACTTAAAATCAAATTACTAAAAACGAGGGACTTAAAATTAAATGGCATTTCAGTGAGCTGCAGGTTCTCAGTCTGTGCCGAAAACCTTCCCCAAAATCAGATGTCAGCCTTACCAACCTCCATAAAAAGAAATTGGAGGACATTGTGTATAGTTTACAGTCGATCACCAATGATAAGCTTTATTGCTGAACTTCAATTGGCTATAGTGATGTGAAGTCTGATACTAAGTTAGTTAGCCTCTATAGGAGTTCTCAGCAGAAAGGAAATTTCCCTTCTAGGCCCCCATTCAAAACCCCCAAAATTAAAATGATCTTGAGACCTTAAATCAAAATAATGGGACACAGACGTGAAGGAGCTATCACATTTACTTCAAAGTGGGAAAAAAATTTGATAAAACCATCCGTCCACAAAAATCAATTTCACGAGAAAGAAATAAAACGTTAAATTTAAGATCAAAATCCATGTTTTCTAGATTTCGGATGATGGCTGACTTCTTCGACGAAATTGTCTGGCAAATCTAACTACTACGTCAGTTTCTTTGAACCAGACGTTGAGAATTTCGCTTTGAATAGGGTAGTGCAGGACACTTGACATGTGATGAGTGGCTCATAGTGCGCAATAATATTGATGGAGTGAGTCAAGCGTTGAGCTCAGGGTGAGACATAGGGCATGTGTCACCATGTGATTGGATGGAAATCTAAGTAGAAGGATAAGTGGATAAGGGTAATCCAAGTGAGCCAATGATAGGCTGACATGTGGCAAGAGAAGTACTCTCCCACTTGGCCCATGTTGGACCAAACAGTGGGAGAAGGAAAGAAAAGAAAAGGAAAAAAAAAAGGAAGGGAAAGAGGTTTAGAGCTCTACCCAGCTATATTTGGTTTCGGCAATCGATTTGTTAGGTGGAGCAGAGGGAAGGTCCATCCTCGCAGAAGAGCTTCACATAAGGAGCGGGGTCGGGGAGTTTTAATGACTCGAGAGGTGGGGTTTTCTCTACTTAGTTTAATCTTTGGTTAGGAGTCATTCAGAAATGGTTGAATGTTGGGGCTTGGGAAGCGGTGTGTATATCAGTCTTCAAAGGTGGGACCAGTAGTTTGAGATTTCTAGGAATGTTTTAGACAGTCCTCGATCGTTCAGAGATTATTTTGAAGGTGGTATCCTGATGTTGACGATTAAACAGATTTTTGTTGATGATTAACTAAGTGTATTTGTTTGTGTTATTGCTATGAATGAATAACATGTTGATTGTGTGTAAATTATGTTAGTATATGCATGCATGGTATATTAACATAAACTGTACGAAATGGTATGCTGCATCTCATATGCACGAGGACATCAAAGCTTAGTGTGAGTGCATGAAATGGTTTTAGACAATCGCTTTTATCTATACCATCGGAGGGTCGCCCAATAACTATATCGAAGGGCTGTCCAATGAAATACATTGGAGGTTGACCAATGAATTGAGTCGGAGGTTGTCGACAATTCATGGCCGAATATCCCGATGAATTGTATTGGGGTGATCGACGATTCTGTGGGAGGTTGGTCGATGGATGTGTCGGAGGGTTGTCCAATGGAGTTATATCGGAGATTGACCAATGTGTTTTCAAAAACCAAAATCTTTTGTTTTGAAAACAGTGTTTTCATACATGTCACATGCATGCGTGAGGGAGTCGGTGAGGACTCGGGACATGGGATTGGGTGAGTCACATTCTCATCCATGACATGTAGACATTTGAGTAGGAACGTGCATGTTTTACTTGAATGTTTGTTTGGTTGCTATTGCATGAGCACTTAGGTGGGGAGTAACCCATGTAGGAAAATTCAACTACTGGGCATTGCTCACCCCATCTCATTAGGAACAATTTCGGAGTCAAGGAAGGTACACAGGATGGGACCATGGGGCGTCATGAGAAGATGGTGGCCACTTTGTGTATCTTGTAACTCTGGGTAAAAGACCTAGTTTTTTTTTGTAATTTGTAATTAAAGACAAATTGTAATTAAACTCCTTTTTGTATAAAAGAAAATACATTTTGGTGAGTTTTCTAGGCTCCAGTAGCCTTTGTAGTAATAAGGCAATTTTCCATTGGTTTTACAGTATGTATAATAGAGAGAAAAGGTACAAGGAACCAAATGGGGTGGGCTACTGCCCGGCAGGTTTAGGGTGCGACGCTGAAGTGGTATTAAATTAATAGGAACAACGTGGTGTGCGCTCTGAGCACGGTCTGCGTAGCTCAAGGAACTCTGCGCTGGCGGGGACTGCGCGCGGCTCACCCCAGCGGCGTGCTGGGAAAGCTTGTCGCGACAGGCTTCCTTGGGTGCCCTGTCGTGACAGAGGACTCCTTGTCGCGACAGAGGTGGCTCACTCTGTGTCACGATAGAGACCTTAGTGTCTCAACAAGGAGCTAGGCAGTAAAGGCTTTTTGGTGTCGTGACACAATCTTTGGTGTCATAGCGAAGTCACGGCCTTGTGGGTTGACCGCCCAGGTTGTGACGTGAAGTGCGTATCGCGGCAGTGATGGGTGAGGCGCGCGCCGTCGCGACCAATGTCTTGTGCGCCAGAAGCGCAGCGGCAGGTGCGATAGAAGAGTCATGTCGCGACAGAGAATTCTTTATCGCGATAGGCTTTCAAGTGTTTATTGCGACGGAGTCAATACGGTATTAACTTGTCTAGGCTCTCTATTAGCGGCAAAGATTTTCCCTATCGTGACGAGCTTTGTTCGGCCCGATTAATCCGCAGCCAAAGGTTTCAGGTGTCGCGACAGGGTTTAGGAGTTGGGGCGACCGAGTGTGTCGCGACAGAGCTCCTTGGCGTGTGACACAGGACCCCCAGCGAGACGAGCCCGGCGAGTGCACCGATTACCCTCGATGGTGCAGCGCGGTGTTGTATACATGACAGGAAAAGAAACTGAAACGGTGTAACATTTTGGTACCTTTGTTCATGGACCTTGTGCATGAACTTTGTTGAAAAAAAAAAAATGACCAGTAATGGGGGTGGGCGTTTACCTCAGGTCAAAATGATGGGACCTTTGAACATTGTAAGGTATCGCCACCCTTCAAAGTGGAAACAGATGATGAACCATCCATCCTAAGGATCTTGCTAAAGTTTAAGAAAGAATTTGCAAATGAATAAAAAGGATTGATAATTATTTGGCATTAACTGATGTCCTAAAATGTCTTGTTGATGTAAGTCGGATAGGAGATAAAGCTAAAGCTAAACATGCTCCTTCCCTCCCATATCCACATAGGTTGAGAATTCAAAAAAGTGAATAAATCATGCTGTAAAAATTTATGGCTTGTTTAAGCAGGAGTTAAATCAAAGCATTCCATATTGGATGCCATAAAACAAATCCCTTCATATGCTAAATTTTTGGCAGAAAGACTTGTGTCGTGAAGAGGAAGTTAGGTGTCCACAATGATGTTTTATGACCGAACAATCCACCTCTGATTAGGAACATTTTCCCAAATGCAAAGACACCGAAGGCCCCATGCATTCCATAGTGTAAGCTGAGAAGTTGGAACATGCTTTCGTAGACTTGGGGGTGAGTGTGAATTTGTTGCCATACTTAGTGTATGTTGAGTTGGGGTTAGGAGAGTTAGAGCCTACTAACATTACTGGCTGGATTGGCGTGAGTGTGAATATTCCTAGAGGGTGTGGTGAAGGATGTATTGGTCTCTGGCGGATGGGTTCTCTTTCAACAGTGGGCTTTTGCAGTAAGTGCCAGTACTCGACTTGTGGTGGGTGGGAGTTAATTTCAAGTGGATTCTTGGAGACCTTCTTGGCCACTCTAATGCCTTTATGAGTAGCCCCAGGAGGTTGTTATTAAGTCTTTCGGCAACATGGTATGGAGCAGACACATTTTAATGTGCCCAAAAATACCCTAAATTTTATAATAAAAATTCTAATATATTCCAGTATAATTAGTTAACTTTGTTATTTTAAAATTATTAGATGGATATTGATTAATGATTTTTGAATCAGGAAATAAACCAGTGAAAAGAAAATATGGGGGAAATTGTAAAATGGGACCTAAGATGAATTGAAGTAAGTTTATATGTCTAAGTAAAATTAGGACAAAGTAAAGTGAACAAGGGAAAGTAATGGAGACTTAAATGAGAATAATAGAAATGGAGGGACATAAATGTAAAGAAATGAAAGAAGAAAAATCAAAGGAAGGGCATGCTTGCATGTAAGGAAGAGGAGAGGCTTCCTCCTTTTTAAAAAGTACTAATAGAGTGATCAGGAGAAAAGAAAAAAAAAAAAAAAAAGGGAGGGTTAGAAGAGAGGCTCCCTGCCTCTGCAATTTCAAACCAAATCAGACTGTGGTCCTAAGTGACAAGAGGAAGTCTTTCCTGTGAAATAATTTCAGTAAGGGCAGAGTGGGGCGTTTAAATAAACACGGGAGGTAGATCTTCCTCTCGCGATTATATTTTCTACCTAAGGTTGTGTAGGTGATTATCTTACTTGGAAATGTTTGATTATATTTAAAACCATGTTTGCCACATTATTAGTGATGTAAATATGAGTTATAAGTGATTTTGGGTAAAAATAATGATTTGTTGATGAGTCGGCAGGTGAGTTCTGGCCATCAATGAACTAGGCTTTTGAATTTCTCAATTTGGACCTCTGTAGACCAAGTTATGGTCCTTTTAAGAGTTAAACTCTATTTCAGGCGGTCAGTGGGTTCTGCGGTTTAGTCATTAGCGGGACATCAGACAGTGCAGGCTCTAAAAGTGAAGAATTTGGAAGTGGTCACCAGTGAGTTGTATCATCAATTAACTTGATTCTAGGCCACTGATTTCTAAATTGGACCTCTGGGCCAGTTATGATCACACTGAGGTCGACGGAAGAAGGGTCGTGAAATTCGATGATGGGATTCGATGTAGAGGTCGATGGGGTCGACTTGTAGAGGTCATTTGTAGAGGCTAAATTTGTAGAGGTCAGGATGTAGAGGTCAGCCTGTAGAGGTCAGTTGCTAGAGGTCAGCTCGGCTGGGTGTGATAAATGTGAGCCTCTGACTTGAGGAAGGTCATAACTCCTTCGTCAGGGCTGTAGTTTCATTCTTGGACTCTATGGAAATCCATTGAGTCAGAATCCATTAATATACCTGAGGAGGGATAGAGATGTCAGACCAAGGTGTCATACTATACTACCGAGGTCAGGTCAGCTCAGTCGGTTCGATCGGCTCGGTGGGGTGTGACTCACGTATGACCTCGACGGAAGGTCATAACCCCTTACGTCCAGAACTTCCCAGTTTCAGGTGTTCTTGGACTATGAAGCCCGTTGAATTAAGAATCCCGTTCGTATGACTAAGGAGGATGTCGGTGTCGAGACCGGGTTGTTGAATACCGTTTACCTCGAGGTCAGGTCCTTGATCGTCAGATCATTCATTTTGGGTGTCATTGACCTCGACTTCGGAAGGTGTATGCTCAGCCGTCCAGAGCTAAGTTTTTGGGTGTTCTTTGGTACACATAGAAAGTCCGTTGAGTCGAATCATTCATATTCTTGGGGAGGATAGAATATGTCAGACTAAGGTGTCGAATTTGAGTTTACCGAGGAGTCGGATCCCAGCTCGGTCGATTGGTCATTTCTGTTGGTGGTGACTCATTATGATATCAACCCGGTCATAACTCCTTGTAAGACCGTTTCAGGTGTTCTTGATTTCTATGGAAGAACCATTGAGTCAAAGTCCGTTCATATGATTGAGGATAGAAGGTATCATGCAAGGTGTTAGACCAAGTTCCCAGGTGGTCAGCTCAGTCGATTCGAATTCGGCTCGTTTGGGAGTGTGACTCATGACCTCGACTTCGGAAGGTCATAACTCCTTCGTCCAAACTCTGTTTTGGGTGGTCTTAGACTCTATAGAGTCAGGTGAGTCAGAATATCCTATATAACATTAAATTAGAACTCAGATTAAACTCTAAAAAAAAAATTAGCTCCTAACCAAAACCACTATGCGCTAAAATAATATTGTTCTTTAATGGTTTTGGAATAGGGACTGATGAGGAGGAAAAGCCAAACTGAGATTGAGATTAGAGGATTGGAATCAAAGTGCAAAGCTTGTTAGGTTGTTCTCGACTCTATTCTTATTTCAAGTATTTTGGTAGTTTACCAAGTAAATATGAAATAAGTACATGAATGAGTATATGAATGAGTATGTGAATGAGTATATGAAATAAGTAGATGAATGAGTATATGAAATGAGTACAAAGATTGAGTATATCCTTGAAAAGATGATACGAAAGTGAATATGGAATTGAAATGTGGTATTTGAAAACCGAATGAATGTGAATGATAAATCGAATTGTAAACGACCTACACTCGCATCTTGAATTGAATATACGTAATGAACCGCCGACGGATGCGCCCACCGCATCCACGGCGGCACCCGAATTGTCCAATGTTCCACTTGGCGGGATGCACTCCATCGGGCATCCGTCATGATGGCGTATGGCATTGAAGAAATGTTCCACTTGGCGGATGCACCAATCGACATCCGGGTCATGATGACGATGACATTTGAAGGATACCACATGTCGGGTGCACCAAATAACATCCGTCATGAGGGGAGACCGAATTGTTAAATGTGTAAGCACATTACCATCGATAATAAGGACGAGATTCATCAAACGTGAATCCAAATGTGAATTAGTCAGTCAAAGTGAAATAACCAACATTGATGAGTGCAAATGCAATTTTATGTATACCCTTAAATCTCATAAATTGAATTGTGAATTGAATTGTTGCATTGAAAATGCATGTTGTGATATAATAAACGATTGTAAAATGAAAGCATGCGAAAATGAATAGTATGAGTATATGCTGATATAATAGGCATGGTTTAATGTTAAATGCATGTCAAGTTAAACCGAATATTGAATAGAATCAGATAGTAACCACTAAGCATGAAAATTCTTAGCGTGTAGTTTTATCTATGCTCAGGTTTCGAGAAGACAAGATCGTGAAGCGCAGAGTCATAAAGCAAGTTGCGGCGTATAAGTACATACCCCGCCATGCATATATCATCTCCTTTTTTTTTTTTTTTTTTTTTTTTAAACATGGGATATTTTGTAAACAAATAGTCGAGCTCCAAAGAAATGCTTTGTTTTTGTATACCATTTTGGAAGGGCATAGAATGCCTTCACTGAAATTGCATTTTATGAAATGTAAATGTTTGTGGGCCTACCATTTGAAAATGCTTCACGCAAATCGAAAACCTAAAGAGAAATAACATAAAGAAAATGTTTTGATAAGATAATTGAAAACGTCGGAGTAAACTGGGCTCCAGTTCGGATCGAGCCGGGGATTCGGGTTGCAACACTTTTGAAAAAGAAAACTTAATAAAAATGTAAATAAAAAAGAATTAAACGGGCGTCCCCTGGGTTTTGGTTGGGACTCGCCAATCGGGTCGGGTCGGCCTCTAGGGTCGCTACATTCAATGTTATCAAGGAAGTAGGGGATGATGAAGATATTTGAAAGGTGAATGTGATAGAATCTGTTGTGCAGGAATTTGTAGATCATTTTTCATGTGATGACCCTCTCAAGTCTTGTCTAGTGAGCCCTAAGTGTGTTGATGAAGTAACCACACCTAAAGTGGAGTTTCTATACTCCATACTTGAGCACAATGAGGTAATGGAAACCAATGGGTGGACACCTAGATTTGAAGAATTGCCTCCAATTGAAGAGAGTTTTACCGTCTAAAGAGAAGCCACTTAAGCTCAATTAAAGCCTTCTCACTGGCCTCATCTCAAATACTCATTTTGAGGAAGTGAAGAGACTTTCCCTGTGATCATATCTTCCTCTCTAAATCTTGATCAAGAGACAAAACTTTTAGAAATTCTGAAGGCCCACCAAACCGCCATAGGATGGACCATTGCAGACATTAAGGGGATTAGCCCTTTGATTTGCACTCATAGGATTCACTTGGAAGAGGATGTTAAACCATCTAAGCAACCACAGCATAGGCTAAATCCGGTCATGAAAGAAGTTGTCAAGAAAGAGGTTTTGAAACTCTTAGATGTAGGTGTCATTTACCCTATTGCGCATAGCAAGTGGGTAACCCCAACCCAAGTAGCGCCAAAGAAGTCTAGGGTCACTGTAGTGGCAAATGAACATAATGAGCTCATACCTACTAGGGTCACTACAGGTTGGAGGGTGTGCATAGATTATAGGAAACTTAATGCTGGCACTAGGAAAGATCATTCCCCCTACCTTTTGTGGACCAAATGTTGGAGAGAGTCTCTAGGCATGAGTTTTATTGCTTTCTTGATGGTTACTCTATGTACAATCAAATTGAGATAGCATTAGAGGATCAGGAGAAAACCACTTTCACATGTCCTTTTCGTACCTTTGCCTTTTTTAGAAGATGCCCTTGGATATGTAATGCATCGAGCTTTTCAATGCATACGATGGGTATTTTCAGTGATATAATAGAAAAGATTATGGAGACATTCATGGATGATTTCTTCGTCTATGGAGATTCCTATGAGGGATGTTTAGAAAATTTGAGGAGAGCTGGGAAAGATGTGAGGAGAAAAATCTAGTTTTAAATTGGGAGAAGTGTCACTTCATGGTGACACAAGGGATTATGTTAGGACATGTAGTGTCAAAGGAAGGAATAGAGGTAGACAAGGCCAAAGTTGAGTTGATCTCTAATTTACCTACTCCTAAATGTGTTAAAGACATACGGTCCTTCCTAGGTCATGTAGGGTTTTATAGGAGGTTCATAAAAAATTTCAGTGTCATAGCTCGTCCCTTGTGCAGTTTGCTCACAAGCATGTGAGAAGGCTTTTGAAAAGTTGAAAAGTATGTTAGTCTCGCCTCCTATCATGTGACCTCATATTTGGGTCCTCCCTTTCGAAATCATGTGTGATGCTAGTGATTATGACGTAGGAGCTTGCCTAGTAAGGAAAGAGAAGATAAAACCCAGGATCTATCATGCTAGCAAGACTCTAGATTCCGGCTGCTTCCCACCACATAACTACGGAAAAAGAGTTCTTAGCTGTAGTCTTTGCCCTAGATAAGTTCAGGCCTTACATTGTAGGGTCTCCCATAATCATTTTCACTAACCATGTAGCACTAAAGTACTTGCTATCTAAGCCCCATCTCACTAGGTGGATCCTATTTTGTCAAGAGCTCAATTTAACCATTAAGGATAAGAAAGGAGTCGAGAATGTGGTAGCTGACTACCTTTCTTGTTTGGTTTTAGAGACAGCTTATGATGGCTTCAGTTCGTAGGGTGACACTTTCTCCATCGAGCAACCGTTGCTCTTATCCATTATCCCGGGTATGTCGACATTGCGGAATTATTTAGTACCGTGACAAATCCCATCAAGGTAGACTTCTCAGCAAAAGAGGAAATTTCTAGTTGATGTTAAGATGTACTATTTAGATTACCCATACCTCTTTAAATATTGCCCTGATAAGTTGATGAGAAAGTGTGTACATAATGACAACCAAATTAGGGTGCTCACCTTCTATCATTCTGAAGCATGTGGAGGGCATTTTTCCGCAAGGAAAACAGCTGATAAGATCTTGCAAGCTGGTTGTTATTGGCCCATGCTTTTTAAAGATTGTTTTGAATATCAGAAACTCGTTCTAGGTGGCAACAAATCTAGGGAGGGTACAAAGAAACAGCGACGCTCTACCCCTATTTTAACTATTGAAATTTTACCACGTATAGACTTCATGGGCCCTCTTCCCTCTTCTTGTGGGTAACTTTACATTTTACTGGTGGTTGATTATGTCTCTAAGTGGGTGGAGGCTATTCCAACAAGAACAAATGACCATAAAGTGGTTTTGAAATTTTTGAAAGAACACATTTTTTCTCGTTGGAATGCTCCTACGCGATCACACGATTGCAGGGCTCCATTTTTGTAATAGACCGTTTTGAGAATTTGCTGAAAAGTATGGAGTCACACATGTTTCACCGCTTATCACCCATTACTCAATGTGATCAAGTTTGAACTAGCCAATAAGGAGATAAAACACATTTTAGGAAAAGACTCGCTAACCTTAATCAAGAAGGATTGGTCTCTTCGACTAACCGATGCTCTTTGGGCTTACCGCACTGCTTTTAAAACCATTCTTGGTATATCTCCCTATAGGTTGATTTATGGCAAAGCATGTCACTTGTCAGTGGAAATGGAGCACAAGGCTTATTGAGCCTTAAGACTTTAAATTTTGATTTGGCTAAAGCAAGTCAACAACAGATGTTGCAAATGAATAAGCTTGACGAAATGAGGCGTGAATCTTATGAGAGCTCTAGAATTTACAAAGAGAAGGTCAAGCTTTTCCATGACAAAAACATTGTGAAGAAGACCTTTGAGCCTTAACAAAAGGTACTTTTGCAGCTTCTAATTGCACATTTTCCAGGCAGACCGCTTAGGTGGATCGCCCTTCATGGTCAAGACAAAGCCATCCTTATGAAGTAGTCAAAATTAAGAATCCAGAGAATGGAAAATTCATTAAAGTCAACGATCAACGCCTAAAGCCATTTCTTGAGAACTTTGATCGTCACGAATATTGGAGGAGTCGGGTAGATCCAAGATACCAAGTCAGCTTCCATCAAAGTAATTTCTACATACCATTGTATATAGTCTCTCCTTTTTGGTTCCTAATCATTCTTTTTGGAATTGTGGATACTCTGTGTCACACCCCGATCCCCGATCCGACCCGAATGGCGGATCTGAACCGAGTCTAGGGTGCAAGACTATCTACTGGGACTCATTGATCTGTTCTTAATCAGAGCTGACACCTGTACCTGTTTTCTCATTCATAAGCACAATTTCTGTAATAACAAAAATCTTTTACATATATAAAAGAACTACCACCGGAGTGGTGTCCATCAACATCTATACACATATACTAAGTCCCATTTACTTATACATATACATACACATATCTAATACAAACATCGTAGACGCAGATAGCCATGGCTGAAGCACCTATCTCTCGCTCGCCCGCTTCCGCTGACGCGGATGTCCCGGCCCTCTATCCGTCTCTCGTTTCTCGTACCTACACGGATCGAACACCCGTGCCAAGCTTTACGCTAAGGGGAACATAAGCATGACAACCACCAATGGTAACCGCCACAAGCTTATACATATGCATTTCATATATCTATACATATTCATATAACTTTGATTACTTATTATCTTTACATTCCTCTTTCATGTCACATGTTCTCTGTTTTTGACATATCTCCTAACTATACTTTTACTATATCCCTGTGCTTTGTCATCTTTTACCTATCTCTATCGTTCTTAGCACTTCTGCATTTCTATCATGTGTCCCTAGCATGTTCCATCTCTTCATTTAGGTATGTCTATCATATATTCATATCATATATGACTTTCATGGTTATATACTATACCATTTGTTATGTTCTATGTTCATGTACTGTATTCATGTACTCATTTCATATACTGTTTTCCTGTTATACTTTTCATATTACTTTCTCTTTCATATTAACTTTTCAGATCATTTTATATTCTTATACATTTTCATATATCATGTCGGATCGTATAATCTCATGTTACAAAACTTATCATTACATAGCAGTGCTATGCTTCTCATATCATATCATATCTTTTCACATGTCATATTCAAATCATTAGTTTTATGTTTCATGCCTGCATAAACCGTAGAAGTGGATAAAGGAAACTATAAGGGCCCGAAGGCGCTATACTCATTGTGTGAAACAGTGGTCTATAAGGGCCCGAAGGAGTCAGACCACCGCTCAAATGGTCTATAAGGGCCCGAAGACGCCGGTTATCGTATGAGACAATGACCATCTATAAGGGCCCGAAGGTTGTAGACCTAGCCACCGATCCAAACGGGATCTATCTCTTATCGACCAAACTGGGCCTCTCGAGAGATCGTAACTTATATGTCGCAGACTTGTTTTTCCCTAATGTATGTTAATCTATCCTCTACCGTGCTCTAAGGCATTAATCCATGTGTATTTTATGTTCGCATATCCTTCATTCGAATAATTATGGTCATCCGGTAATCATATGCAATATGTACAATCATTTATTTTTATCTTTGCATTTTTCATATCTCATACATATAATTTACACAGGCATATGCAATCTTATACTTTCTTATCATATCATGGTTCATTTAAAGTCATTTACCTTTTCTGTTCATATCTCATAAGCATGAATAACTATTGTTATCATGATTGTTTATGCAATATATACTATCATTACTTTAATCTGTATTCGTTCTCATATCTGTAGCTTCATATTACGGTTCTCATAATTCGCTATAATACATATAATCCTATATTTTTATCATGAATGCATTTTCTCATTCTTATATTCATATATGCCTATCATTCGTGTACATGTACCCATTCCTGGTAACATCTTATATCTTGTTAACTTATATCTTCATGTACTTTATTAGACTATCATATCTTATGACATATACCCATACATTTCTATACTTGTACTTTATCAGACTGTCTTATCTCCCATAGGAGTGCAGAACATAGACTTTTTATTTAATACCCTTAGGTACCCTTCATGTCCAACCTATTTAACTTTTTATCATTTCTTTTCTTATCATGTATTCCAATTGACTTTACCCAAGCGATTAGTACACTTGGTACAACAATCATATTTTCAGATATGCATACCGAATGCCATTAAATATCATATGGTTAGATTCTAGACTCAATGAGCTTTCCATACAGTCCAAGAACACCCGAAACGGAGTTCGGAAGAAGAAGTTATGACATTCCAAAGTTGGAGGTCATACGTAGTCAAATCCTGAACTAGCCGAGCTGACCTGACCTCAGTAAACTCGGTCTAATACCTCGGTCTGACATCTATTATCCTCCTCAGGCATATGAATGGATTCTTGAATCAATGGGATTTCCATAGAGTACAAGAACACCCGAAACGAGTTCGATGGAAGGGTTATGACCTTCAAGTTTGAGGTCGCTACGTAGTCAATCTCAACCACTGAGCTGACTCGACTCCTCCGTAACTCGGCCTAACACCTCAGTCTGACATCTATTATCCTCCCTATAGTATGAACGGATTCCTTGACCAATGGGATTTCCATAGAGTACAAGAACACCAAACGAGTTTGATCAAGGAGTTATGACTTTCTCGGTTGGAGGTCATACGTAGTCAACCCAGACGAGCTGACCTGAGCTGGCCGAGCTGACCTGACCTCGGTGAGCTCGTTCTAGCACCTCGTTCTGACATATATTATCCTCCCAGTATATTAATGGGATTCTTGACTAATGGATTTCATAGAGTCCAAGAACACCAAACGGAGTCGATATAGCTGTATGACCTTCCAAAGTCAGAGGTCATAATGCGGTCAACCTCGAATCGGTCGAGCCGACCGGACTCCTAGCGAGCTCTTGGCCTAACACCCCTGGGCCTGATATCTATTATCCTCCTTAGGCATATGAATGGATTCTTGACTCAATGGGCTTTCCATAGAGTACAAGAACACCTGAACGGAGTTCGAACAAAGGAGTTATGACCTTCCGAAGTTGGAGGTCATACGTAGTCAACCCAGACGAGCTGACCTGAGCTGGCCGAGCTGACCTCTACAGGATGAGGTCTTCTGACCTTTACAGGATGAGGTCTGCTGAGCTCTATAGGATGAGGTCTGCTGAGCTCTACAGGATGAGGTCTGATGACCTCTACAGGATGAGGTCTGTTGACCTCTACAGCATGAGGTCTGCATGCTGACCTCTCGCCTATTAGACGATTCAGAGTAAAAAGACCATAATGGTCTACAGGGGTCCGAACTGAGAAATTCAAAAGCCTAACATCAAGTTCATTGATTTGACAATTTTTAACAGAAGGACTTACTACTAAATTCCCTTTACGCTTGACCCAAAACCCGTTATAAGGTCCGCCACTGAGTATGATCAAAATAGGGAATTTTCGTTCAACTTCAACTGCACTCTTCCCGAACACATCTATAGTAGCCTTGCAGCTCTTCTCAACTCAACTCCTAACAAGAAATGAGATGGGGAGTTTCCAAACCCAAACCATACACAAGATAGAGGGTTCCAAACCATGTATTTATACTTTCTATACCCAAAACTAGACAAACCTATACTATTGTACAAACATCGATACTTTTCCATACAGAACTTAACAAGTTCCATACAAAACCATACTCAAATTCCATACACCCATATTTCCATATAAATATTCATAGTTCCATACTCAAATGTCATAGTTCTTTACTCAAATTTCATAGTTCCTTACCTGTGATCTTCTTTTTCCTTTCCTTGTTTCTTCTTTTCTTTTCTTCTTCTTCTCTTCTTCCTTTCTTCTCTCTTCTCTTATCCGTTTTGCTCTCTCTTTCTCCCCAAAGCACCAAAATGATATTGGTTTGGATCTTATCCTTTATTCGATCTTATCCTCTTTTATTTCACTTTTTCTCCTGGGAACATCCCGACCATCCAAATAAATGAGGAAACCTCCCTCTTCCTTCCACTTCACTCTGTCTCTTCCACAAATTTTCTTCCTTATTTCCCCATTTTAATATCTTTCTTTATTACTCTTTGGTCCTCCAACACTCTTTACTCTTAATTTAACTTATGCATATTCTACTAAGTATATGAACTTATTAAATTAGGACCTTGGTCATGAATTGGTAATTTATTAATTTACCCTTAATCATATATTAATTCCAAGTTCTTATTTTATTTCTTATCTTTATTTTATTCGATAAATATACTTTATTTCTTACTATACCTAAACATGTTATAAAACTGCTAGGTATACCTGGGGTGTTACACTCACTCATGATATTCTTTTGTCCCCCCTCCCTCACAATCCACCTTTGTGTTTATCTTTTCGCATCGAGGACAATGCTCATTTCAATTTGCTTCGGGGTATATACTAGTGTTCATAATTACATTCTTTGTGCAATGTAGTTTCTTTTGTTTGCGTATATGTTTTGGTTTGCTCGGGTTTTTAGGTCGTTGTTTTTAGTACGTTAATCACATAATATTTTTCGATTTCCAAAGCCTACATGAGAACGAACCTGCCAACTTCTTTGAACTATGCTTCCTTGAACTCAGGTTACGAACCTATACATTCCTACTACACATGCACACTAACAGGCTTGAACAAGACCACTCCGTCATATTTGGGATCATTTTCATCCATTTCCTGTCTATTCTCATTTTTGAATCATGGCTTGCACCATTTATGTTCATCTTGAATATCCTTGGTATCGTAATTATCACAAGTCATTAATTTCTTGTTTCCAAGCTCAAATCCACTTGGTTTTGGCTTCATTTTGTGCATCTTTGCATAGCCTTGACATTTTCATGCATTTTATTCATTTTGGAACATCCATACATAATTGAAAGATGCTTAGGTCATCATGTTCATCTAAACTTCTAAATCATGCTATGTCACCATTCGCCCTCACGCCTAAAAGTTGCCAAATTTGTTCAAAACCTTAGGATCCATGGCCATTTTTGAGTAAGCTTGTTTCAAAGCGAGTGTGAAGGTGTCGAGCAAGTTTGAATACACATTTGAGATGTGCACAAGTAGGTTTGGGTGGAAATTGAAACATTATGCAAAGTTTGAGTATGCAATGGAGGAAAATTGTGAAATATGAACTTTTTGCAAGGTTAGTACCGGTATCAATATGTGATACTCAAAAGATTTACAACCAGTAGTCCGTATGGCTCAAGACCGATATTCAAAGCTTAGTATCACACTGGCTGTTCTGTGGGTGCATATATTTCAAGACTCCAGACTAAGAGCCAATTTTGCCCTATTTATGTAGATTTCCACCCCATTTGAGAATTAAAACACTCTTTTTCTCTCTCTCTTCTCTCACCATCCAAAAGCCCCAAACCATCTCATTTTTTTTCACCATCAAAAACCTAACCCTAGCTAATTTCCTCACCATCCAAACACCCTCTCACCTCACCATTACCTTATTTTTCTCACACCCTCACCATCAAAACCCTAACCCTAGCCAACTTCCCCACCATCCAAACACTCTCACATCACTCCATCACCCCATCCTCATCATTCTTAACCTTCAAAGTTCCTTCCTAATCATTTCATCATGAGATTTGTGTTCGAGAAGGGTTGTTGCTTATCAAGAGGTTGAAATTGGAGTTCTCAATTAAATCAGGTATTTTCGAGAGCCTTTTGTGTGCAGCTTTCACATTTTAAATCATATAATCGTGGTTTGTACCACAGACAGGCACTCGTGTGCTGGGTCGGGTTGTGGTGTTAGTTGTCTGGTTGGATTGTGTGGTTGCCACAAAGGTTGTGGGGTGAAAATTTTTGAGGGATATGGGAAGGGAAGTCCAATGCTTGTCAAAATGTGGCTTCGCGGGAGGTTTTTGGATGGCACCCGTAGTATTATCTCTTATTGTCGTATCTATGGCAAGGACTAAAAATACTGGGAAAGGAAAGGCTACCATCTCTTCATGGAGCGAGCAAAAAAAGAGAAAGGCTGACACTTCTCAAGTGGTAAAAAGAGCAAGGGAAAGTTAAGAATCGCCATCGAAACTCCGAGGGGAAGAAGTGAAGATGAGGAGATTGCGGGAAATGTTCATGAATTCCTTTTCTCGGTCACAGCAAAGTGGCCCACACTGCAAAGAGGCTTTCACTGTGAAAAGGGCATGAAAATTGGAACTTTTATTTTTTATCACCCCATTCATGCAATCATAGAGGCTCAGAAGTTACAGTTTATTTGCAAAGAAGTAAAAGGTTATCTCCTCATTGCCGTGAGAATCTCTACTCAACTCGAGGAGAACTTGAACAAGGAGTTCCCCGAGACTATAGCTGCTAGTATGCGCATCGCCCACCCGCAATCAATTATATCTTGGGTACACTCAGTCCTTAGCATGGGTGGGATAGTCTTTTATCCATTCATGCCACTCATGAAGTTCGAGGGTCGGTTGTTTCCCTATCAATGCCACTAATTTGCCTAAGGAGGACTTTTGCAAAAAGAATTCATCCCGAGGAAGCTGAAACCAAAGTATGCATTGATGAACAAGATTGTTCATAATATGATCGTGCCTAAAGGGAAAGAAAAGTTGCCAAGTGAGGAAGAAATTCAATTATTGTTTGAAGTGATGAAACGGGTGGGCGACGACTATGGTGTCAGGATATGGTGCATCATGAGAGACTTCATTAAGTCCACGAGTGAAAGAGTTACATTCCTTATCCGGAAGACTGTTACCAAATTAGTAGAAGTCGTTTATAAAGGGCCCAAGAGGGAAAAGATGGCCCCACTCGTCAGCCCCATTACAAGCATAACAAAAACCACAAGTGTGAGCCGTCTGCTGAAGCCTCCTTCAGCCAACTCCCTCCCCACCACTTCAGAGCATCTTCATCATCGACTCTTGAACCAAAGAGTACATCCCCTTTGAAGAGGATGGAGCTTAGGATAAAAGGGTGATTTAATTGCATCCTAGGAAAACAGAAACAGATTGACCATAGGCTCTCTGTGCTCGAGAGAGAGGTTCATATCCTGCGAGGAGAGCCTTCTGTTATTGAAGGACCCCTTCCTAACTTAGAAGGGGATTCTGACAAGCTTGATGATTATGTGGATGAAGATGCATTCTCGATTGACGAAGAGGATTTTGAAGAAGAGTAGTTAGATTTCTTAGGTTAGCATAGGGTGGTGTTGGCAATAGGGTAGTAACCTCATCTATGTCATGCCAGCACCCATTTTGTTTCTCGAAAGCCCTTTTGTGTAACCCATGGTCATTACAAGCCTAGAAGTCCTTTTTGATTTTAATTTTGTTGGTTGTTCCTTTATGAATATTATATATGCTTAAGTACTTGGTTTTTGTTAAATGCTTATTTTCATCAATGAAGTTTTATTCCCTTGTGTGACTTCATTCTATTCATTTTCAAAGTGTCTTTGTTCCTCTGTATGAGTGTTGTCAAGCCAGAAAGTTCTTGTTGGATTATCACTACACTGGAATTGTCTGTGCCATTAAGTTCAAATGTTGGCATATTTTGTGAGTTATATACTCATGTTCATGTTCAGTTATTTTGGAATTTTTCAATGTTTAACCGGTTTTTCAGGCTTGTTATGCCTCTTAGTTGTTTTAGTTCTTCTTAGTTCCAATCTTGCTACGGACTAGCAAGATGTAGGTTGGGGGGTGTGTTTAACACAGTAAGTATAGTGTTTATACTTGCTTCTAGCCTTTCTAGCTCGTATTTTGCCCTTAGTTTGTGTAGAACGAGTGCTTTTGACTTTCTTTTATGTTTTTATGCTTGTGAAGGTTGCTCAATGTTCCTTGCACCTTTTTGAAGTGCCTTTGGATGCTTAGAGGATAGCATGTTTTGAAGAAAGCACTCATCTGCATTTTCACTTCAGGGCGGTCAATTTCTGTTAATTCTAAAACCTACTCAAATCTTGTTCTTCCTCTCTCCTCAACCTAAGGAATGGTTCCCCAATGTGATTGAGGACTTTCAAAGTTGCTAGGATGATCACTCGATGTTTTATGCGCCAACAGGAGGTTCCATGCATCTAAGGAGTGGAATTATGTAGAAATTGAATATAAGTACTGGTACTCAAAGTCCAGTACCGGTACTCAAAGATGTTAAGAGTGCAGAGGAAGATGAGTACTTGTACTCAAAGTCTAGTACCGATACTCAAAGTCAGTATGAGTGTAGAGAAGATGAATAATTTCCGCACTCAAAGTCGTAGCACCAGTGGATGTGGAGTACCTAAAGATTGAAAAGAGCACCGATCCTAGTGCTCGAGATTCAATTGGGTGTATCCGAAATTATGATATTTAGCAGCACGGTCGTTTCCCCCGCTCGTAGTCGTTGGGGGTATTTAGTTTCACCGTGAGCAAATTCGAGTCAGGGACACATCTCCTAGTTAGGTTTTCTTTTAGTTTTAGTTAGGGTTTTCTCTCTTTTTCTAGGGTTTCTCGCAATTTCTACTTTGCATAGCTTAGATATTTGTTTGTTCTTAGTTAAATCTCTCAGAATCCTTAATCTAAGTCTTTTAGTCCGTAGCTTCATCTCTAAAACTTATTCCATTCGGTTTTACATCAATCTATACATTTATTTCTCCTTTACTGCATTTATGTTGGATGTTCTGCATTTATTAGTACTCCTAGCTTTAATGGAGCTTCTAAACCTCCAAGATAGGATCTCATAACAGCGGGAAACTCACCACCAACAAAGGTAACAATGCTTTCTTTCTCACTCTACTTCCAATGGAAGTCAGATGATATTAAATACTTACTACATTATTCTTAAATGCTCAGCCAGACATATTCTTGACAATGTGTGAACAAAAGAATCTTGGTACACATTGTGCTTCAACTCTGTTTAAGGCCGAAAGTGTTTGTATAAACTTTCTAAGTGAGCATTTGACATCATTCTTATATCCTTCTTTTTGTGAATAGCCTTTCAAGTCATATCTTCCAACAAGGACCATTCCTCAATGGATCCTAGATGAGAACATAAGTGAGAGACACTTATTACCTAGTTGTGGATAAGTGGAAACCCTAGAATTCTATCACTTGTCTTTCTTGTGGATAATATACTCTTAAATCAATTCCAGTTACCAAATCAAACAATCAAAACCCGCCATGATTTACTTTATTTGCACATTCATTGGATATCAACACCTAAGGATCCTTTTAGAACCCCACTCTATGTGGAGATGACCTGTGGACTTCCCATATAATTATTATGCTTGGCGATATTGAGTTCCTATACTTGGGAACATATTGAGTACACCTCAAGTGATAAGCACTCTGCCACTCCTGAGTGTAATTGCCATACAGTCTTTAGGATTTTTCTTGGTGTCACTAGGGAAAGAATCCCTTGATTGATGCTACATATTTAGGGCCAGCTGCCTTACTTGAACCTCCAGATTGTTCAAAGATGCATTAGTATTGGCTTGAAACACAATTGTGTTTGCCTGAAATGCTGCTACCTTAGCAAACTTCTGCTCATGTATATTCAGCAGTCTTTTATTCTCACCCATGAAGCTCAGCATTTGCTCCTCAAAAGACTAAGACCTCTTTTGGCCTTGATTTTCAGCTCTTTGGCTGCCTTGTTGCTATTGCCCTTTGAAACTTTGTGGAGCATATGGCTACTGAAAGTTCTGCACTAGTCTTGGACCATGCTGCACTCTATTTCCATAGGAAAAATTCTCATGGTTTCTCAATGCAGGTGTGTAGTGGGTAGGAAGGTTATTGTTGGGCTTGAAATTGTAGCTTCTGTTGCCATTCACAAACTGAGCCTCCTCCACTTGATAGGGACCCTCATGAGCAAGTCCCTCATCAGCTATGCTCTTCTGCTCTCTTCCTTCCTCTATTCCCACTACATTGACTAAATGACTTCTTCTTTCCTAATTGTTCATTTTGCTCATCTAAGGCATCCAACTTCGTTTCTCTATAATGATATCTTGTTAAGCCTCTCCTATCATACCACTCTCCTCTCAGTCTACTATTGCTCCCTGAAGTCTCAAATGGAGCTCTATAATTGCTCTTGGCCAAATCCTCAATAAGCAAGTTCGCCTCTTCAGCAGTCTTCCTCTTAAATGCTCCACAGCAGGCTGCATCAATTATTCCCTTTGAAGAGTAGTTCATCGTGATGATGTGAATATATCCATTTCAAAGGACCGATCAATCCCATGCATAGTACATCTTTCAAGAATTTCTTATACCTCTCCCAAGCATTGTAGGGCTTCTTTCTTCTCCTGCTTGAAGGCTATTATCTCTTCTTCTTTCGTATGTGAGGGTTATCAAGTGAAAGCCTAACTAGCTTCTCCTACTGCTAACCATCCATACTGCAAAGACTCGAACTAACTAATACAGTCCCTTAGTGAGAATGGAAGTAATCAGAATCTTTGCACATATAGATTTACCTATCTCGCTTTGATAGTGTTTCGCCATCCTTAAGAACTTCTAAGTTGCCTATCGGGGATCCTTAGTCGATGCTCCTGCACCGGTTTTCACGAATCATAAAGTGGATGAGTGTGCTTCAACTCAAAATTATTAGCTTCTATTACAGGCTGCCTGACTGTAGAATACTCATCTCTAATGATTGGTCTCCAAAAATCTTCTATAGTTCTTTGTCTCTGAGGTCTTCCTGTCACTAGTTCTGCTGGTATATGTTGATCAATCCCTTCTTGCTCTACCATAACTGTTTTTTCTGCTACTTTAATCTTCTTCAGATTTCTCAAAGTTCTCTCAATTTTAGTGTCTACTAGTAGCCGTTTCCGATTTTTAAGCCTTCGTAAGATATATTATGGCCTGGAGTAATTATAGATTGAGATCAAAGTGAGATCAAGAGATAAATGAAATGTTCTGAGGATAAGCTCATTAAAAAAGATTATAATCTAATAAGTTACTCATAGCTTAAAACTATTTTTGAAAATTTTTCTAAAAATAAATGAAATATGTCCAAACTAGCAACTCTCTTTTTGGCAAGAATATTGATCTTTAAATTTTACTTCAATTCAATCCCCGACAACGGCGTCAAAAACTTATTGACTAGGTTTAAATATTAGACTGGCAAATGACAAAGTACTGACTCGTGATCCTGCAAACTGCTTTCAAATCCTACACGTCGTAAAAACTTGTTGGAAGACCTTTTCTATATACCGAATTGCTTGTAAACCACACTTGCACTAAAATTGTTTGGTCTAAATCACTACAAGGTATAGGTCATATAAGTAATAAAGTAGATTATAAGTCCAGATAACATTCCCACAATGATTGATTAGAAATCTAAAGTTAAACTACCCCTGGTACTAAAAAAAATCTCTATTTGAACTAATACTTTCTAAGATTGGTATACTATCTATCAAAATTGTAATGGAAAACTTGTATAACTCTTACTTTAACTAAAAAGAATTCTAATCTACAAGAATAAAAAATTTTGTTATTAGAATAATACTCAGAGAGAACCTGTTAGTGATCATGAATTCGTTGGTGTTCAAAACAAGTTAGCCATGGGTTTTGTAAAACCCTAGAAAATCCAAATTTTCTGAGAAAGGGTAAAACGGTGATCTCGGTCAAAAATCCAAAATTTCTCTAGATCTCAGATGACGAAACAGATTTCACCGTTGAAATCGTCTCGTGAAATCTAGCTATCACGTCGAATTTCGTAGAATTCCGAGATAGTCGAAATTTCACGTTTTTCGAGGTATCGAGGGTAGTACGACACTTGGTACATGAAGAGTGGCTCACAGTGTGCCACGTGTCAAGTGTATGCTAAGTCAAACAAAGAGCTCAAGTGGGACCCTTAGAAGACATGTGGCAACCCATGATTAGGTAAGAATCCAAAGTAGATGGATAAAGGGGTAAGGTAATCCAAGAGAGCCAATGAGAGGCTGACATGTGGCGTGAGAGGACATCCCACTTGGCCCATCTTGGACCAACTGGTGGGATGGGAGAAAAGGAAAGAGAAAAGAAAAGAGAAAGAGAGAGTTGTAGAGAAAGAAGCTCTACATTCTCTCTAAATTTTCCGACGATCGGACCGGCAGTTTCAGGCGGAGCAAGAAGGAAAGTTCATCCTCGCAGAAAGAGCTTCGCATCAAGATCGACTGGGGAGTTTTACTAAACCCAAGAGGTAGGCTTCCTACTTGGCTTGGGGCCTTTGGGCCTAAGAACCATAAATGGTTGGGAGTGTCGGGGCCCTCAGAGGTCAGACTTTTCGGCCCCAAAGATTGGAACCGAGGATTGAGTTTTTGGGGACTGCTTTCAAACAACCTGATCGTTTTTGTTTTGTGCGCCTGAGACTCACTGCCCGATTGTTGATCGCACAAGTGTTGCTTGGTGTTATTGCTAAAGATGAATAACATGCTGATTGTGTGAATTATGTTAGTATATACATGCATGATATATTAACATGAATTTGTAAGAAATTGCATATTGCATTTCATCTACACGGGGACACCATATAACAGTAGGTGCATTTGATTCGTTGAGGCCAAGTAGGTGTTCGGAATCACAAAATTATAACCTAGGATTCCTACTTCATCGATTTAGAAAGTGAAGCTACTATAGTATAAGAGCTCTGTGGCCGAACACGTGGATGGGTTTTCTTCGTGAGAGAAGACATAAAGGCATTGAAAATGGTGCTTTCTCATTGGATTTATAGGGTTTGTGGGAAACAAAGGTGTGTGAATGGTTGAAGACCTAAATAATCATGTAAAAAGTTAAGAGGGAACTCCCTGAAGTCTCGCCACCGGGCTTCGGGTTATAGTTAACTAACATTTACTCTGACTTTATCTCACGCTGGGGGAGCATGACATATAGTCATTTCTCGAACCGGATCTTCATTTAGCTTTAAAACCTAAACCCTAAGAGTTTTCCTTTTTAAAGATGGCATTTGATTAGGCATAATTGTCTCTAGTAGTGAAAACACATCTCAAAAACCTACCCTACAATAACTAATAGGAGATTAACTAACCGGGCATCGTGATCTTAGTGAAAGTATCCACCAACCCAAAAAGCTTACTAAATACATTAGAGAGCATGCCTAAGAGATTTTAACCTAAGGTGAGGAGCAGAGCACAAATACCCTTAAATGCATACATGAAGAGCATGAGAACATGCAAATTTGCCCAAAATCAAGACTCACGCTCTCCCTTCAAGGATCGTGTTTAATGAGCATCCCTTGATTTCACTATCATCATGTGCCTACACCAAGAAAGTGCAAGAAAGTGAAGGGAGAAGAAGAGAAAATCATCAATGTTAAGGAGAGGGAAGCTTCGCCCAGCTCCTTCTTGATTGATTGATGGAGCGACAAAAGTTGATTTGATTATACACTGCGAGCTTATATAGGTGCTCAGTATAAGGAAATTACAAAAGTGTGTTAAAGAACCAAAATTACATGAGGGCAAACTTGTATAAAACCACCAAAAAGTGGGTCAAAAAGCAATCAATGTAGTAATGTGAGCAAAGGTTCATGTTGCTAAAATTGGCAATCCCAGAAAGTTGCAAAGGTAAACTTTGCAACCCCGCAAAATTTCTACGTGTGCTCCTTCTCTTTCGTTGTTTTTGCACCAAAATTCCTTTGATTTGATCATGCATCTTCGAATTCGGCTCGGGTTCATCGTGTTTGAATCGAACTGAGGAAATATGAGGGATTTGACCTGCAAAACTATTAAAAATAGCTACAAAATGTGATTAGTAATAAAGCCGGACCCAATGTATCAATTACATTGGTCGATTAGTACACAAAAAGCGCATAAAACCTGCTATAAACAAGGCTCGAAATTGCACTATTTGGGTACTAATCAGTGTAAGTGTATGACATGATTTCGGAGGGTTGATCAACAATTATTTATCGGAGTATGTCCACTAATAATATCGGAGGGTTGTCCACAAACTAAACTATCAGAGTATGTCCACTATTATATCGGAGGGTTGTCCACAAACAAACAAATATCTTTGTTATGAAAATGATATATCATACATGGAAAATTGCATGTGTGAGAGAGTCGGTGAGGACTCGAGGCATGGGACGAGGCATGTAGACATTCAAGTAGGGATATGCATGATTTGAATGTTTGTTTGGTTGTCATTGCATGAGCACTTAGGTGGGGGAAATAACCCACGAGGAAAATTCAATCACCGGGCATACCATCCCTGCCGTGGGAATAACAATTTCTGTGCAATCGAAGGTGCACCTGGGGAGGGAATGCATCCGAGGACCTAGTGGCGAAGAAAAGGCCAGATTATGCCTCATTTTTGTATAATGTAAATTTCTGGGTAGAAAACCCAGTTTTTGTACTGTGTAAAGAACAAAGAGTTGTAATTAAACTCTTTTTTTATGTATAATAAATACATTTTAGCAAGTTTTCCAATTCCAGTGGCCTTTGTAAGAATAAGGCTAATTTACGTTGATCTTAGAGCGTGTTGAAAAACAAAAACAAAACAAAAAAAAAAAAATAAGGGAGCTGAGCGTGAGGCCAAACGGGCTACTCGCCCCATTTTTAGCTCGGGCCGCGACACCGTAGCGGGTGTCGCGACAGAGGGGCGTCGACGTGCACAACCGAGGACCCGTGGCGCAAGCGCGCGGGTACCAGCGCCCGCCGCGACAGCCTCCTGCGCTCGCCGCTGGCCAGAGAGTCTCTCGCGCACAAAGATGGCTCGTCTTGTGTTGCGATAGAGAACCTAGTGTCACGACAGGGTTTGGATGTTTGGTGTCTCAACAAAGTCTTAGTGTCGCGACATGGCCAAGCGTGTGGGCAATGTCGCAACAAGCGCACGCCCAGCGCAAGCGATAGAAGAGTTCTGTCCCGACAGGCTTCATGATGTTTTCTGTCGCGACAAGCTTCTCCAGGACTTCTATCGCGAGAGGGCTTTCCCTGTCGCGATAGAGCCTGCACGGCGCCATGTCGCTACGTGAGTTTCAGGTCAGCGCGACAGGCGTGGGGCTAGGATGGCGGCGCGGCGCGCGTATGATAAAGGTACACGCGAACACATAGTGTCGCGACATGGCCAAGCGTGTGGGCGGTGTCGCAACAAGCGCACGCCCAGCGCAAGCGATAGAAGAGTTCTGTCCCGACAAAGCCATGATGTTTTCTCGTCGCGACAAGCTTCTTCCAGACTTCTATCGAGTACTTTCCCGTCGCGATGAGCTCGCACTCCGCCATGTCGCGACGCAGTTTCTTGTGCTGCAACAAGGCTGGGCTGGGATGCCGGCGGCGCGCGCAGTGGCGTGCACGCCAGAACACAAGGCGCGCAAAGGCATGCGCGATAGAGCCGCATTGTGCACGTGACTATGCACAACCAAATCGCTACAAAGGTATCATGGTCGTACTATTCATGGACACTATACACGAACATTGTTCATGGACAATGTTTAAAAAAAAAAAAAAAAATGACCCCCGGGTTTTGGGGCGTCACAGGTTTGAATTCTAGACTTGTCCAAGAGCATAATAGTATAGCCTTAGAATCTTCTAACACTATACATTTCACTACCTAACACACCATATTCCTTTCCAAGACAAATGGGTCTAAATAGCTACTGGAAAAATCTGACCCTCTTAAAGATTTAGTTGTTTTTCCTTTCCAGTACTTCATAACCATTTCTTAGGACTGAAAACTGTTTGTCCCAATAAACAAAATCATACAAGCCTTTTCTAATTCAATTGGTACCTCAATATGCAATTCATTAGTATTTTCCCTTTCCTTGATTAGAATCTAGCTAACACGGGATCAAAATCACTATGCTAAATTGAGATGAAACCTCTAAGTATGAAAGATGATATATCAACAAATTTTCCTTACAGTGGTAGGAGCATAATTTGTGAAGCATCAAAATTACACTTAGAGTACATTAGTTCATTGAGTACCAATGAAATATACCCCTAGGTGATTGCTCTATGTTCTCAGGTCATCCATCTCTGTGTCACTCAAAAGGATCCTGAAAATCAGAACAAGGATACAACTCTTTCTGTGTATAAACCACTGATATTCAGAACAACACAATTATGAAGCAATACCAACTAGATCAATCTAAATTTCATACCCAACACATCTTTTAAAATAACTGCAAACAATAATCAAAACATAAAATCCCTTCCTAGAAAGAGCTCAATTATCCATAACTGAATCACAGTTAGCAATGACTAGTCGATCAAACAAATTCATTGAGACTGTAATAGAAACTGAAGAAAAAAGCTCCATAAATAAATCCAGAATTCCTTGGAATTCATACATAAATGGGAATAATTGTTTACTAAACCAGCTTGAAATTTCAACTGAGATTGATTCTAATTCTTAAAACTAAACGAAAACTAAAAAAATAAAATATATAAAAAGAACTTCAAATTTCATTCGAGATTCTTTCCCAAATTCGCTAAAGGTTGAGCAAAAGCTGTGCACTAACTCCTAGGAGCTTCTATTTATAAGCTCCAATCATTGGTCCCTGAAAACGAGGCGAAAATCGTGGGCTTCGAAAAGACCAAAAATTTTGACCTAGTTGCTGATGTCGTGGTCGATGTTGCGTTTGATGTCGCGACTCTGCATAATGTCATGACCTTGATGAAAAATGTCACAACTCTGAATTTTTGTTGATCTGTGAAATGTCGCAACTTTGGATGTCAATGTCACAACTTTGATATAATGTCGCCATTGATATCACGACTTTGAATTTTGCATGTTTATACAATGTTGAGACTCTGGAGGATTAAGTCGCGACTTTGTTATGATGTTGTTTGTTGGAGTCGCGACTTTGTTATGATGTTGTTTGTTGGAGTCGCGACTTTGAAGAAGTAATGTTACGACTCTAGTTTATCGATGTCGCAACTATGAATCAGTAATGTCGCAACTCTGAGTCTTGATGTCATGAATCTGCTTGTTAATGTTGCTTGTTGGAGTCGCGACTCTGAAGGAATAACGCCGCGAATTTGAGTTCCAATGTTGCGACTCTATTGAAAATATTGTGACTTTGCTTGTTGATTATCAGTATGGGAGTTTCGACTCTGGTCACTTGATGTCGCAACTCTGGATAATGTCGCGACTCTGAAATCTTCTACTTTGCTTGCTTTAGCGGATGTCATGACTTTGATATAATGTCGCGACTCTAAGTCCAATGTCGTGCCTCTGTGTTCCAAGGTTGTGATTTTGGTGAAAATATTGTGACTCTGCTTGTTGATTGTCAGTATGGGAGTTGCGACTCTAGTCACCTGATGTCGCGACTCTAGATAATGTCGTGACTCTGAAATCTTCTACTTTGCTTGCTTCAGCGGATATCGCGACTTTGATATAATGTCGCGACTCTGAATCTGGATGTCCCGACTCTGATCAACTCATGTTTAGTCCCTCCTTAGTCAAAATCACGACTCTCCTGCGACTTTGCTGATTTTTGTTGATTTTCTTTAAATTCTTGCAAAACATAAATTTGGGTGAAGGTTCCATAATTTTGCATTAAAGCAAACTTTTAAGCCTTAAATATTCATGAAATATGGGTGTAAAAATAAATGAGTTTTAGACTCATCAAACCCATCAATGTCGAACGTTCAAAATGAATGCTTGTGAATAGAAAGCTACCTCAGTGCAGAGGAGATATGAATGATGACCAGGAGAGAGAGGGGGATGTGGAGGAGTAGAGCAGAATATTACAGAGCAGCGTTGTGAGGCAGAAGAGATGAAAGGCGAGAAAGCTACCTCGGTCAGTGACTCGAGAACCCTTCAGGGATTTTGAACGACGTTGTTTAAGATTGAATAAATATAAAATATATTATACTACAATTTATAAAATTAGTTTAAATCAGTACAATTATACGGACTTATATAGAACTATGAAAATTAATAGCCACATTTAAAAGTTTGATAAGAATTTTAAAGTAGGACCAATTTGAAATGCATTAATTGCGGCTTACTTAAGTATGAGACAAAAGGCATGCTTTGGTACAGAAATTTTTGGCCGCAACTAAAACTATGTCCTTATAAGTCATTTTTCTTGTAATGATCCTCAAAACAAAGGGGTATTACCAAATCCAAAATGGAATATGAGTTTATAGCATTAGATAAATGTGGAGAGGTTGAATGGCTAAGCCACTTCTTAGAGGATATTCCAAGGTGGCCAAAACCTATGCCGCCAATATGCATACATTGTGGTAGTTAATCTGCTATTGGTATAGCACAAAATAACATATATAATGGTAAGTCTAAACATATTCGTCGTAGACACAATACTATTAAACAACTACTCTCAACTAGGGTTATCTCTCTATATTATGTAAGATCTAAGGATAACATCGTGGATCCGCTAACCAAGGGGTTAAATAGAGAGTTAGTTGAGAAGTTATCAAGCGGAATGGGATTAAAGTCCATAAAGTTATAAATTAATACAATGGATACCCAACCTAGTTAGCTGGAGATCCTAAGATTTAGGTTCAAAAGGAACAACTAAATTGTAAAGACTTTGATTTGATCACTGTAGAGATCTTCCCTTGTCCATTCCTATGATGAAATTGTTATTCTCATAAGAAGAAGGTTAAGCTATGCTTTTAATGATCTCTATGTTGTGGGAAAGAGTAACATGAGCTACTCTTAATTTAGGAAATCACCTATGTAAGGATGAAGTGGGATTGCGTGAAAGGGAATTGGATATGACACAATTCCTATTAAAGTCTTGCAGAACCAAGCGCATGTTCATGACCAAAACGAACATAAAAGTGAGAACTGAAAAATGTTATGAAGATTCTTGTGTGAGGTATGTCATCATCTACACAAATGACAGACATTTTAAGAACATTGTGTCTACTGTTTAATTAGTAGAGTAAACATACTTTTACAAGGGAAGGTTCAAAGGGTAACACATATCTCTCCTATGCAAGTTTCAACCGTTGTACTCTATCACTCACGAGGGATCGTTGGTCGTGTGTCTTTGGGTGTTAATTTCATTCATATGGGGAATTGTTGAAAATCTATCTGTTTTGAATGAAATCAAATTTTTTTTGTTTTAATTTTGGAAACGTTTGCATAATGGTTTTAATAACATTATGGGTATATTCATTCCATTCTTCTGTCAGCTTGAAATTGTTAGAAAATTTTATCTCTCTCGCTCGTCTATTTATCACCTGAAGTCCTTTTAAAGAGAGCTTTGGCTCTCTTTGGAATAGGAGAAAAAACTTCAGCAAGGTTTGTCAAATTCCCTCCGTGATAAAGCTACGAACATAGTCAATTCGTCAGGAGTGGTTGCAGAGTGCTATTGCATATCATTCATCAGGCTTGTTGTATCTAGGAAATGGAACATTTAGTCAGTCTTAAGGCACGCAGCTAGGGTACAGTGCCTTTAAAGGAGATTGTAAGTTTTTTTCTGAGACTCGATCACGAATCTCAATTTTTTTTCCAGATGAATTGTTTTCTTCTTCACATGTTTCAATTTATGTACTATTGTTTAACATCAATAGCAACTGAATTCAGAAGTGTGTAACTCACGATTGAGACATCAGAATATTATCTCCACCATTTTAGATTGTAGATCAAGCTGTGTATGAACACATCTAAAATTTAGTTTTGTGTTTTTAAAGGAACTTAGCTTGGTTTCATAATTTATTAAGTTGTTGATTTTGAACAACTATTATACACTCTTCTTTAAAGTTTAATTGGAATGAGAGGCATAGAGCAGTCATAAATAATGATATCATAGAGTTTGGAACAATGACTTGACTTTATTTGAAAAGATGTAGTGTATGTTAAAAGGCATAATATTCATATTAAACCTAAATTCTATAAGTTTAAGCCTTTAGGAGAGTTGGTCGTCTAATATGATGTACTCGAGTTTGGTTTCTTGAGAGGTCTGGGTTAAGTCGCTCTTTCTGATTTATTCTTATTTGTTGATTTGAAAGTGGCTGGATGTTAGTTTGGTTGTTGGCTCTAAGTGAGTGACTGCCTTAGGAAAATGTTAAAGACATGATATTCATATTAAATCCAAATTGAAGACTTTAAGGAACTTGGTAAATTGGCCATCAAGCTTACTCTTTCTTAATCTTTGAGGATACAGAACTCTTAAAGTGTCTTCTTTTGAAGGTGCTACAACCTCATTTTTGGTAGGCTCATTTCCAATTGATTCTTCCAAAGAATTCTTCGCCTTTCGTAGGGCTCCCCGGCTCAGAATAGGTGTTTTGGATATAAATAGTTAATTTTAAAAAATTATTAATATAGATTGAAAATCAAAATAATGCGTAAACTAGTGCTTCAACAATAATATCGCAATGACTGATTGCATGATTGAAATTTTTTTAAAGTTTAACAGTGTATATAGTGCCAAATCTATGAATTATTTACAAAAACAGAAAGGGCAATAATAATTACAACAAAATAATCTCTAGAACGAATTACCTAATCTAAGGATTATTTATAAAACTAAAAAGGAAAATAGATAATTACAATAAAATAAAGAAAAATAAATAATTATTGTAATCAAATCCTCAAATATAATCGAGGGAATTACCAAGAAAGGTGGGCCAACCAAAAAATTTACTCTCAAGAGTCACTGACATAGATAATACCTCATAAGGGTGGGTATAAAAAATGATAATGATAATGATAATGACTGAAATGATAATATTTATAATAATACCTAAATTACCCTTAACATCTCAAAAACAATAAACAAACACAAAGAACAAACTCTCTTATGTATATCAAATGTCAACCCGCACCATTGAAGAGAGCCGAAAATGATTTCTACAACTCTAAAATTACATAAACTATACTTTGTTTGAGACTATCTTATTTATATATTCGGCATCATATTCAAGTTGTCATAAAAAAATTGAATTCACAACTTATGAGAACACTTTATTTTTTATTTTTTTATTTGTTAATCATTTGTGTAATTGTTATTTTTTTTACAAATTTTATTATGATTTGATGTGCTGAATGCTTAATATATTGAAGATTTTGTATAAAATCATGAAACTAATTAAGCACAAGTATAATAGAAATGAAATATAATTATAACATGAAAACATTAACATTATGATCTCACAGTATAATATAGTCACATAATAGAACATTAAATATGTATATATAAATAAATTTTTAGATAATTTTAAATTTTTTTTATAAATTGATACATTGACTGCTTATGTATTAAAGGTTTGGTATAAAAATCATGTTTTTAATTAAAAAGTACATATGTAATACAAATGTAATATAATTACAACATGAAAAACATTAACATTGTAATACAACATAATATATGACCAGAAAAATAAATATGTATGTATAAATATAATTTTGTGTATATATATATATATATATATTGTGTAATTGTTATATTTTTTACAAGTATTATTATAAATTGATATGTTGAATGTTTTATATATTCAAAGTTTTGTATAAAAATCATGTTTTTAGTTAGAAAGTACAAATATAATATAAATGCAATATAATTACAACATAAAAACACTAACATTACGTATTCTATTTTGATTTGATTGCATTTAAAATATATATAATGTAATATATAGAGTATTATCGTACTCTATTGTACTTCAAGTTTAATTGTATTGTAAACATACACTATTTTGACTTGGTTGCATTTAAAAATATATAAAATATAATATATAGGGTATTATTGTACTCTATTATACTTCTAGTTTAATTGTATAATAAACATACACTATTTGTGTCGTACTCTATTAATTTCAATATAACTTATTTCTATTCATTTACAATTTCAAAACTTTTTACATATAATCAAATTCAAACTAATTGAGGTTTTGATGATAACAAATCAAAGTTATTGGTTACTAATGGTTAAAGTTGAATTGAGTGATAGGTTGAAATTGATCAAGAATCAAATGAAGATATTATAATCTAAAGATGATAATGATGTAGTTGATCAAGCTCTTGGAAGTGAATTTCACTCAAATCAAATAATTAAGATGACAAGTAACCAAGATTTCAAGCTCAAGCATCAAGTGAAGACTTTTGTTAGCTTATGAATCTATATAAGGTGAATGCATTTGTGCACTTTAAGATGTCATCATTTATTATGCATCACTTACAACTCGGTTTTCAAATTCTAAATTGCATATCTTTTGAAAATTTGAATTTAAGCATAAAACCTTACACTTTATGCTTAGCGACCAGAGCAGTCCAGCGAATATTAAATCAACCCTTCTTATAACGCGTATTAACCTTTTCTGTCTTTGAGACCAAGGGTGGCAGTTTATTTCTTTTCATTTTCGTGTTATTAAATTTTCTTTTTCAAAAGTTAGCCAGCGACGAATCCACGAGCCCGACTTCGAATAGGCGGATCGCGGAGCCAGTTTATGACGTTACTGTTATCTTATCAAAACATTTTATTAATTTGTTTAGTATCACTTATCTGTAGTACTCTTCTTTATGACTCTGTATTCATGATCCTTTTTGCCTTCTTTTTCTTTGTTTACTTTCGATACTGTATAGATAAAACTACACGCTAAGCATTTTTTCATGCTTAGTGGTTCTATCTGATTCATTTCAATATTCGATTTAACAACATACATTTAACATTAAACCATGCCTAATATATAAGCTATATACTGTGCTATTCATTTCGCATGCTTCAAATATACAAATCATTTACCATATCATAACATGCATTTTCAATGCAACAATTCATTCACAATTCAATTTATGAGATTTAAGCATATATACAAAAATCCATTTTCACTTTCGTTAATATTTGGTTATTTCACCTTGACTATTAAATTCAAAATTCAGCGGATTAAGTTTATTGAATCCCGCCCTTTTATCATTCCGGTAATGTGCTTACACATTTAACAATTGGTCTCCCATCATAGCCGGATGCTTTGTTTGGTGCACCCCGGAAGCATGTGGTATCATAATCGGTCTCCCATGTGTGGATCTGGTTGGTGCACCCGACATGGTATCAAATAATGCCATATACGCCATCATGACGGATGCCCGATTAGTGCATCCCGCGAGTGGGAACATTTCTTCAATGCCGTATGTCAGAGGCGGTGCGATTGGTGCATCGCCAGTAGAACATTTCGTAATGCCATACGCCATCAAGACGGATGCCGATTGGTGCATCCCGCCAAGTGGGACATTAGACAATTTCGGGGTGCCTTCAAATATCATTCAAATCGCATTTATGATAGATTCCGTTTGATGAATCCCGTCCTTATCATCATTCACATTCATTCGGTTTTCAATATCACATTTCAATTCCATATTCACTTTCGTATTATCTTTTCAAAGATATACTCAATCTATGTACTTATTTCGTAAACTCATTCATGCATACTCATTTCATAGTTACTTGGTAAACTACGAAATACTTGAATTAAAATAGAGTAAGAGAACAAGCAGAAAATTTGTCGGGTGGCTTCCTTCTGCGATCTCAGTCTAAGTTGGCGATCATCACGAATCCTAGTCAATAACATTCATGCCACTCTTAGTGGATAAACAATTGTTAAACAATTTTATTGAATTACAAATTTATTTTGTTAACGAGTCTTGAGTTAAGACACTAAAGTGCTTGAAGGCGAATTCGGCCGGCGAAGCGAGCTCGCACAGGCAACGAGAATACGGTGCGTTTTTCACTTAGTTATCCTTGTTGAACAACCCCCCATTATTCATTTCTTGGGTCCTGAACGCCGGTATCAATCAGGAGTTTAGCGATGCAAAAATAAGCGAATGGGGCTGGCTGGAACAGCACATGCCGTGCGAGCTTTGACCTGTCTTTGAGTACGGGTTACCTTGCACAACCTTTGCGGAAATACACCTTTGACTGTCTGGAGTACGAGTTACTGCTTCACATCCTGTACGGTGCAGCTCAACTGTACCGGTACACCCTATGAGTTTTGAAATTTTCGATTTTGGCATTTTCTCTCTTTTCTTCCTGAAATCTTCTCAGTCGTCTATATCAAAAAATCCACCATGAATCGCTAAAACAACTCCAAAAGTGATTTAGAATCAAAGCAGAAAATCTTTTTCTCTCAAGAGTTAGGGCTTTTTCCCAAAATCCAAATCAAAATGAGGTTAGGGTTTTGGGTGCTGCCTGAACCTCTTAAATCTCTTCTTGTATGTTGTTTGATCTTTTTTAGGAGGAAGAAATGGGAGCAGGCCAGGCTGAGAAGTCAATCCTCCTAGCAAACCTAGCTTTCTCCTCCTTTTCTCTCTCCTTCTCTCAAAAAATGTGATTTGCTCCAAATGAGCATCTAAGACCACATTTTGGCCTTCTCAACTCCTTTAAGTGTAGGCCTTGTTTGGCCCTCTGTGACATTATAATTTTCTCATTTTTAGCATCTTTTTGGTCTTAAGTCGCCCATTCTCTTAAGGCCATGTTTGGCTCAAAAACCCATTATTTCAATTTTTCCATTTTTATTCTAACTCTTTATTTCACTTTCCTTATCATTTTATCACATTCATTCCAAATTAGCATTTAGCTATCATTGACCCTTAGGTCCTCGTTTTACAAATTTCCACATTTTCCCTTTTTCACTTAGGTTTATTTAAGGTTGATAAATTTTACTCAATTTAGCATATAATATCAATCATATGCTCACTCTTTCAATTTACATTTTACAATTTATCAATTTATCAATTGCAGAAACGAGTTTGACCCCAGTCATATAGAATATATAATAAAATTATTATAAATTTTATAGGAGTATTTTAGGGCGTTACAGCACCTCTACTTAAGAAAATTTCGTCCTCGAAATTTACCTTGGTCGCCGATTGCGGATCTTCTTTGCCCACATCGTTTCTTCACTTTCCCTAAGTGGCCTCTTCGGTCTTGTGGTTTCCTCCACAACTTACTTTGACTAAGCGGAATCTTCTTGTTGTAGTTCCTTCAACCATAAATGAAATCTCAAGCGAAATCTTGCTTTAATTCACAATCATTGGTACATACCTGTGCCTGTCCACAAGGACCTATCTCCCTTTATTTCGAACTCGGTTTCCTTACCATCTCCAATCTGTTTCATTATGGTAGAAATTTTCTCATCTTTCTTTTGTGCATCCTTTTCGATTGGCTCTAAGTCGGTCTCGCTATCCAGTTTTGCCACCTCTTTGTACCATCGTCGATAATGGCGAATGGGCATTCAACGCTCGAAGCGTTTGCAACGTCTTCTACTTTCGAAAGCATAGAGCCACTACATTGGCCTTTCTGGTGATAATCAATCACGGAGTCATAATCTATCCAATTCCATCCATCAGTTGTCTTAAGTTAAGCTCTCTTTGAGAATAAATACTTAGGAACTCTTATGATCGGTATAAATGAAACACTTTTCTCCATACAAATAATGTCTCCAAATTTTCAACGCAAATACAATTGCGGTCAATTCCAAATCATGCGTGGGGTAGTTATTTTCAAGTGGCTTCAATTGTCTTGAAGCATAGGCTATCACTTTACCCTCTTGCATTAGGACATATCCAAGTCCATTTAATGAAGCATCACTAAAGGTCACATATTCTTTCATGGTCGATTTGAGTAAGCCATAGGAGCCTCGGTTAAGGCCTTTGCTCAAAACTTCTTTGACATTTTCCTCCCATTCAAACTTTACATTTTCTAGAGCAATCTCATCGCCGAGTGCAGTCGCAGAAAACCCTTAACAAATCTTACGTAGTAACACGCTGGTTCGAGCTACGATTTTTGTAACATTTCTTAGTGGCTTCCATTTGTGACCACTTCTATTTTCTTTGGATCCACTCGGATTCCTTCTTTCGATATAATGTCATAGAAGAAGGACTTCATTTAGCAAAACTCACACTTGCTTAGTTTCGCATACAAGCGCTCTTTTCGAGGTCTCGACACTGCCGAAGGTGTGTATCATGACTTTCGATCTTTCGAATACAAGAATGTCGTGCGTGAACACTACGACAAAGCTGATCCACATACGTCGAAAAACACGATTCATTAGGTCCATGAAAGCCCGGCCGTCATTTGTCGAGCCAAGCGGCATCACGAACTCATAATGTCGTGTCGCGTTCACGAGCGTCTTATGCACATCCACATCTTTAATTCTCAGCGATGATACGGATCATGAGTCAATCTTTGAAAAATACTTGCACCTTTTGGATGGTCAAAATAAATCATAAATTACGAATTAGCGGATACTTATTCTTTACGGTCAACTTGTTTAGTTGTCTATAATCAATACATAGCCGAAGTGTACTATCTTTCTTTTTAACAACAAGCACGGGAGCTCCCCATGGTGATACACTTGGTCGAATAAATCTATTTTCTAGCATTTCTTGCAACTGCAATTTCAATTCCTTTAGCTCAAGTGGAGCCATTCTACTCTGGTGTAATGGATCTTAGGTGTAGCTGGTACAACGTCGATAGCAAACTCAATCTCCCTCTGTGGAGGCAATCCTGGCAACTCTTCCGGAAACACATCCAGAAAGTCATTAACAGTAGGGATATTGGATACACTAGGCCTTGCAGCGCTGCGTATCAATCACATAAGCCAAGTAGGCTTCACATCCTTTCACCCATTTTTTCATGATAGGCTGCGGATATCACGATAGAGAGGTGATTAGGCTTCTCGTAGATGAAAATAATCTCATTGTCATTCGGTGTCCTTAGGTCACTCTTTCAGTTCTGTCGACCTTCTTAGCTCCGGTGTCGGGATAACTGTAACATCATACTATGAGTTTTCAGACATGGTTAGGGTATATTAAAAGCTAAATAGGAATTTTTGGGAAATAAAATTAGAGGCCCGGAATTTATAATAAAGCCAAGGGTAAATAGGTAATTTACCACTTGAGGACTTAAGTGTCATAGATGAATAGATTGGATGCAAAAATAGAAATTTAATAAGTTATGGGAATAAAGGCAAATAGAGAAAGTTGGAATAGAAATATAAGAGAATAAATGGCTTAAATGCAATTATGAAAAGTTAAAGTCAAAAAATGGGTTTTATTTACTTGGCCAAACATGGCCTTAACAAATATGGACTTAAGACCAAAAATTGGTCTCAATTGAGGGAGAGAAAAACGTAGAGAGAGAGGGGAAGAGCAAAAGGAGAGAAGAAGAAGAAGAGAAGAGGAAGAAGGAGGAGCCAAGATCAAAGCCAAACTAAGGTATGAAACTACATGGGCTTTTAAAGCTTGGAATTGTTTTCCATACAATTGATGGTTATTAGTTTGTTCCCAAAACCTAGGGTTTTGTTGGGATTTCTTCCTAACCCTAGAATTCTTAAAAGTAATCTTGGTAAAACCTTGAATAGGACAAGAAGCACATGAAATCCTCCCTTTAAGGTTGGATCCATGGTTAAATTGTAAGTAAATGAGTTAGGGTTTAGAACAAACCCTAACTAAACTTTATGATTGGGTTGTGTATGGATCATAACCCATATTAGAGTGGGTTTGAGAGTAATTCATGAAGGATTTTTGGAAGAAAAGAGATCATAAGATGAATTTGAAGTGGTCTTGAAATTGTTTGCAAGAATTATAGAGTTGAATTGGGGATCAAAAAAATATGGAAAAATGGGAGAAAAACACACATTTTGGGCATTTGGTTGACATGTACCGGTACAACAGACATGTACCGGTACATCATGTGTTCTGGTCGTTTTGGCCCGGCTTGTACGGTACATGTTAGACATGTGCCGCCGTGCAATATTCGTTGTTTTCCGGTTTTGACCCGGTTTTAGGTATTTTGGCCATAACTTGCTCATTTCTTATCCGATTTGAGTGATTTAAGTGGCCAATTAAAATAGACTTCAAGGAAAACTAATCCTAAAGAAATAGGCATCTTCAAATTCTGGCTCTAAATGGTCCAAAAACTCACTCAAAGTGGGGCCATGTGCAAGCCAATTCCTGCATCCGTTTAACATAGAGAAGTCCGGGTTGTTTCGGACGTAACTTGAGTTCCGGTGCTCCGAATTGGGTGATTCCAGTTGGAATAGAACCCTTAGCACCTTAGCTTTAAATGAGTATAAGGACATAGTGTCAAAATAAGAAGTTAAGACCCCTTAAAAATAAGTAATACAAACTGTCCCTAGAAAAATCGGTAAAATGACTAGTTGGCGTGAAAATGCCATAACTTTATTTTGGATGATCCGATTGGATTGATTCCAATTCCTAAGTAAACTAGATTCTATAAGGAATGAGAATATATGAATGAGTGTGATCTCATAGACATCATACTTCATAAGTATATGAGTGTTATATGTAATAACCGTGAAACAAAATATAGAAAATACAATATGTATAGATATGTTCATAAAACATGAATATGATAGGTATAAGTCAAATGATATGAATATGATATGAATATAGGATATGTCATAAGATATGATAGTCTAAAGTACTACAAATGATAGGAATAAGTAAATGATATGAATATAGGATTATATGATATGACTATATGATAGACATGCAAGAAGGAATAAGATGGAACATGCTAGGAACACATGATAGAAATGTATAAATGATAAGAATGATAGAGATAAGTAAAAGATGACAAAGCATATGAATAAGTATATGTACATGAATGATAGGCATAGTAAAGACATGACAGAGTAAATAATATGGAGAAGTATATGAATATATAAGCGTATACGATATGAATATATGAATAAGTAGAGCATACATGATAGAAATATAGATAGTATATGGATTGATGAAGACATGATAGGAATCGTAAATGATATAAAGAGATATATAAAATATAAGAAAGCTATATATGAATATATGAATACAAGAGTGCATAGATGCATTCATGATATACGAAGACAAAACTAAATGATAGCAAAAGATATGAATATATGTATTTTAGAGATATATGAGAACCGTAATATGAAACTACAGATATGAGAACGAATCTGGTAAAGTGATGATAGTATATATCATAAGCAATTATGATAACAATAGTTATTCATGCTTATGAGATATGTCTGAAACATTAATAAAGGCGATTTATGCTTAGAACCTTGTAGGGATAGATAGGCATGCACATAGGGAAGATCACGATTCTTTATGGCATATTCATGGGCAGTCTCCAGTACAGTTTGGGTCGATGACATAGATCCGTTTGGATCGGGTGGCCACATAAAGAGTCACCACAACAGGCAGAGATCCTTTGCCTCGTGCAGTGATAGTACCTTGGTCATAGATGGCATATGGCATAGGTCAGCTGTGCGATGCGGTGTGATGCCTTCGGGTATTAACGACAGAGATCATTGCCTTGTCTGACCATTGCCTTCGGTACACATAGTTTCCGTATCGCTTCTAAGGTATTTGCGGACATGAAACCAAAAGGAAACGACATGATATGAAGCATAGCAGTATGCGATGAAAGTATAAACGATTAAGAGCGAGGTAATGTCTGAATGACCAGTACATGAAAAGTATATGAAATGATGCAGTATATGAAAGAAAAGTATATGACAAGTATATAAGTACAAGAAATAAAATTCTTAATGACACGAAATAAATATAGCCAGAGATAAAGTATATGAAAAGCATATGAAAAGTACAATATATGAAAAGCGAGTATATGAATATCACATGAAAAGGATAGTAAATGATAGTATAAGATGAAAAGCAGTATATGATTATCATATGAAAGTATAACGGGGAAAACAATATATGAGAATGAATAGTACATGAATATAGTATATAGAAAGTCTGAGAAATTATAGTATCGAAAGGATATGAACAGTAAAGAGTGCAGTAGAGAAAAGATAAGCGTAAAATGAAAAGTATAGCATGGCGTGTAGCCACAATATGAAAAGACATGATATAGGTATAAGAGAAGAAGTATTAATATGTAATAGTACATAGAATGTGTTAAGTCATGGAAGCGAAAGATGAAAAGACTAGAAACGAATTAAAAGACATATGAAGTATAGTACATGAAAGTATCGGATGAGAGTATACAAAAGTGCGGAAGTATATATGAAAGTATAAGAATGTAGATAAAAGTACGGATAGTGTAAGGTGGTTATATGAAAGTATCGAGATATGAATGTATATGATACCATGCACGGTATACGAACATGAAGGAAATGAACATGATAAGTATAGGATATGTAAAGTATAGAAACGAATACGATAAAAGTATAGATAAAGATATGCCAAAAGCGTAGAATATGTATGTAGAAAGGGTCCCTGACTATCTGATAGGCGAAGTATATGCTGATAGATAAGTAATTAAAGTTATAGAAATATGTATAGATATATGAAATGCATATGAATAAACTGTGGCAATTTGCCATTGGTGGTTGTCCATGCTTATGTTCCCATAAGCGTAAAAAGCTTAGCACGGGTGTTCAATGTCAGGTGTAGGTACAGAAGCGAAGACAAGGATAGAGGACAAGACATTCCACGTCGGCCAAAGCGGGCCGACTGGAGATAGGTGCTCACCGTGACAGCCATGATCTACGATGTTTTGTAATAGAAATTGTATATGTATAAGTATTTGTATAGATAAATGGGACTCTATATGTGTGTATAGATTTTTATGGACACCACTCTGGTGGTAGTTCTTTTGGTATATGTAAAATGATTTTGTTATTACGAGAATTGTTGTATACTACGGTATAAGTCTGACTACGAAGAACATGTCGATAAGAGTCCAGTAAGAGTATAGTATAACCATAGTATAAATAGTCTCGCGCCCCGGACTTCGGTTCGGATCCGTCAATCGGGTCGGGCCGGGGATCCGGGGCGTGACCTCTTCTATCCATCCCCTGATATCACATCAAGCTCCACGGGGATAACTTCAGTTAAATCTCCCAATTCATGCTCTCGTATTTTGATGGAATGATCTATACCTTTGTTCCACGATCACACTATGCACGACGGGTTCGTCACCAAAGATGTCATCCTAAGTTCACTCCTCGGTAAGTTTCCCAAGTTGGGTATGTTAGTACACACATATGAATGGGTTGACCCTGGGTTTATCGATGCATGCACAATAGTATCAAAGATAATTGAAATTCTGGAATTATCACATGCAGAGCATCGGTATCTTCCACTTTGCTTTAAATCGCATATGCGTGGAGCACGTATCTTGCCTAGCCAAATTACGTGTCTCTTGTCGGAACACTCGGTGATGCAACACTTTTGTTGCTACGGGGCGATGAAACATTGCCCCGGTTGGGGGTGTTGTGAAGGCATGCCCCAATACACTCTCGTATTTTATGCTCCGTGGATCCTGACCCAGCGAGCACCGATCAATCTCAGCGATCTCCTTGTGCTTTCTTCCACCGATAGAACGAGAAACGTCTTGTCCTCTAGAGGCACCTCCTTGTGCGCTACGGCCAGACGGCGCGAGTAGAATAGTATCTGGGTGGCACGGTGTAAATTGCTGGGATCTGTGGTCCCTGAATCTTTTCTTCTTTGTGATGAGCACTTGGTAGCCAGGGATTTTTCTTCTGTCTTCTATCTTTCTTTCATTTTTCCTCTTTCTTTACTCGTTTCACATTTAGAGCCTGTCGTGATTTTGGAGAAATCATCATGGCAAATCTTGTGACATGGGCGAATGTGGTCAGCAGAAGCGAATCTTCAAACTTGACACTTCTCTTCTTCGGCTCACTAACATCTCGGGAGCATACTTGCTCTGACCATGTGAATTCTCACATATTCGGTTACCTTAATTGCCTTTGTTTCGTGGAACTCCAGCATATTGTTTAAATAGTCGGCCCACATAAATCTTCTTGAACTCATCGAGAGAACGCCGTATAGCTCTCTACGGTGGTGCGAGTCACGGTCACGGAAACCCACCACTGATAAGCCTCATCTTACAGTAATGAGGTCGCACATTCCAATTTATCTTTAGCTGTGCAATGCATTTGCACAAGCATTCTCTCGATTCTCTCGAGCCAATTTTCTTCTGTAGCAGGCTCATCATCTTTCTTTCCCATACAAAGTACATCGTTAGGTACCTTGCCATTTCTTTAATGGGCGTCGGCTATGAACAATTATGGTGGTTGCACAGCTCTTTGTAAGGCCTGAACTAACTGTTGGAGGATACCCATCGTACCTCCTACTACTTGTTCTGGTTCATTAGTTGGTGGAGCATGAGATGCTTGTCCACTACCACCTAGCCGGGGCTATCGGGACGGAGTTTCAGGAGTCACCCTCGACACATAGATTTTGAACCATCCAGCCTTTACCTATTAAAATCGACAAGGTCCGCGTCATAGTCATATCATCCCTTTATATGCAAATGCAATGTATGTCAAATACCATTTTCAAAATCCTTTTTCAAAATCGTTTAGGGCCTCTTTTTTCCAGAAACGCCTAAACCTAGGCTCTGATACCACTAAAGTATAGCAACCCCAGGAGCGGGTTCGGCTCAGATAAGCGATCGACAGGAACCGGGGCCGCCGTTATTTCTTTTCATTTTCATGTTATTAAATATTCTTTTCAAAAGTTGGCCGTGACAGAATCCACAGGCCAACCCAGAATGGCGGATCCGAACCGGAGCTCGGTTTACTCCGTCATTTTCATTTATCTTATCAAAACATTTTATTAATTTGTTTAGTTGCGGAAGCGGTTTCGGTTTTGGGCAAGCTTATAATCATTTACAAATTCAAAGCAATTCGGTAGGCCTATAAACATTAACAAAATGATTTACAAAGGCATTACATGCCCTTTCAAAATGATATACAAAAATCAAGTTTTAGGGTTTAACCTTTGTTTACAAAAATACCACTTGTTCAAAGAGGATATGCAAATGATGGAGTATATACTTGTCTGCGTACTCGCTATGACTACCTTATTCTTGCGATCTTTGCCTTCTTTTTATTTGTTGCTCGATGCACAACGCGTAAATAAAACTACCGCGTAACATTTTCATGCTTAGTGGTTATACTCTGATTCTATTCAATATTCAATTTAACTCATGCATTTAACATTAAACCATGTCTAATATATAAACATATACTCATGCTATTCATTTCGCATGCTTTCAATATACAGATCATTTACCATATCATAACATGCATTTTCAATGCAACAATTCATTTCACAATTCAATTTATGAGATTTAAGCATATACATAAAAATCCCATTTTCACTTTCGTTTAATGTTGGTTATTTCACCTTATTTATTAAATTCAAATTTAAAGTTAGTTTAATGAATCCGCCCTTAATATCATTGGTAATGTGCTTACACATTTAACAATTCGGTCTCCATCATGACGGATCTTTATTTGGGTGCACCGATATGTGGTATCACTTATTGGTCTCCCGTCATGGCGGATGCGTTTAGTGCACCGACATGGTATCAATTAAATGTCATACGCCATCATGCGGATGCCGGATAGTACATCCATGATCGAACATTTCTTCAATGCCATACGCTATCAAGGCGGATGCAGGTGGTGCATCTTGCGAAGTGGGACATTAGACCCGATTTCGAGTGCCTTCGTGACGGATGTCGATTGGTGCATCCCATCAGGCGATTCATTCGATATATCATTCAAATGTCGCATTTCGGCCAGTTCCGTTTGATGAATCCGTCCTTATCATCATTCACATTCATTACACATTTTCAATATCACATTTCAATTCCATATTCACTTTCGTATTATCTTTTCAAAGATACTCGATCTATGTACTTATTTCGTATACTCATTCATGTACTCATTTCTAGTTACTTGGTAAACTACCAAAATACTTGAATTAGAGCCAAGTCAGGAAGGGAACAAACGAAGTTGTCGAATCTAGCTGCTATAGCGATCTCGGTCTAGGTTAGGCGATCATCACGATGCTGGTCGATAACATTCGTACTCTCTTAGTGGATAAACAATTGTTAAGCAATTTTAGTGAATTACAAATTTATTTTTGATACTTGATCTTGGGTTAAGACACTAAGTGCGCAGAAGACTAATTCGTAGAGGCAAGCGAAGCTTTCTTGGGAAGCGGCGAAGTCTGATTGCATTTTTTCACTTAGTTAATCCTTATTTAAACAACCTAACCACCCCCATTATTCATTTTCTTAGGGTCCTAGACATCGGTATCTGAATCTGAGTTCTTGGTGCAAAAATAAGCAAAAATGGAATTGTTGGAACAACTGTCTTAGGTCTGAGTTACCAGCTGCATCCCTTGTAAGTGCGGCTGCTTTGTACCAGTACACCCCTACGGAGTTTTTGCCCGAGAAAATTTTCGATTTTGGCATTTTCTCTCATTTTCTTCCACAAATCTTCTCCAATTCGTCCTATATCAAAAATCCACCATGGAATCCCTTCGAAACAACTCCAAAAGTGGTTTAGAATCAATGAAAACTCTTTTCTCAAGTTAAGGCTTTTTCCCCAAAATCCAAATCAAAATATGAGGTTAGGGTTTTGATTTTTCTTACCTTGAACCTCTTCAAATCTCTTCTTGTATGTTGTTTGATCTTTTAGGAGGAAGAAATGGGAACCAAACCCAACCAAAGCCAATCCTCCTAGCAAACCCTAGCTTTTCTCCTCCTTTTCTCCTCTCCTTCTCTCAAAAACGTGATTTGCTCCAAATAAGCATCTAAGACCACATTTTGGCCTTTATAACTCCTTTAAGTGTAAGGCCTTGTTTGGCCTACACACTTATTATAATTTTCTCATTTTTCCATCTTTTTGGTCTTAAGTCACTTATTCTCTTAAGGCCATGTTTGGCTCAAAACCCATTATTTCAATTTTCCATTTTTGGCATTCTAACTCTTTATTTCACTTTCCTTATCATTTATCATTCATTCCAAATTAGCATTTAAGCTATCATTTGACCCTTAGGTCCTCATTTTACAAATTTCCACATTTTTCTCTTTTTCACTTGGGTTTTATTTCGGGTTGATAAATTTCTCAATTTAGCATATAATATTCAATCATATGCTCACTCTTTCAATTCACATTTTACAGTTTATCAATTTATCAAATTACCCGGAAAAACCCAAGTTTGACTCAATTCATACCCAGAATATATAATAAAATTATTATAAAATTTCTAGGGTATTTTTGGGGCGTTACACTTTATAATTCTAAAATGTGCTTCAATGAAACATCTAAGGTTTAGAAGTGTTTTAAATAAAAAATACATGAATTTGAACATTTAAATGAGTAACTGGTTGAGGCGGAGCCTCAACCGGTTGACTGGATGAGATAGACCTGTTGGTCATCTTGTTGTGGAATACCAGATGAAATGGTCGATCGATTGGAATCGGTTGGTTGAAACGGTCAACCGGTTGTGAAGTGGATGAGGTATGAGACTTGACCGGTTGGATATAATAGCTCATCCAAAGTCTAGAAGAGGAAATGGTCGACTGGTTATGTGAAATGATCGATCGGTTGAGTGCAACAGTTGAATTCCAACGGTTAGAAAACTGTGATTTGAAGTACACTATAGGAAAGCGTCCCGATCGGTTGATCGCAGCGATTGAATTCCAATGGTTAGAAAACTGTGATTTGAAGTACACTATAGGAAACGATCGATCGGTTGAGTGCAACAGTTGAATTCCAACGGTTAGAAAACTGTGATTTGAAGTACACTATAGGAAACGGTCGACCGGTTGTAAAACGGTAACATTCAATGCACAATGGCTAGTGTACGGGCTTGATGTTGATTAGCGGCTTAAATGCTACCAAGTTCTCCTCTACTCACAATGAGTGTAGGGGGATCACTTAATAAAGGTGAGATAAAAGGAGACTTGTTGTATATTCTCTCAACCATAATTTCTCTTGATAATCAATTCTCAAAGTGAGATTCTTAGTGCATCATTTCATTTGCATATTGTAGAGTGTACATTTGTATTGATCAAAAGCTTGAGTTGCATTTGAAATATCTTGAGAGCTTGAGAGAGTGTCTCATTGTGATTAAGTGAGAAAGCTTCAAGTGTGTATAACTTGAAGGAATTGTGAAGAGCCCATTGGAGACAAAATTCAAGTGTAAAGAAGCTCGAGATTGGAGCTTTGAACTCTTTAAGTGTGTATAGCTTGAAGGAATTGTGAGGTGGCCATTGGAGCCAAAATCTAAGTGTAAAAGGAAGAAGCTCGGGTTGTAACTTGACACTAGTGAAAGCCTCACCAATTAAAGGTTGAGGAGAAGTGGACATAGGTAAGGGTGAACCGAACCACTATAAATCCGAGTTTTACTTTTCTTATCCCTATCTCTTTATTTATTGTTATTTCATTAAGTTGAATATTTATTGTTGTTATGCGAAAAGTTTTTGAGAAAACGATTCGCTCCTTCTTGATTAGATTCTTAACCATATTGCTTTCACGTTTTCTTTTCAAAGATAAAACCTTTTCACCAAAAATAGAAAAAGGGTGATAAAAACAAATCCACAACATCATGTCGTTTATTGCTTTGGTTTTTTCAAAAAATGCAATCTTTCCACAATTAAAAAAAACAACAACGAACTAACCAAAATTGCAAATATTGTACATAATTTTTTTTTTTCACAAAAAAAATTACTTCATTTAAATTGAAATCATAAAACTTTTCGAATAAATTGTAAAAACTAGATACATGAACCTCATATAAACCCTAAAAACTAAATCACAACTAATAAAATTCTCCAAAATGAAAATATAATATTCATTCGAAGCTTTATTTTGAGAGGAAGATGAGATTTGGAAGCTCCATAATTCTGCAGAAAACGAGTTGGCTACACTAGGGAAAAAGGAGGTTGGACATACGGGGAAGAAGGTGTAAGGGTGGGTAGGCCAATCTTTCTTCCTTCCTCTCTCTTTAAAAATAGACTTTAGTCAAGAGAGATTTTTGTCCTTTTACAAAAATAGGTCTTCCAAGGCATTGTCCATGGCACCGACCCTTGGAAGTAAATATCTTAGTTGACCTGCCCTTTTTGATAATTCTCCCAATATAATTTCCAAATTCATTTGATAATTCGATAGTCAGAAAACTTACTTCTGATTAAAGGTAATGAAATTTGATATTTCGTGAAACGGCTTGCTGACGTCTACGATTTTATAGGTTTAGGTTAGTATAATCGTGTTTTGATTAAATTCGTATTGATTAGCATGCTTGGATTTAATGGCAGAGTTATATTCGTATCGGTCATGCTCTTGGAAATTTGACTTATTTTTGATCTTAGTTTAATTATCATATTAATTAATATTTAACCTAAATGAACCTATTATATATATTATTTATATTAAATATTAATAAATTAGTTATAATTTATATTATTTTAAATTATTAAATTAATAAATAGGTTACATTTATCTAAATCATGATACATGATTACTAATTAAATCATGCTTAAATTTGATAATTTTGATTCATTTATTATTCATGTTGATGTATATCATAGAAAACTATACGATCTGGACATCACCCATGAACATGAGTTTAATAGGAGGGGCCCACACGAAGAGAGTGCTTTCTGCTCTGGTCTACACTCAATGCTGGAGGCAAAAGCAAATGATTTGGGAAAGCCGGGAAAGTGAGGTTTCCTTGTACTTTCCTCCGTAGGTCGTCATTTTTTATTTGTTTAATAAATAAATTAAAAAACTTAACGCGTGAAAGAAAAAGTGAATAATGATTATAAATTAAATATTTTAAGTTTTTTTTTTCTTTTTTTAACATTTATTAGCTCTGCATTACCACACAGTCAGTCTTTTTATCTCTAACCCTTAAATACTAAACCAAGCCTTAGCAATCTTTGAAGTTATTAAATTCTTCTTTTTTTTTAAAAAAAAATACTCTTATGTTAAAAATAATGAATAAAAAGTTGCGGGATTTTAAAATAGATTTTATTCTACAAAACATCCCCCAGCTCATACCTCTTTCTCTCTGTTTCTCTTCTCTCTCCCTGACAAAAACCCACATTCCGCCCCCGTTATCCAACTCTTCCCTCTTTTTCTCTCTACTTTTTCTCTTTCTTTCTGTAATTATGCCCCTCTCTCTGTAAACAGAAACACTTCTCTTCGTGGACCGATCTCTGACCAGAACGATTTTGACTCGGGTATCGGGTTACTACTCGGTCAAGTCTTACCGATCTCGGGCGAGTTTTTGAACCATGTCAGCACCTCGATGGACTTATGATATTTTCTTGAGTTTTCATGGTCAAGACACCCGTTATACTTTCACAGATCATGTGTACAGGGCGTTGATTCAACAAGATATTCGCGTCTTTAGAGATGATGAAGAACTTGAAAGAGGCGGAACCATTGCACCCAAACTCTTGAATGCTATTGAAGAATCAAGGTTCTCCATAATCATTTTCTCAAAAAATTACGCTTCTTCAAGATGGTGTTTAAATGAGCTGGTGAAGATCATGGAGTGCAAGGAAAAGGGTGGACACAAAATTGTACCAATATTCTACCATGTAGATCCGTCTGATGTACGAAAACAAACAGGGAGTTTTGGAGAAGCATTTGCTAATCATGAAAAAGAAGCAAAGGAGAAGATGGAAAAGATACAAACGTGGAGGTCAGCCTTGGCTGAGGCAGGCAACATATCTGGATGGCATCTAGATAAAGGGTAGTTGTCACTTTTCATCCCTTTGCATTTTCTCTATCAGTTCATAAGTTTCTTTTTTTTTTCTTTTCTGCTTTTTCACTTATGTCTTATCCTTCATGTTAAATCATAAAAAAAAATTTGGGGCTCACTTGAACCCAGGCAGAGGACACCTTCAATAACCAATTTATGGGGTGGATCCGTGAAAGCTGTGTTTGAAATTATATTTCTTCCCATTAAATCTGCTGATACCATGTGAGAAGAGACAAGGATGAAAAAGAGTACCAGCAGACTATATTCAATACATACCAACCAAATCTAATAAAAATATTAGAAGAAAAGGAAAAACTCTAGAAAAAAAGAGAGCATAAGACTTAAAAAGATTATTCATACTTAATGATACTATAACAACATAACCTTTTTATTATTGAACACTTCAAACCTCCCAACAACTCAACTGATTTAAGAAAACTGATACTGTTAAGCAAAAAAAAAAATCTTCAAACTTTTTATTTAGGAGATAAGATCCTTAAACACTTACTGGATTTTGACTTGTCCAGAGAACTATTGATGAAGGTCATTGTACTTCAATTTTGTGATCCTCCAGCTAATAAAAAGAACCAGTGAACAACTCTTTATCTTAGAAAATTTACATGTGCTTCATACGAAAATTGCTCAAGCACTTCTAGTATTCGGTCAATTATCATCTCCTCCAATATTATCGTTCACTTCTAATTTGTCCTGTAATATTTCAAGAAATTACTTCTTTTAGTTGTTTATCCAAATCTTTTACCTCTTAACTTTATTCCAAGTTTAATTAATTTTGTTCTTTGGACATCCGTGACAGCAAGGTTCATACAATTTCTTTTTGGTGATTTTGTTAATGCATGTTCTTTTAGCATCTTAGAAAAGAAAACCTCGATTCATATTTGAATTTTGGCTTGCCATTGAGTTGTGTAAAAGCTCTGCTAATTCTTCTTATATATTATTAAGCAGAATCGTAAAATAATATCATTAATTAGTGCAAACGTAAAAATAAGTCAATTCACATTATAGGTCTGATTCTTGTTGCAATTAATGAACAATCATATGCATGAAACTTTTCTTCAAATTGTATTCTCACCTTTCTAATTATATGGAGCATGAGAATTTGAACTGAAACCGAATTTCATGTCTACTTGGTACTTAACAAAATATGCTTAAATGTTATTCAAATAATTGGCTTAATCACCTTCGTTGCATTCTACTTGCCCTTGATTCAGCTTGCAGTGGACAATATACTACAAAGTACTTCATTTGTTATGTCTTTCTGGCTCCAACAACTCAGGATATGTGCTATTGGCAGATATGAGGGTGAGTTTTATTAAAGTCATAAAGACATCCTAGGAAAATTGAATAAATAAACTTTCTCCATGTTGGTGAAAACATTGTTGGAATAGATAACAATTATAGAAGAAATGAAATCATTGACAAATATTGAGTTGAATGATGTTCGTATGGTTGGGATATATGCAGTTGGTGGAATTGGTAAAACCACAATGCTAAAGCTGTTTTTTGTAATGAAATGCGTACAAATTTGAGGTGTAGCTTTGTGAAAATATTTAGAGAAAAGTCAGATCCGCAAAACTGGTTTGCTTATTTACAACAACAACTTCTTAGTGATATTCTAAAAATTAAATTGACAATATTAAATTTATCATTGATGAAGGAAAATGTGTCATAAAGAAAGGTTTCATTAAAAAGTTCTTGTTATTCTTGATGATGTGGATCATCTGGATCAACTAAAATCGCTGGCCGGAAGTTGTGGATGGTTTGGTTAAGGAAGTAAAATCATCATAACAACTGGAATAAACATTTGCTAATTGTGCGCCATTCTACGAATATATAAACTAAGCAGTTAACTACTAATAGTACTACTTCATCTTTAGTCTCCAATGCATTCAAGCAAAACTAACCCCAAAGAAAGTTGCTGGAGATCTTTCAAATTGTATGGTTTGATTGTGGAAATATGCTTGCTCTGCAGGTTTTGGGCTCTTCTCTTTTAGCAACAGACCATAGGTGATAGGCTTTCACTGGTAAAAGCCCGACATATGAAATACAAAATGTGCTTAGGATAAGCTTTGATGGACTAGTATGGAAAATATTCCTTGATATTGCTTGCTTCTTTAATGAACAAAATAGAGATTTTGCTCACAAAAATCTTAGAATGAATGCAATTTTATGGGAATATTGGAATAAGGGTTCTTAGTAATAGTCTCATAACTCTTGTTGATCATTTGTGCATATGCATGATTTGTTGCAGAAATGGGTTTAAATAGTTAGCCAAGAATGGCTAGAGAACCTGGAGAAAATGGGAGCAGATTGTGAGACAGGATATCTATGGTGTAATCTGTGAAGTGTGTGAATATGATGCGTGACTTATTTTACATTTTTGCATAGACACATATCTTCATTGAAATCATTTTAGTTTAAGATTTCTATATCTATAAAATTTAAGTAATTCAGTTTGTTTTCACTGTCTTCTTATTCAGGGGACAGAGAAAGGTGAAGATATTTCTAGACATGTAAATCAAAAGATATTTTATTCACGGTTTCCAAAGTTTTAAAATGATGAAGACCGACTGCTCAAAGTTTATTGGAGTGACCGTCACTCTTCTAGGAGAGATAATAAGAAATTACTTCTTCCAAAAGAAATTTTAATTTCCTTCTCAAATTAGATATATGCATTGAGGAAAAGATTCCCTTTGATTCTTGCCATCAAATTTTGCCTGGAATGAACATCGTTCAGACTCTACTTGCAATCCCAGCAACATGGAAACAACTTTGGGAAGGAGTAAGGTATGATTATTTTAGTATTTTTTAATTGTTTTCTTTATTCTTAGTAATGCCAATCTTTAAGTTTTGAGAATTTATTTATGAAAAATAAAATTTTTTTCCTTTTACTCCAGGGTGCTTGTAAAGTTAAAAGTAATTGATCTCCTTCCCTCACAGAAAGCTCATCAAAAATACCTAAGTTCTCAAGCGCTGCCAAATCTGGAGACTGGATCTTCATGGTTGTACAAGTTTGAAGGAACTTCATTCATCCGTGGAGTTTTGGTGCTGTTTCTTGAATTTGAGTGGATGCAAAAGGCTTCTGAAGTTTCCAAACAACAGTAAATTGGTATCTCTCAAAGTTCTTTACCTCAATGGATGTCAGAACTTTGAGCAATTTCTTGAGGTCCATGTGAAAATGGGACGCTTGAAGGAGCTTCAGTTAAATGCAGCAAGTTAAAAGTACCGGGAACATTAGTACTCTACCTTATCTTCAAGTTCTTTCTCTCTGTGTGTGAAACCTTGAAAAAATTGCACACAGAGATTGATGGCATGGGATGTCTGAAAGTGCCCAGATTAACTACAGCCAGGATTAAGGAATTACAGGAACAGTGTATTGCCTCGACATCTTTGATTTCTTTTTCTCTGCTAGCTGTCCAAACCTTGTGCCTGAGATTCATGGTATGGAGTCGTTTAAGGGAGCTTCATCTAAGTAAGAGTGGTATTAAAGAACTCCCAAGTGGCATCGAATGCTTGGAGGCACTTGAAATACTTTCTCTTACCGGTTGTTCTAACTTTGAGAAGTTTCCGGAGGTTCAAAGAACCATGGGAAGTCTAAAGACCCTTCTTCTGGGTGAGACTGCCATTAAAGAATTGCCTTTCTCAATCGATCATCTGGCTACATGGTGCCAAATCTGGAAAACTGCAACAGCAGAGAGTCTTCGAGAGTATTTCAGTTGAAATACCTCAAATGCCTCTCTCTAAGAAGGCTGCTTAAATTTGGAAGCTTTCCCAGAGATCATGGAGGATATGGAACAATTAATTTCTTTATTTCAATGGGAAGCAAATATAAAGGAATGCCATCATCAATCGGATATTTAAGAGGTCTTAGGTTCTTGGAATTGATCAATTGTGAAAATCTTGTTACTCTGCCAGACAGCCTTGGTTATTTAAGGTGTCTTACATATCTATATGTTCTTAACTGCTCCAAAGCTCATGAGTTTTAACAATCTGAAACTCAATGTTTGTTTGACAGTAGTTCTAAGTGGTTGCAATCTAGTAGGAAGGATCAATCCCTAGTGATTTATGAATTTTCTCCTCACATTGAATGTTTAGATCTTAGCAGAAACAATTTCCGTCACATACCAATCGGCATTATTCAACTTTTGAAGCTAAGATTCTTTGATATCAGTCACTGCAAGTTGCTTGAAGATATTCGCTTCATGATTGACATGCAGTGTTAGAGCATACGGTTGTTCATGCCTAAGTATAACAAGCCCATCAAATCAACTATGGTCTTCTTTATAAATGCTTCAGATCACTAATTCAAGTATGACTTTGTACCGCTTGCTGCTACTGATTTTTTTCCCCTTCCATTTCTCGGGATTTGGGACATTTCTTTTGCAGGAGTTGGAATGCTATCCCGATGGCAGAAAGGAAATTAATGTCGTTATTCACGGATGTTTCAGGATACCAGAGTGGATAGAGCATCAAAATATGGGATGTGAGGTAACAGTAGAGCTTCCTCTGAATTGGTATGAAGACGACAACGCTGGTTTGTGTTCTTCCATGCTGTTCCCACTTAGTGATTATGATGGATTCAAGAATAGAGGTTCTGGTTTTCCCAAATATGAATTTATGATGACTTCCCAGAGCGGTCATTCTGAACTGGTGAAGAATGTATATTTAGGTTCTTTCCGTAAATTCTACTGGATTGATGGCTTATTCCATGGGAGTACCAGCTGTAACAATGGTAAATTGGATCCTTTTGTCATTGACCTTTACTCAAGGTGCAGTTTCTAGGAAACACTGATCCAACCAGTGGAGAAGACTTTAGGCTTCATTGAAGATACCTCTTATCTATCTTAATAACATAGACTTCAAAATGAGAAGTTGTGGGATCTCCCTTCTATATGCCCAAGATCATCATCAATATATTCAGAGAAAAGAAAACACAGGCTTTAATATTAAGGGAAACTGTGATGGCGTGGATCAGTCAATAGCGGAGCGACATCAGAAAAGACCAAGACATCTCTAGTTTTTCAATTAAGTTGGTGCCCTTTTCACTGGCAGAGACATAATGCTCTAATTAATATCAGCAAAGGTATCTTGGCAACATTTAAAATCATAATGCTATAACCAAATTTCAGTCTCTTTTTGGTGTTTAACTTGTCTTTGTGTTAGTTTTGGTGGTTTCAGCAGGTTTTGATCAAGGTAATGGAACATGAAGGAAAATTTATATAACTGGGAGTTAAGAAGGCAAAATGGAAACTCCCTATATCACAGGAAGAGTCTTCAGCAGTCAACTCATATAGTCCAAATTCTATCTGTTCAAAGAAAAAATTAAACTTTCAGACTCCGTAGAATCTGAACTCCCTCCCAAACATACTGAAATTCTTCTTTGAGAATTTAGCTCCTGGACTATTTAGGGTGCTGACTCTCTCTCTAACGAGGTCTAGACCACAGTTGTGCTTTGAAATCATTTTCAGCATGCTTATTGATATAATATGCCTTCCCTTACTGACAAGCAACCCAGGAGTTTTCAGCTATGGAAACGGTATCAAAAGTTCATTTGGCATGAAATCTGGGAGACTTTTCTCTGATTATTTTGTGAGTTGTTCTTCATTTTTTCATATCTGGTGTATATGTTTTCTTTTTCTTTCTTTGTAATCTTTAAGGTTGTAAAATGGTTGGAGATCCATCCACAGAGGAGCTCTAATATCACATTCATTCATTCTCCAGCTTAGGAAAGTTTAATTCAATGTATTAACTTAAGTGCATATTTAATGCTTCATGGGCCCATTTCATATCTTCATCGCTTTTGTGCCTTTTTTCTGTTTGATATTTGTGATCAGAAGTATGATGATATATCAAATGTAAAGCATATATAAAGGCATATCTTCCTGAGTGTTTATGTAACTTTGTCTTGCTTTAGTTTCCTTCAGTTTTATTTTTATTAACACTCTGGAAATTCTCTACTAGTGTACTTCTCCATCTTGCCTGTAGAGAACCATTATTATCTTGAATTCTTCATGCTCTTTCCATACACTTTCAATTGTCCTTTGAAACCTTTCTGTTATATGAGTTGTAGCCTTCCTTACTTATCAAACTATGAACCCTGAAACTAACTTTATCAAATATATATATATATATATATATATATATATATATATATATATATATATATATATATATATATATATATTATTAAGTTTAGTGAAGCTGTGTAAAAGTAGCTGTCAAGGCCAAGTCGTAACTATGTGGATTCATAATAGGTCATAGCAATGCATCCCTCTTTCGTAACTAACACTATGTGGATTCAGAATAGGCCATAACAATGCATCCTTCTTTCGTAACTTAAGTCCATAACAGTTGGTATTCCACTTGGACCCCATGGTGCCTCCCATAACTCTGTAGTGACGGATCATAATTATGTGCTCTCACAACCCGGACAGGTGTTTTAAAGGAGTTTTCCGAGGTGTTATTAGCCTCAGCATGAGTGGCTCAAGCATAGGGCGTTTAAAAGAGTACAACACATCAAGCGTCACGCCTTTTCTTTGTTGGCGTAAATGAAAAAAGAAAGAAGATACAAACCTAGAATCCTAAAGCCCAACAAAAAGCCCTATATTTACCATACTCAACGACCTCTACTCATTTGTTCACAAAAAAAAAAAGCCTGCAACACAATTTCATCATCTCAACTGATCTCTTCATATTGTTTGCTCTCTTCTCTGCTCTACGACGATACAAAGCTAAATCAGTAACCTAAGCCCGTATTTTCTCTGTTTGGCAAAGTGGTCGTTCTTTCCTAATGTAAATATATAATATTAGGATTATTTTATAAGAATTATATAATTTTTTTAGGTAAAATTATGATATTCATTTTTTTGCCCCCTATCTTGCTGAGAATTTGCCTTCTGATTTATACAAAAATGGTTTTAGTGCATTCAAAATTAAGATTTTGAATGTTCAATTTTTTTTAAATATTCTAACTAAAACAGTTTTGGTAACTATTTCTATTAAAACATTTTAATATTTAGTTTTTTGACAGAAGTATAAAAATATTTTTTTTGGTAAATTAAAATTAAATTTCTTGGTCTCAAGAAACATATTTTTCTCTTCTATAAAGTAGATTTTATTAACTATTTACTAATGAAACATTTACTATTAATTTTATAAAAATTGTAAAATATTTTTAATAAAATTCAAAATTAAGACTACTAATATCAAATATTTTTATGATTTGTATAAATATGGAAGTAATGATTTTATACTGTTTTATTTTATTTTTAATAATGTATTTATAAAATATTTATTGATTATACTAATGTAGTCATGAAAAGTGATACAAACCTTATTCTTTTCGTGTTTTGAAACATTATTTAAGATGAGGTTATCCCAAAGAATGAATCGCTCTAATACCATTGTTACAACCTTAAAAGGGGAGGGAGTCCAAGAAGTTATAAACCTACAAGACCTAATTATAACAAGGATGTAGGTTTGAATGGATCAATAACAATATAGTGACAGATCATTTAGTACTCTGTATTAAAATATTTGCGGAGCCTATTGTTAACTCTTGATAATGTTTTAAATTAGATATTTTGGGTTAGAAATGTTTTTGTCTTTTTGGAATTTTACACATGTAATTTGGTTATATAATTACTATATTAAGGCGTCGACTTAGAGAGGTTGTGTGACAGAAGCATATACAGACTTTAAAGCAAACCTAGAGTGTAAGACATTTTTTATTCTCTTGCAAATATATTTTTTTTCATCTCAATGAAATTTACCATGCTGAAAGTGGATGTAGCTATTACAATGAGTACAGATAACCAAATCTATTGATTCTTCATCTTAATTTTTTATATTTGTTTGTTGTCAGTTTCAAAAATGAGAAATAGAATGTTTAACAACTGGTATTAAGGAGCTTTTGGTTATAATTAGATGATTGGTGAATATAGTTTGTGGAGTGAATCAGAGATTATTACCTTATTTGCTTTTGGAGAATTTAAATTAAGAACATACAAGCAATAATAGCTTATCTCTTGGAGAAATGCATAGAAAGTGATGATGTTTTTTAGTGAGCTGCGTTAGAGCGTGCTAACTTTGGGCGGTTCTTTATTAATGGGCTCATACAACAAAACGAAAAAGTTAGTGAAGCTGCTTGGATTGCAGCTCTAATGCCTAAGTCGATTCTTTAATATTGGAAGAAAGTGTCAGCTGGCAAGGAATGAAGTTTTATTACATATGCAGCGTACCTTTCACGGATGGGATCTTTGTATTTCTGTGGATGATCATAACAAGCTTTCACAGTTGGATGATGATATTTGAATAATATCTTTTCTTGTGGAGGATATCGATGTGCTCACTTTGGTGAGAGATTTTAACTTTTTCATATCGTAAACCGATTAATAAGGGATAATTGATGACTTTTCCTAGTTGGATGATGATCGTTATTCCTCCATTTAGGTGAAAGGTACTCTGCTGCCTTATTGTTAGCAGGTGTGAGGAGGATAATTGATGAGTTTCTAGTTGGATGATGATATGATATTCACTCCCATTAGGTGAAATTTTCTTATTGTTAACCAATTAACAAAGGGATAATTGATGGCGATAATTAGGAAATATTATGTTTTCTGGTGGTGGAGATTGAGTATTTTCACTTTTAATATAGTGCTTTGATTACATTCTGAGCGAAGTGGTGGTGGTAGCTTGTTTTGTTTTATATTTGGGGATGTTATCAAGGACTGTGCCCGATGTGAGCCAGTTGCTAATCTGTTTGAAACTACGTCTTGGGCCTCTGCTGTATTTCAAACCCCATGGTGCCCCCGGCACATTAGCGGCGTGAGCGAGGCTGTGTAACCTCTCGGATCGGCGTGATATCCGTGGCCTCGCCAGGAAGGGTTTGATTAGTTTCTCCGCTCTTTTATTGTCTTGCCAATTTGAGTTGTAGTTGGTACATTGCCTTACGAAATGAGTTACTTGGTTCCTGAGCTATTCTACCTTTTTGGGCGATTGAGCTAAAGCGAGCTTCTGTCTCACAGGTGTTGCCTTGAACTAGATTCCAGCTCTTGGGCTATTACCTTTTAGGCGGCCGAGCTACGTGACTGCGCCTTGTCTCTACTGGCTGTTGTGCCTTTTGGGCGAAACTGCTTGGGCTCTTGTTGTCTGCCTCGGCCTGTTTATGCTCTTTTTAGTTGAGCTATTAGCTCCCTTTATTGTGCAAGGGCTCTTTTAGCCAGGCTACATGGCTCCTTGGCTACTTTACCTTGCTAGGCTTCATGGCTCCTTTGAAGGCGAGGCTATGAGCTCTCTGGCCACAGGCTGCAAGTCTCTTGTGAACTGTCTGTCTTTCATGGGGAATTGGGCTACCATGGCTCCTTGGCTGTGGCCTCCTTAGGCGGATGTGCTGCGTGAGCCTCACTGGGCTCTTTCGCTCCAGCAATGTGCGAGACCAGAGACCGCTACGGTGTAGTCACAAAGGCGGAGCTGCGGGCTCTGGCGGCGAGAGGCCTTCTTGGCTATTAAGCACCTGTTATGTGGTGGGCTCTGGGCTGAGGCCTTCACAGTGTCGCATTTCTGGCTGACTCACCCAATTTCTTGGCGTGAGGCGCATGAGGCACAGGCTTTGAGGCCCAATTCTTGGGCTCCTGGGCGGCTAGGCCTTTATAGGCTGTAGTGTCTGGCCCGAGCTGTTGGGCTTAAGGCGTGGGCCTTCTTGAATCGTTAAGCTGCGCAGCGAGGCTATTGGGCTCCCGGGCGCTAAGACCCTCCTAGCTGGCCATTGGCTACTTGGCCTTCCTTGACGGTTATGCTGCGTAATTTGAGCCTCACCCAGGCTCTTGAGCTATGGCTCCGTGGCTGGCCTTTTGGTACATTCACGCTCTATAGCCGAAGCTTAGGCTCTAAAGCTATGGTTCCACATTGCCAGCATTTTTAGTTTGTTTAGCTCTGGCTGACCTAGGCTCTTGAGCTACATGTTTCCGTGCTTCTCAGCCTTTTGAGGCCCATTGCGCTCTGCTTGACCCAGGCTCTGGGCTCTGAGGCTCTTGGCTCGTGGCTGCCAGCCTTGAGCCTCTCTTGGGCTCTTGTGAGCTACTTACTTCCCCAGTGGCTACATGGCTGTTCGAGCCGAGAATGCGGGCTCTTGAGCTGAGGCACTTCCCTAATTTGTTCGCTCTAGCGAGCTGCTGACTTTGTGGCTCGCGGCACTGGCCGAGACTAGGCTGTTAGGTTCTGGCGAGGCACCTGTTTGTTAAGCTCGCAAAGTGACGCTACTAGGCTCATGGGCACTAAGGCCTTCTGAGGCACATTAAGCTCGCAAAAGTAGTATCTTGGAAACTCACAGGGCTTGTTGTCTTGAAGTGTTAAACACAAATGACTCTGGGCTCCTGAGCCTCACGATATTTAGTGGTACCACATGGCTGTTCTAGCTGGTTGTTAGATGTGAGCTACTTGGCTCCATGGTTACATAGTGCATTGACCAAATTTGTAGGTTCACTGGGTGCTAAGGCCTTCTGTTTGATGGCTCTGTAGCGAAGCTATTGTTCTTGTTCCATAGCTCTGTGGCTGTGGCCTTTTGAGCTATTGTCTGCTGGCTGAGCTTTTTGGGCTCATCGACTCCTTGGCTCCTATGGCTACATAGCTGTTGAAGCGATTCACAGCTACATGCTGATTGAAACTACCCAGCCGTGCTTCATGGCCTATTATGACTTGGCTGTTGAAGCTCTGAGCTACTTAATCGTGACTCATGACTATTCGGCCCGGCTGTGGGCTCGCGAAAAGTGTGGGCTCACGAATTTCATGAACCCCGATGGCTACATGGCTGTTGAGCGGTTATGCTGACCAGGCCCAGTGGCTCAGTGGCCATATGGCTGTTCGGCCCAGGCTCTTAGGCTCTGACTACTTGGCTCCATGGCTTCCCATGGCCTGTTTGACGGTTATCTTTCTGTGATGAAGCCCCTCAGGCTCTGCCCACCATCGTCTTGATTCCATACGATTTTTGTCACGTATTGAGGTTGTCTATAGGTCTTTTGTTCAGTTGAAACGTCTCGATGCTGCGGCATTACGAACTTTGCTTGGGAAGGGATGGCTTCTCGTGATGAATGGAACTGGTTTGTTGCAACAAAGCGTCTATGGAGACTAGAGCTCGACCTTTTCTTGCTACCTTCATGCCAGTGAATTCTTGTTGGATGTCCACGAACCTTTATACGACCTCTCTGCGTTCTGTCCTCTCTTGGGGGTTGGTAGGATCATGCTCCTAATTAGCTAGTTTCCCTTTCTTCTGTTTCTCGGCGAGGGTGAGGTGTTGCTCTTCTCGAATGCTGCGGGGTTTTGGTCTTTTCGGGCTTGTCGTGTCTCTTGAGGCGCTCGTATTTGCGGTGATTATTCGCTGCTGTGGTGTTGGTTGGTGGCGGGCGCCACCTCAATCAAGTCATTGGCGCAGGTTTAGCAGCGCCTCTGGAGTGGATGTCCACGTCGCTGGTTGGTGCGCATCGGCGGAGGATTGATGATTCTTTCTGCGACATTAGAGTTGATGCCATCGGAGTTCAGATGTTTGTTTGGCAAAGGCGTAGGATTACCGTTGACGTAATTGATGATGCTTTCTATATGAGCTAAGGGCAGGCGTGCTAAATTCTTTGGGCGGTCCATGGCTCTGGCGTTGGACTCCTTGCAGCTCAAGCAAAGGATCGGCGGGGCTGTGGATTGCCGGCTCCGATGCTAAGTCGGTTCTTTCTGTGGGAAAAAGAATATCAGCGCCAGGAATGCAAGTTTTGTGCATATGTTTGCGTACCTTTCCAAGTCAGAGGTGGCATTATTTATAATGGATGATCGTGGCAATTTCGCGGATTGGATGATGACACGAATAGTATCTTTCTTATTGGAGGATTGTCTGATATTCCTCGCTGGGTGGGAATTCTTTCGTATAAATGTAGGTGTAAGGGATAATTTGACTTTCTAGTTGGATGATAATCTGTTATTCCTCCCATTAGATGAGAGATTTTCTTTCCTTATTGTTGCCGATTAATAAGGGATAATTGATATTTCCTAGTTGGATGATGATCGATGTTCCTCCATTGGTGAGAGATTTTCTTTCCTTATTGCTTAGATTAATAAAGGGGTAATTGATGACAATAGTAAGAAATATTATGTTTCCTAATTGGTGGGGTGGGTATTTTCACTTTAATGAATTCTTTGATTACATTACCAGCCTTTTGAAGTGGTGAATTGGGCCCTTGTTTTGGGCACATATTTGAGGGATGTTATCGAGAACTGTGCTAATCATGGAGCCCGTTTTTAATCTGCATTTGGGCTTGCATACTTGAGCTGCTGCTATTATTTAGACCTATGAAAAATATATATAATTAAAAAAATAATATAGGGCTAAGAGCGGGCTTGAGGACCTTTTAGGCCGAATGGAGCCTAAATGGCTCTCGGCCTGACCCTTCTTTGCTGTGGTTGACGGACTTAGTTGAGCTGGCTCAAAAGCGAATATAGGCTTTTGTGATGTAGATTCTCATCCTTTGGTGGTTATGTATCTCATGTAGCGATAAATTAAGATTGGATTTAACATCTTTCATGACAGTAAATTAAGCCTATTAGTATGTTATTTGTCTTTTGATGTGCTATGGGTTTTTCCCAGCTTCCAGCTATCATTGTGATGGGTTGCCGTGTTGTTAGTAGGCCTCAGTCGTCTTCTTTGATGTTTTACACTAGGAGGAAGAAGCGTGGCTGGAAGGCTAGATGGATTGATGGGTTGAGCGGGGAACCGTATTTGGTGTGAAGGATTTAACTCTTTTATTGTTGTAGTTGTTTTATGGTTGCTTTGTTGTTTGTCTTTTTCTTGTTGAGTTAGCCCAGGAGTTGAATTCACGGGAATCTGTTAAGTAATTGGTGTGAGTTTTTTTGGGGGGGTGGTCATCTTTGAGAACATTTAACATAGAGTGGATTGGAAGAAGGCAACCTCTCAGCTTATTAATTTATTTTTGTATTCTGCAATTGCCGAGCTGAATCTTGTATATATATATACTATATATATATATATATATACTCTCTCTTTTCCTTCTCCTTCTTAATTCTGTGTTGATTGAATTGTTGGATACCAGTTGATCCTATCATTTTGGTATCAGAGCTAAACCCAAACAAAAAAAATAAACAAACAAATAAAATAAAAAATTGAGATCGTGGTTGTGGGTAATGGTTAAACGAAGAATGAGCAATAATGAATCTTTGGAAGCTAATGCAGAAGAGGACTAAGAAGCAGATGGTGGAGATAAATTTTTCCTTGATTATGGTGGTGCAGCAACTCAAAGAGGTACAACATGGCCATCAGGTATTATCATTGAATGACTAACATGCCTCATCCCATAGAGTCGAATCGGCTCGTTCTGGGCTGCCAATCACGTATTCATTCAAGGCGGTCAGGGAGTAAATTTGAAGGGAGACGATCGAGTTGGGAGGAGGCACCCAAGGAGTTAGAACTTCTAGTGTTTTGATGGTGAGGGCTGGTCGTGGATCTCTTTTCGGTGGGCGATACTTCTCATAGATTGTAACAGAAGCGGAGAAGTTGGAGCGGTGGATGGCCCAACGGTTGAGATTTGAAGAGCAGAACTTACATCTTTACATCTTATTGAGCTTAAAAACAATTATCATGATTTGTTGTTGGTTTGCAAAGATGGATCTATCCTCCATTGTTTCTTTGTTGTCCGGCCAACCAAAGTTCGATGTGATATCGACTCAATTGGAACATATCTCGAAAATCTTTGGGTAAATTGGAAGAAGAGACCATGACTACCCTTTGTACATAGGTTAAACAAAACTCGGTGAATTGATAGTGATAGATCCATAGGCTTGAAAGATGATGGATACTGTTTGGAAGGATTGAAATTTAGAAGATCAAATAGTGACCTCGACCCATGCAAAACACTAAGACCTTCACATTCAATCCACCTTCAAAGTGAGCCTAGAACCATTTCATAGGTTCAAGCAAAAACACAAACTGACCTTTACAACCCAAATATCGCACAACTAGCTCCAACCACAGTAACAATAAAACAGATGACCACCCGTCCTTACCCAGGTGATTGAATTGGTAAATCCCTGACCATGATAGAGTTCCTTCAATGAAAGCTATGAACCTAAGGAACCAGGAGCTATATATTGATGCGATGAGAAGTTGCATGTAGGGCACCGATGTAAACAAAAAAAGTTACATGTATTGCTAGTTAGCAAGGGGGGCGAAGGAGTGTCGGGGGATGAGGATTTTGTACCAGAGGTGGCGGAAGAGTGGAGGTCGTAGAGCTGTCATTAAACTTAGTGGTGGGGTTATCGGAACCACGCACCATGAAGCTCAAAGGGGAGATACAGGGGAAAGGGTGGGGCAACCCATAATTTTATTTCCAATCCGGTGGGTGAGTGTTGCAGATACCACGATGGGGATGTCCCGATATGGGTAGTAATTGGTTAGGGACGAGATAAGGGAATGGGTGTTTGCTGAAGTGGTTTTCAAGCTGCGAGGCATCACCATCGTTGAAGATTTTCTACCATTGCCTTTGGGAAGCCTGGAAGTATGTTTTGAGGCTCAATGGTTTAGCTACTCTTGGAAAGCAGAGATGATTGAAGCTTACCATGTCTTTAGGATGGGAGAAAGACGGTGATCTTGTAAGGGGCCTAACTGCTAAAAGCTAGAGTTTCCTTGAAAACTATGGTAAAGGAGTTGCAATAAGAGAAAATGAGGCTGATGGTTGAGCTATATCAATTGAATGTGAATAATGAAAGTGCAGAATGTAACTAAGTGTGATAGATTTTCGTGAATTCAGGCGTATTTTACAAACCCTTCACTTTCCCCTTCAGGGTTATGACCATGCAATTGTGCTCAAAGGAAGGACGATTGCCGATTAATGTGTGACCTATAGATACCCTTTTGTACAAAAAAGTAAGTGAAAAGCTAGTTTTAGAAATGTTGGTTGAAGGGATAATCCCGTGAAGTATCGACCGACACCAGTCGGTGTAGTGGTGAGAAGAAGGATGGGTTGTGGCCTTTTTGTGTGGATTATCGGGCGACGAGCGAAAGTCATGGTTCGAACATATTTCAGTACCCAATATAGGCGGATTGGGATAGGCTTCCAAGGCGCGAGGGTGTTTGCAGGTGGATCTCGAATCAGGTAATCATCAATTAAGTGGTCGATGTGCAGCGGCTTTTCACGTACCATGAAAGTGTTATAATTTATGGTGATCATCGTTTGGAATAATGAATCATGAAGTACATTGACTCTTATGAATTCCATTTTAAAGAAATTGCCCGGAGGTATGTATTAGTATTTTTTGATGACATTCTTATTCCACGACTTCATTGGAAATTGCCGGGAGCATTTACGTGTTGTGCTATACATCTTAGTGGCCATAGATTATATCACCAACGTCGAGAAATGTTGTTTTTGTTAGTCGAGTGGAATGTTGGAATCAAATCATCTCTCGAAAAGGGGTGGGTGATGTACTGAAAGTCGAAATTTGTATGGAGGAATGGCCTCTTCCTTCGAGACAAAAGACTTTAGAGGGATTTTTAGGTTGGCGCGCTATCGTTGTTTTGTATCGAAATTATGGAAAAATTCGACATCCTTCTGACAAAACTCTTTAGAAGGTGGGAGTTTGAATGGTGGAAGAAGCAGCAAACAATGAATTTGTTTAGGAGCAACAATGAAGGAAATCATATTTTATCATTACGGTTTTAATGACCCGTTTATTGACGGTGTATTCAGATTGGTTTGGAATGGTCATGAGAGATCCCCAACTTTCAATACGCTCTTTTTGGTGAATGATACAGAATCGGTATGCTAGAGAGCTAATGAATCATAAAGTAATGTTTTTAATAGCATGCAAATATCGTAACAATTTTATAACATATTTAGGGTATAAAATAAATTAAATTGTATTTTAAAGCGTTAAAATTACAAAAGCAAGTGTCAAAATAAAACCAATTTTATAGAATTCGGATAAATTTGGTAAAATGTCGAATGAGACCTAATTATAAATGAAAAAGAATAAATACTGAGAAAGTGAGAATGAAGTGGAAGGAATGTCATAATGGGAGAATAGGAGGTCTTTAATGCAATGAGAAAAAGAATGATTAAAATGTGCTAGCCAAACATGACCTTGCATAAAATGGGATAGACCAAGGAATTGGTCTTGAAGAACTCATTGCTGGACATTCACATTTTGAAACTGAGGCTCTCACATTTGAAGGGAAGAAACCTTGTTGGGTTAATTGATACATTGGTCTACAGGTTTTACAAGTTGTAGAGAATCAAAGTTAAACTCTACCTAATTCCATATTTGTTTGTTTTGGGGTTGTATTGGGTTAGTTTTCAAGGTGTATTGTGGTTTGGATTGGTGTTGAAAAATTTTTGTATAAAGGAAATGTTGGGTTTTTTAGGGAGATGCTATCAAAATTTTCTAAAACCCATATTTTTGTTTTGGCCATAACTTGGCCATCACTCATTGAAATTGAGTAATTCAAATTTTTGGGTAAACTAGACTTCTAAGAAAACAAATATCTCTAAAATATGTGTATCCAAATTTGGACCCAATGAACTGAAAGATGATCAAAGTGAGGCTATGTTTTGGTCAATTACAGTTCAATTAAAATCACAGTTTTGAATATTGAATAATTTTGGTATTTAGGTCCATTGGTGCTGCTTATCAATTGGAGTGATTCAAATTTTGGGTAAACTATACCACAGGAGAATAAATCTACTGAAATAAGTGTATCATATTTGGACCCCATTGGACCAAAAAATTCGTAGTAAGGCTTTATTTTCGAATTGATTATGGTTTGATTCTACGTCTGATTTGGTATTCAGAAACGATTTTAGTATTTATGACCATAAGTTGAGTTTGCTCATCCAATTGAGTGATTAAATTTTTGGTAAACTAGACTTCTAGGAGAACAAATTGTCTGAAATAGAGTGTCATTTAAGTTGGATCCCAGACCAATTAAAATCTAAAGGGGGCCTGGCCACAGGCAAAATTTTGAGTTATATGTTGAAAATAGAGTAATTCGGATGTTTAGGACATATTTGGAGTTTCGTGCTTGGTGGATGGTCTGATTTATGAATAAAATAGATTTATAGAGGAACAATGGACTTGAAGAAAGTTGGGTATCTTGACTCATTTGTTTCCCGAGAAAAATTTTCTGAAGTGAAGGTGTGTTGGGTAGAAACAACCTAACTAGAAACCCTAAATAATGCAACTAATATTGTCTCAATTGGCAGTGGATTGAGGGTTGAAGCGGGAAAACCTAATTGAATTAAATTCGGTTAGGAATCGAAGTGACGATCTTTTAGTTGTTCTCTATTATTCTATTCTTATTTCAAATATCAAATTGTTGTGATTATTTAAATGATTTTAATAAAGCGCATATTGATTTATTTTAAGTGATTTAGAAAGCGATACCAGCTGAAATGATTGTGTGAAAAATTTATAGTATTTAAATCATGCTGTTTAAGTATAAATGTATATACCACAGTGTATAGGAATTTCTATGATGATTTTTTAATGTATGTAATAGAATGTTGTCGATCATATTTGAGTTAAGGATAGATTGATATACTAATAAAGATCAAGTATCGATGCTTGTGAAGCAAGCGTAATGTAGTGTCACTTTCCAGGTCGTAGCCAATGGGACGATATCGATAGTATTCACAAAATAATTTTTTTTTATAACCGGTTAGCAACCTAATTAGGATAAATGCTTATGTTATAAAACCTTTCTTATCTTAGGCTGGCCAGTCCGGCGGAATTGTCTTAGATGATTAAGTTATCCTACACACCAAAAACATTGGCTAAATTCGTTTATGGGCAAAATGATAAGAATATTTGTGAAATGCATGATTTGAGTTTTGAATGAGTTATTGCATATGAAAGTGCATATTTGGAATGATCAATAAATTGTAAATGAATGTATATGAAATGAATATATATACGTATCGTATTGCATTAATCATTCAATAAGGTTCAAAAGCATTGCTTTAGAAAAGTTGCATGATTTGTGTTAAAATAAAATGAAGAGAGAACTGTGTAGAACCACTAAGAATGAAAATGTTTAGTGCGTTGTTTTCACCATCGCTCAGGTACCTAGTGAATAGGTTCAAAAGCAAAGACCATGCAAGCACAGAGTCATCGTCAAAAGCCGCACAGAGTAAAAGTAAAGCTCCGACCATGCATACATGAAACCCTATGATCGTTTTTTGATACTTTTTGTATTAGAACTATGTTGTGAAAATTGAACTCTGATAAATGGTTGGAAATGTTTTTTATATTTATAATGGCTTAAAATGCCATAATGTATAAAGGTGGGAAATGGAGTAAATGGGCATATAATGCCATATTGAAAGAAAATGTGTATTGAGAACAAAATGATGGACCCCCTTTAAGTTAACGTGATATATACGTATATATTTTCATAAGGATAATTATCTTTTACAAATGAATATTTGAAATGTTGTTTGTGAGGAAAGAAATTGCATGAGGATTCGTAAAGAGAGGACGTAATCCGGATCACAGGTTCGTACTTTCAGGAGTCGGGTACTAGGGCGTTAACTCCTCATAATGGTTGTCCAAAAATGGAGGCACTATCTTTTAGGACAACACTTCATTGTAAAAACAGACCAAAAGACCCTCATGTTTCTTCTTGAGCAACGGTTGGTGGCTAATGAATATCAACATTGGCTTACTAAACTTATGGGGTTCGACTTCGAAATCCAATATAGTTCGGGGTTAGAAAATAAAGCAGCAGATGCACTCTCTTGTATTACGGGAAAAGAAGAGTTACACGCTATTTCTATTCCTTCGTGGGTGGATTGGGCACAATTATGAAGTGACATTAGCAAGGATCCTCAACATCAACAAATTTTGCATTCTCTGTCTCAAGATCCAAGTGCAAAGCCTGGTTGGGAATTATTTCATGGAAAAAGGGAAATTGGCCATTCCCCGATCCTCTTCTATGGTTTCTAAATTCTTACAGGAGTTTCACACCACTCCTAGTGGGGGACATGGCAGATTTTTGAGGACTTACAAGCGTGTGGCAGTTGAGCTTTTTTGGGAAGGGATGCGGCTGATGTTCGATAATTTGATCGAATGCCCCGATTTTCGGTATAACAAATACGAGACGCTATGTAGCAGCTAGTTAATATATTGTAACACTCGAGATAACATTTTTTTTTGTTTTCTATAAAGCATTTCATCCATACTTATTGTTAAACATTTAACTTGAAATATATTTTTGTAGCGGCCAATTACAAAATATATTCAAACTCCATAAATGGGAGTGTTCAACATATACAAACTTTACATTGTTTACAAAAAATAAATACATATACAAAATAGACCATAGATGTCTTTAGTGGGCACCTAGTATGGTGTTGACCTTAGGTGCTAATGCGGATTGTCTGGGCTTATAGTTCCTTCTTCTGTACATACACAAATGAAACTTCCGTGCTAAGCTTATAGCTTAGTGGGAATAATACTTGTGGACGACCTCTAATAAGGATCATCACACGTTAGACTCATGCAAATACATATTTCATACATATCATTTACACATGCTTATACATATCTCATACTTACTTATCACATCATGTTTCATTTCTTATCATTGTTCATATACATTTCGTATCATTTTACACTTTGCTTCTTGTTCTTGTCATGGTATACTTATCATCACATAACAGTGCTATGCTTCTCATATCATATCATTTATCATATTTATGTCATTTGCATATTCTTGTCATTTGTTTTTATGTTTCATACCTACATATACCTTAGAAGTGGATACAGGAAACTATAAGGGTCCGAAGACTCTGTTATCATTGTATGAGACAATGACCTCTATAAGGGCCCGAAGACGCTATTATCATTGTACAAGACAATGACCTCTATAAGGGCCCGGAGGTGCTATAATGACCAACAGAGACCAAGCGATCATGGACTTTTATCCCTAATAGGCATGCGGAATTTTATCCCTACACCGGGTTTTAAGCGAGCCAATCCATTTTATTTCATTTTTAGTACATATCTCATATCCCCGAATAACTATTGTTATCAGGTAATCATATACGATATTTACGATCATTTTATCTTATCTTTGCATTTTCATGTATTTTACGTATACTATCAACTATTTCTTACAAACAAAAGCTCCTTTTAGACAAATTTTAAGGTCGATGGAGTTAATTTAAAGAAACCTATTTCAAGGAGATTTTTTCTCCTAGAAGTCTGTGTTTATCCAGAATTTTGAAACACTCAAATTAGATGAGTGAAACTCAACTTATGGCCTAAACAACTAGGATCACTCTAATGTCAGCAGGCAGGTTGTGTCATCTGACCTAAAGCTCCCCTTTGGCCAATTTACGGGTGCATTAGGGTCTAAATTGCATACACCTATTTTAAGATGAATTGGGTTCTCCTGAAGTCTAGTTTATCCAGAATTTTGAATCCCACTCGAATTTGGATGAGTGATGACGCCAAGTTATGCTTATGTCAAAAACGAGAACCCGGTTGTGTCATGCAGCCTAGCTCTGCAGTGAATTTTTGGGTGCATGGAGTCGAATTTTCATACGGCTTATTTCAAGGAGATTTGTTCTCCTAGAGAAGTCCCGGTTACGTGGGAATTTTGAATCGCTCAGTTTGGAGTTAGCAGGCCAAGTTATGGTAAAACAAGCTAGGACTACTATAATGTCAAAAGCGAGCGAAGCTATGTCATGCAACCTAGCTCCACTTTGGCCAATTCTGGGTGCGATTGGAGTCTCGAAATTTGTATCATATTTTCAGGAGTTTTTCTAAACCAGAGATCATATTTTAAGGAATTTGGATCAAACAATTTGGATTAGGAGTGGAAGTTGTGCAGTTAAAAAATAGCTGTTTCATCTATAAACTGAGTGTTTTTCTCATCTGAATTTTTTAACTGTTGAAGGGACAAATAGACCAAACACACATGGATTTAGGGTTTCTGGCTGTATAGATAAAAAGTTGAGAAATTACAACCTCACATCGAATTCGCTGAATCCTTTTATGTTTCATACATTGCTCTGTATCCATGCCTTAAAACTTCTTCTTCTCCTTCCTTTATTCCTTCTTAACTGTATTCTCTTCTTCTCTTCTCTCTTTCTCTTCTTCTCCTCCTTCTTTTCTCTCTATATGTCTCTAATTCTAACCCAAAATGGGATATGTTTAAGACTATGTTTGGTCTTATCCATTTTTTAGTCCAATTTTCCTTTTTTTTTGCTAATTGGTCCTTCCTCTTTCTATTATTTGCAATCAGCTTATTCCATATTCCTACTTAGCATATAATCTTTTCATCTTATGACCTTTAAGTCTTGGATTGGTAAATTACTAATTTATCCTTGACCCTTAGATTAATTTCGAGTTTTGCTTATTTTATTTTTAGCATTATTTTATTTCGAAAAAAAAATATACATTTACTTTTATTATACCCTAAACATGTTATAAAACTGTCAGGGTATAATTTAGGGTATTACACGCTATCACCAATTGGTTTGTTGCAGCCTCTACAAATTCTTCAGGCCATTTGGGAGGACATTTCTATGGACTTTATAAAAGGGTTACCATGATTCTATCGTTACAATTATGTTTTGGTAGTGGTGGACAGGTTTAGTAAGTATTTGCATTTTATTTTGTTGAGCCACCCATTCACAGCTAAGGTTATGGCCATTGAATTCTTAGCTCATGTGGTGAAAATTCATGGATTTCCAAGGAGAATCGCCAGCGACGGGGATCGAGGTTTTCCACAAATGTACCCCAGCCACTGCTTTTTCGTCTCTAACAAACACAACTCGGAAAAGTCGCGCATGCCACCCACAAGCCAGATGGCGAGTGGGGGTGATCGGTGATTTCGTATATATGCATTGTTTCTGAACTAGCGACCATGATGGTGAACCGATAGCTTCGGGTGGGTTGAATATTACTTCAGCACATCTTTTCTCTGACTACTAAGGCGACTCCATTCAAAGTGTCTATGGCGAAATCTGACCCACTGTCTGATCGATACGGTACTACAAATCTTCATGAAGAATTGATGGTGGCTAAAGTTTGATGATTATTGAACTTAAGCCATCGACTTTAGCAAGATGAATGAACAAAGCAGGTGACTTGCATAGGAGGGAGCTGGAATTCCAGGTAGGGGACATGGTATATTTGAAATTGAGGCCCTATCGCCAACAATCCTTGTCTATTCGACTAAATGAAAAGCTTTCCCCTCAATATTTTGGCCTTTATATGGTGATAAAACAAATTGGCAAGGTGGCTTATAGGCTAGAGTTACCCCCTTCATCTGCCATTCATCTAGTATTCCACGTATCTCAACTCAAGAAGGCGATGGGAAACACGATTGTGGTTCAACCCTTACTGCCTATTCTTTCGACTGAACTTGTAATAACCCATCCCAAAGGCATAACTATTCATGCATGCATTCATGCACAAAGACATACTTGCATACAATAGATATGTGTTTGTCATGATTAAGAGTTAAAAGTGACAAATTGAAAGTTAGGGAGTTGGTGTTAAGTCAAGCAGCTTGAAGGACCATTTTGAAATTTTGTCAAAATACCTAGATAAAAGCTTTAGAGTTTTCTAGAAAATTTAGCTTCTCTTCTCCTTTATGTTATCAGATGAAGTGATAGAAGGGAGGAAAAAAGCTGGTTTTGACCTTTCATCATTTCGGAATTCAAGCTGACTTTGGTAACTCTGTTTCAGATCTGTTTGCACCTCTATTTTCGGGTCTTTAAGCTCTGTTTGGAACAAGTTGTAAACATGAAAGTTGTTAGGTTATAATGTCTCTTGTAGGTTTCATAAAAGGGCTTGGTAATTGGTTGTGTTTATCTCAAAGTTATGATCAGTGAACACTGATTGCTCATGCTGTCCTGATTCTGGCAGTTTACTATGTGAAATTTGAAAGCATGTTTCTCCTTGTGTATTTGGTATTTTTCCCTAATTTTCGGATATGTTATAATTTAATATGTCTAGTTCTTTCTTGAAAAATATTAGGGCTTAATCAAGTCTCAATCTTGAGTTATGGTGGTTTGTTTGAGGCTGGAGTACATAGCTTGGGGGGCCCGATAACAGTTAAAGTTAGATAAGGTATAAATTCTATATATGGAATATGAAGCTGATTTTTACATATGTTAAAGAGGCATGAGTCTAGTTTCTAACAAAAGAATCATGTCTTTTGGATGTATATGTTAGAGTTATAGCTAAAAAAGTCGACAAAGGTTCTGTAAGCAGGGGGTTAGGCCGACCTAGGTTATATGTTCTCATATATTTCGAGTTTTGGAAGTTTATGCATGATATATGACTTATGTATGATTAATATATGTTTTTTGAACCACGAGGAGCAAAGAGCCGTACAAGAGCCGTGGCGCGTTAAGGAGTGTCTGGGACGTCATTGTAGTGGATATAGTGTTTGGTACCATGTGTTCTTGTTTGTCATTTGATGTGAATGACTTGTTTTTGTAATGAAGTGATTTAATGTTCATGGCATGATATATGTTATGGACTATGCAAAGTGTTGTGCAGATATTGTTGATGAACATATTATGGATATAGAAAATGATTATGTGCAAGAACATGTTGATAATTGTGATAAATTATGAATGTTATTATGTACAGTACATGTTATATGAAATATCCATGATGCATGGAAAGATAAAGAGGATAAGGTTATGGCGGAGCATGTCAGTATCGCAAATACAAGTAACGAGGACCCAATGGGTCAAATACAAGTATCTGGTGACGGCAACACAAGTTTCTGATTACAAGTTATCGAGTTTACAAGTTCGGGCGATACTTGATGTGTTTAGGTCATAACCGATAAGAAACGGATACATGCAAGCATTGTGATATAAGAATACATATGAACTATGAATGTGCCTATGTTTGATGTTATGAATGATTAAGTGCTCTCATTTGATGATATGAATGTATATGAATATGTAGGAGTTATGTAAGTGCTTTGGTTTCATAAAGTGAATGGGCTTATGATGATGATGTGAATGTATGTGGCTTGGTATCATGCTTTATATCTCGTTCAGGTAGCATCTCATTGTGCAATATTTTTAGGTTCCACGAAGTCGAAGCATAAGTTATTGTTTCTTTATCCTTGCACGTCATGATGATAGGTCATTTGTGACTTCCTCTCCTCTCTCATCATGACAAGTATATGTATTCTAGGAGACTTTTGAATTGTATATGTCGATGTATATATGGTTACTCTAAAATCGTTTTTTTGGGGCATGTTTATGAGAGCAAGAAAAATGTGTATACAGTATTTTTGGTTGAGTTTTAATGCTTTAAAAAAAAAAAAAAAACTCTAAGGTCGTAACTGTGATGACATTTGTGATTAGTGAATTTTCTATAATTAGGATGACTTAGTTTTTCTTTAGGGTTATAAAGAACCAAGGATCGGATACTTTCTGAGAACTAGGCTGGAATGTGGAACCTGGGGATATGCTAAGAGGAACAAAGCAGGAAGGAGGTGGTATTACAGTTAAATGGAAGAACTTTGGCGGATTTTGAAGCAACTTGGGGAGCCCGATAAGATGATTTGAAAATCGAGGAACAGACCTTGAATTTCGCGAGGACAGATGTGGAAGGCGGGGGTATTGATCGAGATTGACCCTATGTTGTTAGTAGGCCTCAATCAATGCTAACCGATTCATCCGGACCTTTACTACATAGTAAGAAGCGTGGCTACAGAGGGGCTGAATGGGATGATGAAGTTTGAAGCGAGCGTGGCCCGGTTGTGAAGGATTTAAATACTTTCATTGTTAGTTGTTTTTATGGTTGCTTTGTTGTTTGTCTTTTTCTTCTTTGAGTTAACACGGTGTATGGGGAATCATGTTCAAGTAGTGGTGAGGTTTGGGGGTTGTCATGATGAGAACATTTTTTGTGCCGAAGTGGATTGAGAGAGAAGGCGACCTCTCGAAGCGGCTTGCTAGGCTATTTTTGTATTCTCTATTACAGGCGAATATATATATATATATATATATATATATATATATATATATATAACTATATATATATATATATATATATATATATATTTCCCCTTCTCCTTCTTAATTCCTTGTTGATTGAATTGTTGGATATAGTTGATCCAATCACATTGAATTTTATTCATTACTTTGACATGACATTTTGATGCATTGTCTATGTTACTCTCTTTTTCCCTTTTTTCTTTTCTATTTCCTAATCCATTTATGAATAGTTTATTTCTTTCCTTTTCTCTTTAGTCTCTTAATAGGACTCTAACTTTGTTTCCTTTATTTGCTTTAACACTTGAATATAAATATGTATGTTCCCTCTTTTGTTAATTAATGAAAATCAAAGAGTTATTTTTCTCTTCATATTATATAAAAGCCATTGAATATTAAGGTTAGGGTTTAGTCGTGCAAGTGATTCCGAAAACCCATCTAGTGGTCTTGTGTTATTCCGACCGCATCAACTCCATCACATAACATCTTGGGGCTACAAGGCACCCAAATCTCCTCTCTGTCAGCAGCCAGGGAATTCTCCCGATGACCTCAACTCAGATAGGTACTGTCAGGGATCGCCAAAGGCATCTTCCGTTTACCTGGTGGAAGTCTCTCAACCAACAGAGCAACACACTGAATCTTCACACATGTCTCCACTCTTGCCACTATCCCTCAGGCACGTGAGGGCATGTATCACTACAGCGACAGATTTCACTGAAGGTGGAGTCGGCCATCAATCTACTTTATTATTCCCATTTCGATCCGACAGATTTTCCATTTTGTTCCCTCCGGTGGCGGATTACGGGTTGTTTCTTTACTGAATCTTCTTCTTTTTTGTGTTTTTCAAAGCCCTACGACACCTTCAAGTCACTGAGAGTTATTTTGTTCCATCTAAAAGCTTTGCTGATTATTTTTCTGTTGATTTTGTGACTTTCTATTGATTTTTCATTTATATGGCTGAAAAAGGCGTCTTTATGGTTGAAAATGTCAAAATTTTAATTCCTTTGTATTTGAAACTCTTATGATTACCTTGGATAAACTCACTGGGAGTGAAAATTATTTGTCATGGGTGGATTTTGTGGAACTATAGTTTATTGGTAATGGTTGTGAGGATCATCTAACTACTGCGGACACAAGTATCCCTGAAGATAAACGTCCAATGTGGCAACAAATTAATGCTTTACTAGGCAGTATTCTTTGGCAATCTATTGATGCCAAGACTCAATGTAATATTGGGGCCCATAAAACTTGCTACACTCTCTGGAATCAGGTGAAGAAACTATACACTAATGACATTCAGTGTACCGAGTAATATTCTCCATTGCTAATTTGAAACAATTCAACATGGATATATCTTCTTATAGCAGACAAATGTCTTCCCTTAAGGATGAACTTGCATCTATCTTGTCGAAATCTATCAATGTCGAGACTTCATAGTCAAAGATAGATTGAGTCTTTATGATCATTCTTCTGCTTAACCTCAGCCAAATTTTGAGAACATCTGGGAACAGATACTCACTAGAGCAGTTATTCTAAACTTTGATGAGGCTCTTGCTCGGTTATTTCGCCATACCTTCACTGCCACCTAATCCATGCAATCTAAAATTACGTCAAACATTTTTATGATGGTTTCTCAGTCTCAGTCTCGAAGTGATTCCCGAGGTGGATGTGGTTTATACGGAAGAGAGATATATTGTTTTCTTTATACGAGCATTTCTTAGAATGCTTGTTGGGTTTGGATTAGTTTTTGTTTGTGATTATCATTTTAATTTTATCACCATCCATCACCCGATATCTAATTCACTTATTGGTTACTGATATCTTTCCTCCTTATTAACCACTTCTAGCATATCATGTGATCATGACCGCATCATCTCTAACCATTCAATCATCTCTACTCATAGCAACCGAATTTTCTTTATATATCATAACCACATCATTTTATTATGCATTCTTATTATTTCTGCAAATCAAAACAATGTTTTTCAGTTGTGAATGTTATAAATTTAATGAACCTATCCTTTTTTGTATTGATGTGATATTGTTTACTTTGGACACGAGACCTTTGTGATTTTGTTTTTAGACTTCCTATAAGATATCATACCAATTGAATATTATTTGGATATTTTCGAACTTATTAATTTATAATCCTTATTATTTTTAACCCGTGGGAGACTTTGGAACACTCCTAATAGGTATCTCAACTTCTATTATCATGATTGCATCTCATGATTAGCGCTTATACCATTTTGTATCATCATAAATATATCTTGTTTTTATTGACATCAATTAAGAAATGATAACTCCACAGCAGTCAAATTCTTTTCTTTTTCTTGTGAACTTAAATTGAATTTCATTCGAAGTATGGTCAACGCTTAGCGCCTTCCCATACAATTATTGCATTGGTAAACACAAACATCATCTCAATAAAGTAGCTTATTGCAACAAGCAAGCGCTTGCTTAGCTGTCATATATCACATGACATTCATCAATATTTAAAGGCATAGACTTCATTTTTCTTCAATACAAGGGAAAGACTAGTCCAGAAGTTGCTTGAGATTGTTGGGGCTTAATTATTCTCCTTCTTATGGTTCATTATTTTCATCGGCTAAGAGAGATGGAAATGATCATCTTCTCATATCTAATTTACTTCATAATCTTTTATGTGTCTCAAGCAATGATCCCTCTAGCTTCCACACTCAGATCTTCCAGTGTAAAGCTTCCATCAAATAGGATGGGATGGTGACATAAAAGTTATATCAAATCAATCAAAATCATTATTTAATTGTTTTGAAATATATATTATCTTAATTTTTGGGTACTATTTTTATTTCCTATTATTGTTTTAAGAATATTATTTTCTTTTTTATTATTTTTTTAGGATATTATTTTATTTTCTATTATACCCATGTTATGTATAGGGTATAAATAGATGTTTTACAATTTGTTTTAGGGACTTTTATCAATTTATCAATAAATTCAAAACTTTTGCTTTACATTATTCTCTAGATTGAGAATTGGTCTCTGGATTGAGACGTTTTACTCTTGTTGATCAATCATGTGTTGATTAATTGCACTACACGCTGCGTCAGGTGGTATCGAAGCAAGTTTCTCCCAATCGATGGCTAATACTAGTTCTAGTGATAGCAACCAATCCTAAGATAGTGATCGGGGATTGCAAGCTATTTGGAGATCGATTAACAAGCAGCAACAATCAATCCAAAAATTTAACTTCAGCAGGTTGGGAGCGCAATCTGACGATTACGGGCGTTATTGAATCGATGGACAGGGCATATATAGGAATGACAATGAAAAACAAGGCAGAGGAATTGGCCCTGTTAGACCCACTTTTATTCACATTCCAAAATACAAATCGAAGCGGACTAAATGTGGTTGTGTTACTCCACGTGAGGATGCCAGTAGTAATTGGTGCTGCAAATCCGCGTGATGGCTGAAAGATAGGGGAGGCGGTGACAACCAAGTATAGAGAGACGACGAATGTAAACTAGGGAATATATCCCCCAGCTTCAATGGTGATCTTGATATTGAGGGTTTTTAAGATTAGTTGATTGGGGGTAAATAGGTTCTTTGGGAATATAAAGAGTTTGGGATTGAAGATTAATTTGTTGCTTATAGGTTAAAAGGGAGAGCTTCAATGTGGTGGGATAGATTGAGGGAGATGAGGATGACAGAGGGGAGTGGTCCGGTTCAAACATGGCGTAGGATGAAGTAATTATTACGTGGTAGATTTTTGCCTCCAAATTATGAACAAAGTGTTTTTTATGCTTATCATAGATGTACACATGGTAACAGAAGAGTGAATGACTATAGTCATGCCGAATTTTGAAGTGGTAAAGAGGAGTCAGTTATCGAAAGTGAGACAACCCAGAGCTTTATAAGCGAGGAGATTCGAAACTTTCTTATTAAGATTGTTTCTTGCTTTGATAGCATGGTTAAATGTTGTGCCAGGAAAATCTATAGGAAAATAAATGAACCTGACCATAATACGATCAAGAACATGTATCACAATTTTTACTTAACAAATTCAGGATCTTCAATGCTCATAATTATGGAAGACAATAAGTCAGTGAAATATGATTATCTTTATCATAATTAATAAATTAATATAACATTTTCCCACTTGGTGACAATCAATAAGCTCAAATGCTTTCACAACAGATTTACATAGTCATAACCAATCATACTTATAATTGCTCGGATCCTCCTTGTCGGATGGAATATCAAGAAAATCACTACCCGCATTAATGGTATGCTCTTAGGTTAGCCATAAGACCACAAGCGCAGCTATTACGTTGGCCCTCAGGTATCTTGCTGAGTTTCCTGATGTCTATGGTGCAGTCTTGAAAGGTAATATTCCAACTACACCATCGTCAAGAGTTTCCTTATTCAAAGTGGGCTTCTAGTATTTTCAAAATTTAACATAAATAAAAAAAAAATAAAAATTATTCATAAAGATCCACAAAATAATACTTATTATGTATAAAGTAATATTAATTTTAATAAACTAGAAAATTTAAAAATAAATATAAAATTTCAAATAGTAAATAATTAAACATGTTGGGGGTGGAATTTTATTATGTATAAAATTTCACAATGATGAAGTCAAAGCATCATCTCAGTCTCCATTTGTTGATGTTCTTTGTCACTCAAATGTATTCCTACAACTTGTGCATGATTAATTCTACCTTCATTTCTAACTGAAACTACGGTATTCTCTTCATTATATGAACTGTTTTTATTTATTTAATGAAGTGCTCTTTCACTTACAAATGAAATTTTATTAGCTAAAATTAATATATTTAATTTTAGTAAGTATTAGTGCATACTGATAATTCAAGTGAATAATCAGAAAAATTATTATAATAAACAAACTGAAGGGGGTTGATTAAGAGGTGTCATATTCAATCCATATAATATATATGTAACCATCTCGGATAAAATTAATTAGAAGACTTTCTTATCTTTGATGTAAAGTATAGTTAGTACTGAATGGAGAAACTGATACAGAATCTTTGGGAATTAGTCTTCAATTCCTAAGTAAAGTCTATGAGATTGCTACGATCTTACCTAATGCAAATTAGTTTTGTTGAAATGAGGCACATCCTTGTTTTATTCATTTGATCAATGCATCGACTATGATTCTTCAAATGAAGAACTATTATATCTTTCATCAATCAAAGGAAGCCACAGGCTACGAGCTGTGGGTTTTTGTGCATAGTTCATCCCTTTGGAGATTGGGTTTAATATCTTTCCTGAAAGCAAATTAAGATTTGTTAGTTGATGAAGATGTGCCTAGGTTTTTTTCCTTACTCTCCCTTAAACTATCATTGAGTTTTATGCCATTAATTTCACATGACATTTTTACGCATTGTCCTTCTAACTCTTTTTTCTTTTTAGATATAGGGTTTGCTTATTTCCTATTTTTAAAAACTGTCTTTTAGAACAGTTTTTTTAAAATATAAAAAACAATATTTTAGTATTTTTTGAAATTTGTTATTGTTTTATTAATTTTTGTCACTACCACACATATTTTGATTTATGCGTGGTTACTAAGCGGTTAATAAACCGTTGCACTAGACCTGCTGCGGTTTGTAAGGTGAAACCGTTGCAAAGAAGAGTATCAAATTGTGTCCCTCACCTAGATAACCATTGCATAAATTGATGCGCAAAGTTTGGTTTATTAAAACCGTTGCATAAATAACCATTTTATTTTCTTAAAATTTTGGTATCACGAAGTCCCTATCTGACTCCCCTCTCCTCCCACTCTCACTTTGAGCCACCATTTCATTTTCTATTTTGAAGCCTTGATGCGCAAAATTCGATATCGCAGAAATTTAAATCACAATATTGACTCGCTCTCTAGCAGAAGCCGGCCCCATCGACCCTCCCACCTCATGACCACTTCCATTCAGCTTTGCCTCCTTTTGCCTCACTTTATGATTCTGGTGTGACTTATTTTGAGAGCGAAGTTCTTGTTGTCACTTAAGATAATACTACATATTAAAAATTTAAACTTTTACGTTTATTTAAAAGGAAAATTTTAAGATCTCTTGTCCCCAATAGCCTTTCGTTTATTATTTTACTATATATTTTACGCTGTATAAATTTATTTATTTATTCGATATTCTATTGGTTTAAGTAATAAAAATAGTCGTGAGAGTCGTATATGTCAGTGCCCCAAGTTAGGAATTAGGTGAAATGTTCTTGTATCAGAAAATCGCGAATTAAATTTTATTTTGATACGATTCGATCAAAATCGGACATGAGAGATAATAAAAGGAAAATAAAGATAGAGTTTATGAAATTAGTTAGAGTGTTTTGGAATGAGTTTCAATGAAATAATGCAAAGCAAAACCGAAAACGGGCCGAAAATGGATTTATTGGGCCCGGATTGTAAATGACAAGGCCTTAAGGCCCAAAAGAATTATATGATAGTGAACAACCCATCTCCCAACTCCCCATCTTATAATGCAATTAATATTTCCAAAACGTGTAACCTCATTGATATCTCAACCTTCCTATCATGGTAGTAATTTTCATGTAAGTTTTTAAAAACATGCAATATTTTGATGTTAGACTATGGGGCTTTTTGTTTTAAAATTTTCATGACTTATTTATTGCTGAAAATTTTTTAAAAGGTTATAAATAGAAAAAAATTAAAATATTTAACTTTTTTTATTCAGAAAAAGTCATCTTCCACCAAAAATAAGAAAAACTCCAATATTGCCCAACAAGAGTAGAGCTAACAACATTCAGGACTATGAATGACAACAGAAAGGGGGTTCGGGACGAGGCAGCCTCATCCCGACTCCGGCCTGTTTATTTTTTCCAATTCCCAAACCTATCCTATTTTAAAAATTAAACGGGGCAGGGTGGGTCGGCATGGATAGGAAAATTCCCAAACTTGTTCCGTTTACATTTGATTTTCTTTTAATTTTTTATATTTGTTTTTTTATTATATTAAAATTAATATATTTCATAAAAAATAAAAATCTTATGAATTTTTATAAATTATTTATTAAAAAAGATTCTAATTATTATTATTATTTATATTAAATTATAAAATAAACTAATAAAAAGAATACATTTTTAAAATATAATTGGGGCAAGAATAACAATACCCGAACTTGTCTCGGGTTTGAGAAAAAATAAAGCTCAATAAAGCTAAAAACGATTACGATTTAAACAAAACCACGTACCATTAGTAGCAGGGTAAAAATAATATAGGTGATAATTCGGTAGGCGGATTTGGGCGCAACATTGATCTGACCCAAATTAACCCGATTTTTTGGCCTAAAACCCCATCCCGCCTCTAAAATTTGGGCTGGTCACAAATTGTCTCGCAAAGGCACCGCGGGTGAACCTACTGGCCAAACCGGCTGCTTCACCCCATTCCGATTTTTCGGCCAATAATTTAACGTCCCAAATTCCGATTCTAATTCCATGTGGATCAAGGCCTCACAGTCACCCTAGACACTCTAAGCTCCGGCTGTCATCCATACGATTGGGTCTCACTAATGTTGTGAACAACTTGTCATTTACTCTATTAACCATTTAAGAGCTGCTGTGTCTATTCAAGATATAAAAATAAACGTTACCTAGCGACTCACATAGCCTCAAAGCGTTCGGGTATCGGTTGAAATTGCTCACACTGCTGCAGCACACATATTATTGATGCAGCGGTATAACGCTTTCTCAAACAATAAAATATGAATGTTTAATTTTTGATACCAGTGAATGAGTCTGCTGGTTATCATGCGATGTTGATAATAAAGAGGATGTTGAACTTTTAACCTGTGTAGACAGTATTATAATGTGTCATAGGTCGAAGAATGATACTTTGATAGTTTATTTCATCTCATCAATCGATCAATGCGTTCCCCACTTGTGCCTATAACTTCCCTTCCTTCTTCTGTACAGTCTCACACCAGAGCGCCTTCTTTCCTTCCTCCGGCCGTAGCCACCGGTTCTTCTCTCAAACCCTTCATCTTCACATTGGTCTTGTGAGTTCAAAATCATGTCGACGAGAATACCCATTCCTTCGCGCTTCACTCGTCTACTCATACTGTTTCCAAACAGCATCTATAGAAAGCCGCTAGGTCAAGGAAAGGGCAGTTTTCGCTTCTTCTTTCAGCAAGTTCTGCATTACGGTTTGAACTCCACGGCTCGTTTAGCCTTGCTTCTTTTCATATAGGCTATGTTGCCGGATATCGGTTGGGGGTCCAGATAATGTTTGGACATAGGCTTATGTAGTATGAAAGCAATTCATATTTCTGCTATGGAAATCTATGTGTCAAAGTTGCAGAAGGAGGGACACAGTAAATGACAGTGGAACACTATAGTTATAGACATCATTTTTTCTAACCAGTGGCCTGTGTCAAGCTCGGTGATTTGCCATACATGGAGCAGAGCACACTTATTAGCTCTTGAAATTTTTTATAATTGTTAAGCCAGTTCCAATTTTTGAGTTATTGAATGATATGTACCACCTTTTCACTTAGTTGTTTGATGGGTTGCATGGTTTGAATACTCCTAAGTTGTAATAGATTTGTGATTTAATGGTTTGTCAATGACATGTTAGATTGTTAGTACGGATGATAATATGTCCCTCTTGGTCTTTCGATTTTCAATTTTCAAGGATTAGACAAAACATATTGAAATTACTTTTAGTTACCATGTCACGGTTACCATAAAAAACATAAAAATATCAAGTTTAATAATATTTTCAGAAAAATCCTTTTTATGTTTTTTATGGTAATTGTGATTTTTATGGTAACCTTTAAAAGTGATTTCAATTATGATTTTTGTCTAATCATGTTAGAAGGATTAGAAAATCTGTGAGATAATAGGGACATATTATCATCCATACCTAACATTCTAACATGTCATTTACCAAACCATCATTTCTACATAAATCTAAATCTAATTACAACTTAGGAATTATTTAACAATTCAAACCATGCAATACATCCCAACAACCTAAATTGAAAAATGGGTACATATCAATTCAATAACTCAAAATTCGCTTATAACAATTATAAAAAAATTTCAAAATTTAATGGCGTGATCTAATGCATCCATGTATGGCCATCCACAGCCCATTTATATTATAAATTTTTGGTTTAGAAAAATGATGTCTATAGATCCACTAACAAAACCCTCAAATCACCTATAGTGTTTCCCTGTCATTTTCGTAATGTCCCACTTTTTCCTTCACAACTTTATTTTATAGATTTCTATAGCAAGAATATGAATTCTTTTTCCTTGTTTTACTATCGCCTATGATCAAACATTACCAAATTCCACATCTGGACCCCCAACTTACTTTTTTTCGATTCAAATATCAAAAAACAAACAAAATATATATAAGAAAAGAAATAAGAAGAACAAACCAAATACAGTTAGATTTATGGGTTTAGCCATGTCCGACTTACCTTGAAAGAAGAAACGAAACCCTTTTTTTTTTTTCCGACCTAGCCGAAACTCTTCTCCATAGACGGCGTAATGCTCATGGAGAATCGCGATTAGACCAAAGTGGAACGGCTTGAGGAATGGAGTGATTCTCCATGTGGTTTTGGTTTCACAAAGTGAGATGTGTGAGAGATGAGGGTTTGAGGAGAGAACCAGATGTACGACGAGAGGTAGAGGGAAATCCGGGTGGCGAGACTTGTACAAAAAAGCAAGGAAGGAGTTATAGGTTTGGCTGGGGCCACACTGATGATTGATTAGGTCCTAAAATCATGCTCAAAGTGCTCAACCCACTTACGTTTTTAGCCATTTTAATATTTCATTATGTACTTACTAAGCTACAATTCTAGGTTAAAAGTTCAACTTTTTTCCTCTATTATCTTTATCACGCAAGATGAAGCCAATAGTTTCATTTCACACTTGAACATAAAAATTCATATTCATATTTTTATTATTCGAAGCGATTGTATACCATGCATGTGTATATGAATTATTATATAGCAATTTGTGAATTGTTTCCAACCAAGTACCTCGCATGAGACTATATCAGCCTATAGCGGCGTTTATTTTTTTACTTAACTCGAATAGATTTTTTAGCTTAATGCTAAATAGTAGTTAATAGAATTAAATATTAAGTTGTTTGTTTTTTAACATTGGGTAGTTAGTTATATGATGACAACGGTTTGTTATTTCTAGAGATTGCAATTTTGGCATAAATGTGGCGAAAAACCGGGCTAATGACACGTGATCCACCCGTAGTGCCTTTACCAAGGCTATTGTGGCCCATAGTCTGAGGCGAGATCAGTCTTCGGTACAGGAGCTTTGTCGGTGTAGCCCCAATCCGAGGACCGATGCTCGACCCGGTCACTATGCGCCTAAATCAGAGAGGTGCACGTACATGTAACTGTAGGGGCACCAAGTGCCATTGTAATATTTTTTGGGAGTTGTTATTAAGGATAAAATTGTAAAGTTTTCAAAGAATTATGACACTTTTGTAATTAAGGAAAGTGGAGGGGGTGAAAGTATAATTAATGGAAGTTTAAATAGTAAAATAATAATAATAAATTGCCAAAATAGTTCAGGGAAGTCTCGAAAATTCTCTAGATCTCGGATGACAAAATGGACTGTGCCGTTAAATTCGTCTCGAGAAATCTAGTGACCTAGAAAAGTTTCGTTTAATTCCGAGACGGTTGGAATCTTTCTGAGCTACAGGCGGCAGGTGTGAAGTGAAACACAGCGGGATTTTAGAAAATCTGAAAATAATAAATATTTAAAGAATATTCAATTAGGATAAAAGTGAAGCTTAGGGACAAAATAAATTATTTAGGCTGAAACGGATCAAGAAGGAAAAGTAAAAAATTTACTCACCTTGACGAGAGCTACGGCATTGGGTGTATCGAAAATCACGAGTTTATTCAGTTTTCCCCAAATAGTGAATACGTATGAATAGTGCATAGTGCATAGTGCATAGTGCATAGTGTATAGTGCATAGTGAATAATGCATAGTGCATAGTGCATAGTGCATAATGCATAGTGCATAGTGCATAGTGCATAGCAAATAGTATTTGGTTGGTTGTGTGACAAGCCGAAAACATGGTGTGTAAAATATACGCCTATATGCGCAAGTGCACGCGTCGCCCCAAGTAATATAGTGTACCAAAAGGTACGGATATCGATCCACGGGGACAGGAAAATTGAATACAAAGATGTGCTTTTTAGATATTATCTGAATAAACGTATTGTGAGAAAGAAATCAAGTATTCTCTTGTGTATTGAAGACTAGGGTTATGTTTCCCCCTGTCACTTTATTGGATTCTTTATTAAAGATGCTATTATTCAATGTATTTATAAATTTGTTGATGAATCTTGCTACGAATATCCTCTCTCGAATTATATCACTTTATTTAAGTGAATAGAGTTGAGTGTATCTACTGACTGGTATTAAAGCAGCTTAAATGTTCTACCCTCAAATGCTACCTCGGGATCGAATATCTCTATTAAGCAGAATCAGGCGAAATTGCTCTACTCGAGATCACTGAATACCCTCATCTCGAATCTCGGATCTCCCGGTATGATTATCTTAATGTTGGCGAGACATCACCCGTATAGGAAATGAATTATAGATGTAGGCGATTCAAACAATTTATAAACAAATGAATAATATAAATTCTTGATCTTTAATCCATGAAAATATGTGGGGTTTAACGGCACCTAGGTAGAAATCACAGAACATGCGGTAATAAAATACTAATGTAATATATAAAACATCGGTTCTATTTATCAGCGAAGAAACAATACAAATCACGGGCTCTTCTTCGGATCGATGTCATTCTTCCTTTCCCGATTTCCGTGCCTAGACCGTCGTTTCCGATACCCCAAAATCCGGCCTCCATTTTGCTTTAATGCTGAGAGCGGGACCGCGCGGCGTCAGCGGCGTTGCAGCTTGTTGACTTGCGGTAGTTGACCCAGCGTCGCGACATTGGAGCGTCGCGGCGTTCCGGACATCTTCATGCAATGCCTCATACGCTCCAAAATTGCTTCCAACAAATTGCCTTTTTGCTCCAATGCACGCATCCCACACCTATCACCAAATCAATTATCAATGAAAAAAACTATGAAATTAAATATAAAATAAACATGAAAATGAAAAGGCAGAAGCCTTGGGTATAATATGGTAAATGTGGCTCATCACCTAAACTTAGTTTCTGTAATTACAATAGCATCATCTTTTATCTATGTACTAAGTCTAACAGAGGTAGTGATGCACGTGCTAAAAAAGTAGGATCGACTTGGGTGACTCACTTGGCTGGCGGCGTTTTGTTTGAAGTTCACAGGATGCACACAAGTGTTCGACTTTCAGAAGAACTAGGTTGAAATAGGTAAAAGTGACTAGTGCCTCAAATTCCATGGTATTCAATAACCTTTCCCAAGGACCTATGTGCGTCAGATGAATGACCTCACAGTGTATACCTGAGTTCCGACACCCCGACTTGAGCTCAACTCACCTATTTGGAAGAGAAACTAACTAAGAAAGGATAGAGACACCTGCATTGTACCAATGTCTAAATATTTCTGTGCCAAAAATGAAGAAGACCTAGTTCAAGGGTTTTAGATGAGTGTTCTTTGTGTGAGGATCCATTGGTGACTCCCTTTGATTGGTTAAGGGCACCAGGCATTCAAGTTCCCTTGGCTTGCGGAACCTCAACCAAACTCAAAGGCCCTAGGTTGTGGGAATGATCCATCTTACATCCCATGTAGCGGTGGTCGTGACTCGGCCAGAGTTGGCTTAGGGCATTAGGCTTTGAAAGGCCTCGGACGTACTGAGTTCGATTGGATTACCCACTTATTCTAATTCGCACGCATGTATATATTTTATTTATTTATTTATTTATTTATTTTTTATTTTTTTATTTTTTTTTAGTTGGGGCTCAATGGCAATCCTCTTTTGATTGGGTGTCCCATCCACTTAGGTGGTTAAAGCTCCCAAGGTTTGTGAGCTTTAGTAGTGGGTCTCGGCACTATGCATACTCTGAAGGTCATTAGTGTGTGAGTGTGATAGGGTCATTGTTGAAATTAGTTTCTTGACTACCACGATTGGTTGCTGAAGCTCCCTATTCAACTAATTACCGGAGCATCAAACATCATATGCATCCATTCTTCCATGCCCATAGTGGATTCGGTCCAAAATTGATCTTTGACTCACAACATGGCACACATACACAAACGACCTACACATGAAACCACTACGTATAGAGATGAACTAACACAAACATAAACAGAAAATTAACACACGGCTCCACACAACTCAATATACTAAGATGGGCGAGTTCTACAAAGTAAACTACGTATAAAATGTAAACCTTCTGAAATGTAAACTAACATGCATGAATGAAAATAACGACGGCGCACTAAAAAGCGTAAGGCGAATCTACATGAAACCAGTGTCACCACACCCAAATAAGATATCGGTGTCCTCACTTTGTGATATAGAAAATGATGGGGTGAAGAGAACTCCCACGGTGATGCTGCGGTGGTGGCGTGGCGGTACAGTGGAAGAATGGCGAGTAATTTGAGCTGGAGAGACTACTGCTGGCGAAGAATAGTGGCTGGTTGGCCAACCGCGATGCGCACATCGGCTCGAAGCGCCTCCATATCGTGTGATAATGAGGACTCGGTGCTCACGGGTCTCGTCTGGAATCGTCAGCGCTCGATGAGTGAGAGCAGGGTCCTCGAGATCGGTGAGATGGGAGGGGAGATGCCTCCCGGTAGAGGCTGCGGTGGTGGTGGAGGTGAGGGAATGATTGAGGTGGTGAAGGGGATGAGACGAGGGACTGGCCAATGTCACTCTTGGGTATGTCGCCCGAGGAGTCAAAAGCGAGCTGATAGTCATGAAGCACGATCCTGTCCAGAAGGAGCTCATGTTGAATCGTATGCCCCTGGTCGCGGGACACGGTTTGTCCTTTTGGCGGATATGGCTTTAATGGGGTGGAGCCGTCTCATTGTCGGTAAGAGGGCACCCGGCTTTCGTTTGCATAAACCAAAGATAAGGAAAGGGTGCCCATATTCATTTGGCGTCCGGTTATGGAGGATAGCATCCTCGATAACACCGCGACTTATCAGGTATATCTGGATGATGGCATAGTTGAGGCGAGGAACGCGACATTTGTCACTTCACACACATTGAGCGTGGAATGTCCAGGCGCTTGATGTGATGAAATGATGCCGGACCTTTGGGATGGGCCAAGTGCTTGGCTTAGTGGGCTACATGGCCCTCATTATTGATTTTCCACTCACCTAGGCCATTCAGTCACAACAGAATGATCTCGGGGTAGTCAGGGTGCTCGTAGAGCCGATCAAACGGCTCCGAGGGAACATGGGCAAGATCATAAAAGTGATTGATCGACTCCGCACTGAAGTCGACCAAAACACCCCTCACTCGCACCTTCTTAACTACGTGGGAGGCGAGATTGGCGTAAAATTCTCGCACCACACTCATCGCAGCTGGATGAGGTGGTTGGCAAAGTGCTCGCCATCCCTTAGCCGCGATCGTCTTCCTGAAAAAGTCATCAGGGTGGTGAAAACCCTTCTCCTTGATAAACGAGCGGTTCTTGCAAATGGTGCCGAACCGATCGGTGGCACCCTCATTCACGAACCACGTGACATCATAATTTGGGGTCGGGTCCTAATGGGACCGGCCAGCAGTAGTGATTTACTGCTTTTTCGGACATTGGAGCGGCACTGGGTGCTAGTGGGTTAATGAAATGAGATGACACTAAGTTGGCACACCCAACTGACCTAGATAATACGACAAACACCTAGAGTGCACTAGGAAAAATGAAATCTAACTAAGTGTACGGGGACCCTAAATGTGATCCTACCAACCTAAAATAAACCTAATGTGGCCCTAGATGTGAACCTAAACGACTCGTAGACCTAATGTGGATTCCAAGTCCCATTTGAGAACACCGTAGTGGATTGTAGTGTGAATGGGAGGCCCTGACAGAGGACTGGGTGTGAGATGGTGTGACGGTGAGGAGCAAAGAGGATGTCAGAGGGCAGTATATTGACCTCCGACCGGTGTGGTAGGGACTCCGGCAATGGTAGGTGTGGAATGTTAGTCAGAGAGGCTAGGGTTTAGGTAGGGTTGTCTGAGGTAAGAAAAACAAAAAATGGGCTGTGTTTGGCCTTAAAACCGAACAGCATTAATGATTCGAGAACAACGTCAGCGTTGAGAGGATAAATGCGGCGTCGCGGCGTTCGGAAGCGTCATGACGTTCGGCTTTTTGGTACTAAACGGCGTCGCGGCGTTGGATATCAACGTCGCGGCGTTCGAGTACGCTAATAATCAGCGTCGCGACGTCGAGGATCTCGCGTCGCGGCGTTCGAGGAGAGGAGTAAAAATCAGCGTCAGCGGCGTTGGAAATCAACGTCGCGACGTTCTGGGAACACTCGAATCCAGCGTCGCGGCGTTGCGATCCTCCGCGTCGCGGCGTTAGAAAGAGAGGTAAAATTGGCGTCCGCGGCGTTGAAGCGTGACGTTCGGTAGCGATCGGCGTTGCGCGACCCAACGTCGCGACGTTACAGAGAAGGCTTCAAAAAAATTTGCACATTAAGTAGCCCATGTCTAAGGGACCCTCCCCTCTTGTAAATGTGACTCTCTGGACTTGTGATGCTCTGCACCAGCGGGATCCTCCACGGTACTGCGTTCGCGAGTCTGAGTAAACAACGAAGAATCAGATTACGGACAAAACCTGACAACCCAATATCCTTTGAAAAAAAAATATGTCATAAGAAGGGGAAAAATGCAAGAAAAAACTTTAGGTTGCCTCCCAAAGAGCTATGTTTAATGTCGTTAGCTCGGCGACCACCAGTCTCGTGTGCTCAGGAACTACGACTCTTATGAATACTTACCACACTTAGATACCAACTGCGGTCAAAGGAATTATGCAGCATGCGCAGAAACTACGCCTCAAAATACGGCTTCAACCGTTGGGTGGTGGCCCGTAGATAATGCCTTTCACCTCGGGATGTGTAACCTCACGCCCCACCATGAAAAAGACCGCGGTCGCTGTGAAGGCGGGACCGTCCCAGACTTGATTTCCTGGAAGAGCTTGGCGAATTGAACAAAAGAACTGTTGTCTGGCGCGAACTCTTTTACAGTAATGTGTTTATCTCGTGCGGGCTTTTGTCTTTTCCTTGTAAATCTGGGTTTTCATAAGCCTAGTTCTGGTCGTCCACAGTTCAGCGGTTGTAACGGTCGCTTCTCACCTGTTAGTGTGCGCATGCATATTCAGTTGTTGAGTTGCCCAATAGGCTCGATGCTCCAATTCCACTGGAAGATGGCATGCTTTGCCATACACAAGTCTGAAAGGCGACATACCCAAAGGAGTTTTAAAAGCTGTGCGGTACGCCCAGAGTGCATCCTCGATCTTTTTAGACCAATCCTTCCTGGAACTGTTAACGGTCTTCTCTAGAATAGACTTAATTTCTCGATTTGACACCTCTGCTTGCCCATTTGATTAAGGGTGGTATGCAAGAGATGTGCGATGACGCACCCCATACTTTTGCAAAACCTTGTCAATTACCTTATTGCAAAAATGAGTACCATTATCTGTGATCAGTGCTCGAGGGTTCGTCGAGAGAATATGACTGGCTGTGAAGAAGTGAGTACGACCTTGGCATCGTTGGTGCGGGTTGGAATTGCTTCCACCAGCCGATACATAGTCTCTTGCCAGCGGAATGTCTGCAACGGGTTGTTATAGGATGGGGAAATGGTCCGCGAAATCCATCCCCCATAAGTCAAATGGTTCTACTTCGAGAATAGGGTGCATGGGTGGTTGATCCTTTACGGAAATACCTCCCGTTCTTTGACATTTGTCACATGTGAATCTGAAAGCGATGAGGCGTCTTTGAATAAGGTAGACGGTGACTGATTGAAGTACCTTAGCGGCAGTTCTCTGGCCACTAAAATGTCCACCACATGGTAGAGAGTGGCAGTGGTTCAGTATACTATTCATTTTATCTTCGGGCACACATCTCCGGATCACCTGATCAGCACGGTGTACGCCAAGGTGGCTCCTCCCAATAATAGTGTTTGGATGTGCAAAAAACCTTTTACATTGATAGTTAAATTACGGAGGGACTACCTTGGCTGCAAATAATTCACATGTCTGCAAACCATGGAACTACTCTCTTGTCTTCAATAGCTAAAAAGATTTGCTCATCTGGAAGGTATCATTCACACCTAAATATCATTGCCTCGATCGTGAAGATGATCTGCCACTAGGTTCTCAGTGCCCTTATTGTCTTTAATCTCAACATCAAATTCTTGCAGCAAAAGAACCCACCGAATTAATCGAGGTTTGGCGTCTGTTTTAGTCATCAAGTATTTGATGGTAGAATGATCAGTGTGGACTACCACCTTGTTACCAATCAAATAAGGCATGAATTTGTCAAAAGCAAAAACAATAGCCAAAAGTTCTTTCTCTGTAGTGGCATAATTCAACCGAGCATCATTCAAGGTTACCTTGCATAGTAAATCACTGGAAAATTTCTCTCATTTACGCTGACTTCTTGCTTGTCCTTAAAATCACTTGCGTCACACGTAGGATTGAGGAAAGGACGATGCGGAGCCGACAATAGGGCTGATACGGCTTATCGCCCGATACGAAAATGCATACAAACATTGTAGATCAAACTCAAATGGGATCCTTGGACTAGAAGGTTGAACAACGGTTTTGCAATGCGAGAAATCCTTGATGAACCGCCTACTTGAATCGGCGTGGCCTAGAAACTTCGAATTCCTTTTATCGTAAGGGTGGAAACGCTTTTCAGTGCTTCGATCTTTGCCTATCTACCTCATCACCTTGTTGAAAATCCGATGTCCAAGGACAATACCCTCTTGTACCCTTAAAATGGCACTTTTCCCAATTAAGTACTAAGTTAGGTCTCCTCACATCTTGCCCGATTACAGCTCTCAAGTTTTCCAAGCGGTTGTCAGGCTGAATTACCCAATCTTGTCGTCGTAGAGATCTGATTTTCTTTTCAACCATGTCAGAGAATATGGCCATCATACATCGTTGAAAAGTGCCCGGCGCATTACACAGCCCAAAGGGCATCCGCCTAAATGCGAATGTTCCATAAGGACAAGTGAATGTCGTCTTCTTCTGATCTTTAGGAGCTATAGCAATTTGATTGTAGCCGGAATATCCATCCAAAAAGCAATAGTATTCATGACCGGCTAGTCGATCCAGCATTTGATCTAGAAACGGCAATGGGAAATGATCTTTTCGAGTGGCTTTGTTCGGTTCAGGTAGTATACAAATTCTCCACCGTGGCATTAGAGAAGCGATAAGATGTTATTTCGGTTCACGACGGTTGTTTGCCACTTCTTAGGTACTACTTGGCCCGGACTTACCCATGCAGCATGCGAAATGGGATAAATCACCACGATATCTAGCCATTTTAAAACTTCCTTTAGGACTACCTCTTTCATTGTCAGTTCCAACCTCTCTGCGCTTCCCACTGAAGAGTCACATGTCCGTCTTCTAGTAAAAATACGATGCATGCACATAGAAGAATGAATCCATAGTCCCGGCTAGAGACCATTCGAGTGCATGTTGTGATCTCTAAGGACCCTCAATAACTTCTTCCTCTAGTTCGGTCAAAGATCTTTGAGATGATCCTTTGGTAAGTATAGATGCTACTCCAAGGTATGCATACTTCAAATGGCGGGTGGGGAGTTTTTGGTCCCGACTTAGGTGGTTGTTCAGCCAGATGGAATTTGGAGTTTAACTCCTTCACCTAGAGAGATTCGAAGTATTTCCTTCTGTGTCGAGAAAGAGTCCATCCATTTAACATATTCTTACTGCCTCTTAGCTCGGGTTCTGGACTCATTCTCCACTAGGCCTTAGCTCGAAGGGTCGGGTGGGAAGCACTTTGGCTAGACAACTATAATACCTCTACTATTTCTGCCATGAAGCAAGTATCACTCTCTGCTGGATGTCTCACTGCTTCAAACACGTTGAACTTGACTTCATCTTCTCTTACTCTCAATTTCGAGTTCTCACTCTGGACATCAATCATTGCTTTCTCTGCTTGATTCTGAAATGGTCTACCAAGATTATGGGTATTTCTTTATCTTCTTTACATATCTGTCTGATGAAATGCGGGAAGATAAACTTGTCAACCAACTACTAGGACATCTTCTATTACCCCTCGTGGATGCTTCAAGATCTATCGGCAAGAATTTGAAGTGTATTTGTAGTCAGGCGGGCCTCACCTAATCTGACGTTTGAAAATGGATAAGGCGTAAGATTAATCACTGGCACCCAGATCACATAGGGCCTTCTCAAAGATAGCATTTCCAATAGTGCGGGATAGTGGCTTGCACAGGTCCTTAAGCTTTTGCGGCAGCTTTCTCTGAAGTATGGCACTACATTCCTCAGTTAAGTTAACTGTTTCGAAATCAGCCAATCTTCTCTTCTGAGATAGTATGTCTTTCATAAACTTCACATAGCTGGGCATCTGCTCCAGGGCATCTGCAAATGGGATATTGATGTGTAACTTTTTGAACACCTCCATGAACTTAGTGAACTGCTTGTCCAGCTTATGCTTCTTTAGGCGCTGTGGATATGGAATTGGGGGGTTGTCCTTTGCTTCAGTAGTGTTTCCTGCAGACTGTTTCTCCTGAGGCTGTTCCCTCTCCTCCTGATCATTTTTACTGGGCTGAATGACCTCCTCAGTTTCTACCTCCTCTACAACAGGGGGTTGAGCCTGTGTTTCCAATTCCTTACCACTTCTCGGCCTTAGCCCCTTTAGCATATTCATTCCCATCTCTTGTGGAGTTTATTTAAATTGCTTTTGTAAGGAACACAGTTTGTCTTGCATCGATAGATTGGCCATCGCCCTATCTGTACCTCAAATTTCTCAAGTAATGCGGCTTGATTGTTTCAATTGGGTGGCACATTCTTTGCATATTCGCCTTTGTCTTATTCATTAAAGCAGTGTGTGAAGTCATCATTTGTGCAAGGGCTTGTTCTAAGTCCACCTTCTTCTCAGGAGGTGGTTCACTAACTCGGTTCGATGGCATGTTGTTCTTATTATTCCTCCATCCATACCCTTAGTTGTTAAGTACATTACAGTTAAGTTATTACGCCACCCTTGGCCTTGATGTTGATTATGATAATTGTTTCCCCCATACTGTCCTTGTTGTTGTGACTGACTTTGATTGAACCTTGGCGTACTGAGCACGCTCACCATTTTGGTTTCTTTGGCGGCATTCTGTCTTTGTTGTCTGTTTGTCCTCCATAGAATTCACAGCTCTCACGGGTTGGTGCGTATGGCATTCTTTGTCTATGCTTTGTCTAGTCAAGCTGCAGTCGGTGTGCAACATCGATTAACAGTTATTGAGAACTTCATTATCACATGCCACCATGGCTTTTCTTGGTGTTGTCTTCTCTCTAGGTACTTGATTTGTATTGGTTGCGGCATCTTCCAGAATTTCATAGGCAGTCGTGGTTTTTCATTAGTGCTCCTCCGGTAGGGGGCATCAATCAACTGTTCGTTGCATTCCTCGGACCATTATAAAAAAGTATGGACTGCATCCATGCAGTTAGTCACGTGATCACGGGCACTTCCTTAATAGTTAGGTAGTCATCCCATGCCTCTGTCGGGCTCTCCCCTCTATTGTCAAAAGTGATGATCCTCTTGCACAAGTTGTGCAATTTTCGACGGTGGGAAGAACTTGGTCGGGAATTTTTTGCACTAAATCGTTCCTGAAGGAATGGAGTCATTGGTATTTGGTTGCGATGCTTGGCTCTATCACCTAGCGACAGCGGGAACAATCGCAACCTGAGAGCTTCTTGTTAACCCATTATGCTTGATCGTACTCATGAAGCTTCAAGGGGAAATTGGTCAAATGCATATTTGGGTTCTCATGGGGTAATCCATGAAACAAGATGTTCTGTAGCATCTGTAATGTTACTGACTTCAGTTCGAAGTTGTTTGCCTAAATGGGTGGTCATCTAATAGCTGTCTGAACGACCGTAGGCGGGAGTGCAAACTCCTCTAACAACATGTATGGGTCATCTGGCTGTATAAACGGCCTGGGTGCTTGATTCCTTCCATGATTACCATTTCGGCCTCTCTGGGTCTCATTTTGCTCAATGCTAAAATCCTGCTCTTCATTGTCACCCATGTTTGCTAAATTCGATCATTTCCCAGTTCTGCCACGTTCTGGCGTGTTACGTGTAAGTTCTTTGGCTCAGGATCAAAAAGATGTTGGTCAACCTGATCTTGTCGATGCATGTACTCAACCCCGAAATCTAAATTGCCAATCACACACACGAAACAACAAGACGATTACCAGCGCTTGTAAGCGAATAAAATAGAAATTCGAGTAATATCTAGTGTGCTATTCTCTATATCAATCTCAACCTATCGACATGGCGCAAAAACTTAGCGGTAGCGTGGTGTATAAATATACGCCTATATGCGCAAGTGCAAGCATCGCCCCAAGTAATATAGTGTACCAAAAGGTACGGATATCGATCCACGGGGACAGGAAAATTGAATACAAAGATGTGCTTTTGAATATTATCGAATAAACGTATTAATGAGAAAGAAATCAAATGTGTAATTTCAACTAAACTATCGATCTTAATGAATTACTGTGTATTGAAGACTAGGGTTATGTTTCCCCCTGTCACTTTCGATGGATTATTTATTAAGGATGCTATTATTCAATGTATTTATAATTTGTTGATGGCGAGGTGATCTTACTTACGAGATATCCTCTCTCAAGGTATATCCGCCTATCTCGTGAATAGAATTGAGTGTATCTCTACTGACTCGGTATTCGGTCGTGCCCACTTGATGGGTGGCGGAATCCAACAAAATTTGTATCAAATGGATTCCTCTATTTGCCGTGAATCCAACTCTTTGCGGCACCAAGCGGTCTAAGTGCAACACGGGGATGGGTTTTCTTCGATACAAATGATTTGAGTGAAATCAAAAGCGGTGAATTAAATTTGGGTTTTGGGGTTTAGTTAAAAGCGAGTGGTTTTGAAAACTAAATGACTGAAAAAACTGAAAGTTAAGTGTTTGGTTGCAGCGAAAATAAAATCCAAGAAAATAAGAAAAGAGAACTTCTTGAAAGCGTTAGGCCCGAGTTTGAATCCTAGGCTAACTGAGAGGCTCGGGTTGAAAAACAGCTCCTATTTGAGTCAACACGAGGATCTTGTTATGGCCTATTTTTAGTTAAAACCTAACATTAAGTTAATATCATTCTTTGAGGCTCGTAGAGACCATGTAAAAATAACGATTGCATCTCTCACGAGCATAGTATTCTAAAGCATGGAGAGTATTGGCCAAACAATAGCGTAAATGTTATTTAACCTAATTTGAAGAACCTAACATATGAAATATTACCTCGAGAGGCTAGTAAGGACCATCTAAAGAACCACAGTGCATCTCCCACTGAGAACGGACACAAAGCATGGAAGTGCTGTGAACAATAACACATCCCATGTTATGCAACTAAGTTTTTGAGTATAAGGGCCGCTAATACACTACTGCAACATGAAAAGCGGGAACCACCAGCAACCTAAAGATCTCACCCCGGCTTTTTACTTGAAGGAAGTGGTTTTAGCCGTTAAATCCTCCAGTTGTCATCCTTGGAGGATGTTTGTAATAAGAAAGGAAGAAGAGGAGAGAGAAGAGAGAAAACTGAAAAGCAAACCTAAAATAAAAGACTTTATTTACAAAAATAAAACTTACAAGAATTCTTCTCCTTTTAAAATCGATGATTGGAGTTCTGAAACAAGAGGGCTTATATATGGGCCTCCTCGAGGTATGGCAAAAGCTTTAACAACTTGGCTGAAGTTATAGGACAAAGTGTACCAAAGTGAAGTCGATTTGCATTAATTACAAAGCATGACAGGCATGAAAATTTAGCTAAATGATTGCATTTGGCTAGCTTTAGCGGAAAATCAGGTGTGAGTTTCTCTGCATTTCTTGTTCCATTAGTCACTTTATTCCTCTTTGCTTCTCATCAATTTTCTTCTGCTTCATTTTCTTCCATTTCTTCTCTTCTTTCCTTCTAGTCTCTACGATATATGATGTTGAGTTTAGCCGAATTCTTAGTGTTTTGTCCCGGCTCACTTAATATATGCATGTTAGCTCACAAGCGCAAAATTGCCCTAATGCGATCATTAGAATATTAGGGACCGTAATGCGTAAATCGGGTTAATTAGCATGATTAGTACACAAAAAGCACTCAAAACCTATAATAAATAGGGTTCAAAATTGCACTTTTTGGGCACTAATCACACCCCCCAACCTACACATTGCTAGTCCATAGCGTGAAAGAAAGAAAAAGAAAGAGAACATCTGAAAATGATAACAAAATAATGTACACAAAAAGGTTGTAGGTCAAAAAGGTTGTGAAGAAGTAATGCCTGACTCTAAGTAAGAATCATCAATGCCGTGTCCAATAACTATTATGAGAGAATGAATACCATACAAAATTGAGTATCAAAAGAGTTTCCATCTCAGTGAATCAACCAGAAACTTCCACCAAAATCTAAGTGTTTATTAGATCAGTTCTCAACAATAAGTTGTCAGAAATTGCCTCTCCCCCGAGCAGCTACTACCACGACCTAGCATGCTAACCAACCTAAATAGATCAGGACCCACCTCTTATTCCACAATTCTTTTTGCGTTGTAGGGTGCAATGCTGAGGAATCGACCTCACCAAAGTCCATGTAACGAGGATCCCGATGACTCGACGATTAAGGCTTAGGGCGCAAGTCATGAGGATCTTTTCGACCGCTGCCATCAGGAGTTTCACCCCGGACTTGAATGATTTCGAGACTCCAGCACCACAACTTGCTAAACTCCACCCATCCACCCGTATAACGAACAAAGTCGGCGACTCCCGGCCGATGTAGAGTTTGAGACACCCAGAGCTTTAAAGGCTTTCGCCATATACCCCTCGGACCGTGCTCGGGTTTCAAGGCAAAGCGTTGCAATTTTTATTCTTTTTCTTTTCTTTTTCTTTTCTTTTTCATTTCTTTTTCTTTTTCTTTTTCTTTTCTTTTTTTTTTTCATTTCTTTTTCTTTTTCCACAGGGGTCCTTAACCTATTAAAGGCGGTCAAAGAAACTAGGGTAGGTTATCTGATGGGGAGGGTGGAGTTTTCAACCTATCATTGAAATCTAATGTGCTTTGTGTGTGAGATTTAGCTAAGGTGAAGAAAAGGTGAAATCAATAAGAATTAAGCTAATCATTCATACTCAGCCCAAGCATGGAACCAATCCCCAACATCCAACGAGAATTGGACAAAGCTTCAATTATTCAAACCACGGAGTTAGGCAAAAACCCGCAAAAAAGTTTGATTACAAAATGGGTCCAGATTTTGAAAAAGTAAGCTGTAAAGTATAACAGCTTTATAGAAAGGGAACCCAGCAAGCCATTGAACATCACAAAATGGGCTTGCACAAAATAATAACAAAGCATAAATGCAAAATCCACTTCCTTTAATAACTCTCTGACCCGAACATCGGTGTCACGCAAATGGGGCTCGGAATGGAAAATTGAAGGAAGTATTACCTCCATGATAAGATGTGATCATTCTTTGGATGGATCACTTCTCAAGCCTTTCCATCGGCGCGCATACTTTTCCGTTCGGGCTTCAAATAAACAAGTTAGGAGAAGAAAAGAGAGAAAAAAAGTGACCAGTTGGAGCATTTTGAAAATTACACTTTAACAAAAAATTCAAAAATGTTCTTTCTGGACATATTTGGATTCTACACTCTCTAAGATTTCAGTACCAAGAATGCCTAAACGGAGTTCGGATGTACAAGTTATGGGGCGAAACAAAATTGGAGGACAAAATTATTGGTGATTTTCGCTAGGATTGCGAGAAGGTGAAAATTCGCCAATCTTTTTAGCAATCTTACATTCGCAATCTTAGCGAATTTCGCAAACTGTTCGCAATCTGTTCGCAATCTTAGCGAAAATCACAATTTTCGCTAAACCAAAAATTTTTCGCTAGCAATGTTTTTAGCGAAATTTGGCATTTTCGCTACTCACTCAAATTTCGCTAGCTTAGCGAAATTTCGCTAGCTAAATGAAATTTTGTAATTTTATATTAGTAATTTTCTTGATTCGCTACAATTGCGAAACAATTCTGCGAAACATTCTTGAAATTCTTCTTGTTGGGTTCTTGTTCAGGAGTTTCAAAATTTGCATTTTGCTTCAAAGAATTGGCACACAAGTGCAAAATTTAACCTGAAAAATTAGAAAAAGACTGCGAAAAGAAAAAAATTAATTTACAAACATAAACTAACTAAAAATAAGATAAAACAAAACAAGAAAATTAAGCAAAGAAAGAACTTAAAAATGTCGTGAGTCAAGATTATTTCCCAAACTAGAACCCTTTGAACATAACCACTATGCCATGCAATATAGGCAGTTGCCATCGTTTTTGATGTAGTGGCAAAGGCATGTACAGAGGCCACTAGTCTTCTAAAGTTCTGTTGCATGGCTACTAGTGGTGGGTTGGACTTACCTTTGGGAGCTGATGCTGCTGGTTTTGATTGTGCTGCAGGCGTGGGCTGTGGTGCAGGTGAAGGTAGAATATATACTTGGTCAGTGGAGGGGACTACTGGCAGTGGGCTGTTTTTGGGTTGTGCAATGGCATTAGGATCCAAATCTATGGGGTTTGGTTGAAGGATAGGTTGAATGATGGGCTCTTGGGTCCCTTCATGTCACGCTCTTCTCCCGATCAAACGAGGCTTGGAGTGATTTCTTCTTCTTTTGTCAAGGCCAAAAGTCGCTGGGGCTTCCTGCGGCTCTGGGGAGCTTCCTAATTAATCCTTTCCAATCCTGTTGAGGTTGCGGAGTTGAACTGCTCACCCGAAATTGTTTTGGTCAGCACTCATCCTCTTGACTCTCTTCCTCCAAATTTTTCTCCTCTTGATGAACAAACTGATTGGTTAGCTTTAAGATGAATTCCTGCTGGATGTCCAATTTTTGATCAATTTCACTTTGGAACCCATCTAATTCATTGTTCAAGGAGCTCTCAACTGTCTCAGTTTCTTGATTGGCCTGGACAGTCACTACCCTTTGCTCCTCTACCATTATGTCACTTTGACAATCCTCCTCTGGTGGACATTGTTGCTGATCAATTAGGTCTTCAATGGAATCTTGCAGGTTGTCCCATTTATGCTCAAAGTCATCTTTCAGCCCATCTAATCTTTGGTCCAGGGAATTCTCCTCGGTATAGTTTTCTCAATTGGGCATTGAATTCCTTTGTTACCATGACATCCACCTTAGGTTGGTAAAGATCCCGAATAAACTGCTCAAGAGGAGAAGTGCTTTGTAGTGCATTGAGGTGACTAAGTGGCGAGGGGTTGAGGGCATAAAATGGAAGTTCGAGGATGATCATATTGTGGGGGAGGGGATAAGTTGAGGGAACACTATGAACGAGGTACACTCGTCGTTGGTCTCACATAATCCCTCATGGATCACAAATTAGGTTTGGATTTCTCCCTCTGAGGGTTGTTGCCACTGGTATGGAAGTTCCTATAGTCCTCATTGTCATATAAGCTCTAGAGTTACCCTCTGACCGTGTGCTCTCATATGGGTGTCCATTTTCTCTCCAATTCAAACCTTTGGAAAACAATCCACGCAGTAAATATGGCACCCACGAAGCATCCTGTGACCGCTTTTTTTTTTTTTTTGAGTTAAAATTAACTTCAGAAATTAAAAATGGCCGAATGAAAAGCTGACTGAATCGGTAGATTCTTGACAAGTCTTCTAAGTGCGATTCTGCAGCCCGAGATACAAAAAAGGTAAAAGGTTACCTTCGCGTGATGTGGATCCGCAAGTACTCTTGACTTACCATTAGTAGTCGGGCACCATCCCAGGCAGCGGCGCCGTTTGATTAGGTGCCACGGTAAGTGGCGGAATCAACAAAATTTGTATCAGTAGTTCCTCCTCTGCCCAGTAGTCAAACTCTTTTCTTGACATAGCGATCTGGGTCGAACACGGGGATGGGTTTTCTTCGTCTGAATGATTTGAGTGAAATCAAGCTAGTGAATTAAATTTGGATTTTTGGGGTTTGGTTAAAAGCAGTGGTTTGAAAACTAAATGATGAAAAAGCGAAAGTTAAGTGGCAGTTTGCAGCGAAAATAAAATCAAGAAAAATAAGAAAAGGAACTTCTTGAAGCGGTAGGCCATTGAGTTTAAAGATCTAGGCTAGCCCAGGAAGCTCCACGGGTTGAAAAACAGCTCTATTTGAGTCAGCACGGGATGCAGTTATGACCCTTTTAGTTTAAAACCCTAACATTCCGTTATCATTCTTTGAGGCTCGTAAAGACCATCTAAAAAATAACGATTGCATCTCACTGAAACCCACGATGTTAAAGCATGGAAGTATTGGCCAAAACAATAGCGCCGTATTTAACTTAATTTGAAGAACCTAACATGTAAATATTACCTCGAGGAGGCTAGTAAGGACCATCTAAAGAACCACGATTGCATCTCTCACCAGAAACCTTTGGACCTAAAGCATGGAAGTATTGGCGAACAATAACAACATCCCATGTTATGCAACTAAGTTTTGAGTATAAGGGCCATAAATACACTACGCAACATGAAGCGAGAGACCACCGTAACCTAAAGATCTCACCCCCGGCTGACTTTTACTTCAAGAAGGGAGAGTGGTTTTAGCCGTTCATCCTCCAAGTTGTCATCCTTGGAGGATGTTTGGCACCTAACTGAAAAGGGAAAGGAGAGAGAAAGAGAGAAAGTAAAAGCAAAACCTAAAATAAAAGACTTTATTTACAAAAATAAAACTTACAAGAATTCTTCTCCTTCCCAAAATCGATGATTAGGTTACAAAACAAGAGGGGCTTTCTAGGCCTCCTCGAGGTAGCAAGAAAATACCAAAAAAACCTAACAACTTGGCTAAGTTATAGGACAAGAGAGTAATATGCCAAAAATTGAAGTCGGTTGCATTAATTACAAAGCATGAGGCATGAAAATTTCGCTAGGCGGTGCATTTCGCTAGCTTTAGCGAGAGATCAACGAGGTTTCCTCCTGGCGACTCTTTGTTCCATTGGTCCTTTGTTCTACTTTGCTTCTCATCAATTTTCTTCCTGCTTCATTTTTCTTCCATTTTCTTCTCTTCTTTCCTTCTAGTCTCTGATATATGATGTTGAGTTTGCTTCGAATTCTTCGTGTTTTGATCGACTCAACAATATATGCATGTTTAGCTCACAAAAACTGCAAAAATTGCCCGCAATACGATCATTAGAATATTAGGGACAGTGTCGTGTCGGGTTAATTAGCATGATTAGTACACAAAAAGCACTCAAAACCTATAATAAATAGGGTTCAAAATTGCACTTTTTGGGCACTAATCATATTCCGAAACTCTTAAATGTTCTACCCTTAAATGCCACCTCCAGGATCGGAATATCTCCCCGTGGCAAGATCAAGCGAAAGTTTGCTCTACTCAGATCCTGAATACCCTCATCTCTCGAATCTCGGATCTCCAGTATGATTATGCTAATGTTGGCCAGACATCACCATGTAAATGAATTATAGATGTAAGGCAGATTCAAACAATTTATAAACAAATGAATAATATAAATTCGCGATCTTTAATCGTAAATATGACAGGGTTAATGACACCCTAGGTAGAAATCTAGAACATCTCTTGACTAATAAAATACTAATGTATAGCCAATATATAAAACATCGAGTTCTATTGTCAAAAAGCGAAGAAACAATACAAATCCACGGGCTCTTCTTCGGTCGATGTATTCTTTGCTCGATTTCCGTGCCTAGGCAATCACGTTCCCGATACCCCAAATCCGCGCTATGCATTTTGCTTTTAATCTTTGAGAAAGCAGAACTACGCAGCGTCGCGGCGTTGAGGCGTCAGCGACGTGCCGCTGTTGACGCACATTAGTTGGCTAGCGTCGCGGCGTTGGGACGTCGCAACGTTCTAGACATCTTCATGCATTGCCTCATACGCTCACAAAATTGCTTCCAATGACTACCTTTTTGCTCGATGCACACCGTCCACCTATCACCGTCAGGTATCGGCCACCAAAAACGAAATTAAATATAAGATAAACATGAAATGAATGACCAAGCGGGTATAATATGAGTGTATTGTTTGCTCATCATTGTCCTGATGTATGAGGTCTAATACATCAAATGTGTAGGCTAAAAGCAAAGGCGGGCAAAATCATGGAGTCGTGCTCAAATTTAGTAAGCAGAAAAGGTGAGTACTCAAAATCATTTTCTAAAACGAAAGTGTTTAAATTACAAGTTTGTAAAGTGCTTTGAAAATATAGATTTATAAAGCATTTTTACCTCTGATTGTTGTACTTAGCAAAAAAGTTTGATTTCGATTATTTAAGAAACAATTTGGCCCTGGTTAGCAAACCCACAGATGGCGACTCGGTTTCGGTCGGTGTATTTCGGATTGTGCATGGCAAGATTATAGGATATTATGACTAACTATATTTACTTTGAGTCACATTAGGGTTAGATGTAGTATATAATTATATAGTGAGTAAGCCCTCTACACATTAGAGGTATATAGTTAAGCGCTGTGACTTGGCATTACATAAGCGATGAGGTGTTGGTTAGAGGTTCCCTCAAGGCATTTTGGTTCGAGTTCCATTATGCTATATAGATCCGCAGTCGACGGACCATATTAATGGAGTAGTGTTAGAGGTTCACTATCGATGCTGCTGGGGTTTCGAGGCACATCCTGCGTCTAGGGTATTTCAGAATGGGCCACAGTGGTTGGTACTTGATTTACAGGTATAGCACTTCAGGATATTAACCACCCTTTAGAAGCCGGTTTGCGGCGAAATAGTTTTCAGCGGCATAATCGGTTTTTCAGAAACGAGTTTTAGCGCGAGAAAGCAGTTTCACTTGTGAAATAGTTTGAACAATTTTTGAAATGGTTTCATGGCAAAGCTCAGTTTCTCATAAGCAGGTTTACAACCATTTCATCTGATTTTTATATTAGAGTACAAACAGAATGACAACTTGTTTGAGAGCTTATAGGTACTCAGGCAGTTTGGCTCAGGGTTTTTTGTTTTAAAATATTTTTCAGGTGCGGTGTTGAAGCCAAGGCTTTCAAGGGATCTGTAGTCTGACGTTTGTGTTGTGATTATCTATAAGATAAGGTGTAAAGTAAAAAGTAGTAAAAGTTAAAAATGTGACATTTGTATATGTAAATATATTTTTGTAAAAATACGCATGTGCATGGTTTGAGAAAAGCGGGTTGCGATGAAATTTATGTTGGATTGATCTTATCTTATATTTTGATGAGGACCCGGAGGTCTGTATGGTTGCATAGTTGGATTTTTTGGAAAACATTAGGAGTGTATTTTTATACGGGTGATTTTGTATTTTGGGCTTGACCAGTGAGTCGTTATCTTTCTTTGGATTTTAGATTAAATCTAAATGTGTGATTTTGATATAAAAGTAGAAAAAATTTTATAACCCGTATTTTTCCAAAAGCGATTTCAGCAGTTTTAACGGCAGCTTCATGGTAGCTTGTCGGTCGGCGAGCTTGGTGGGAGAGTTCTTGTGGGTGCGTGATTTCTGTCACTAGGAAAGGGGTCTGTAAAGTTGGTATCAGAGCCAGGTTTTAGGCGATAGTTCGCTTGTTTTTCGCGCATTTTCCGCAGCATTTCCTATAGAATTGTTTTTTTTTTTTTTTTTATAATGATTTTTCCTATTAAACCTATATTGTTTTGCTAAATCCTTTTGTCATAAAATATTGTAAAGTATGCCTAAATCTTTTTATTCTTGAAATTCAACATTATGCAGACGAGGTGTAAAGGTCGATCTAGGACTTCGTGGGAGCACCATGAGAGGGTGTATCGAGCACCTTAGATCGGAAGATGCTTCAATGAATCAGCCCAGTAGGCTCGCCGAGGCCGTAGACGAGGTAGGCGGTACTATGACGATGGATCGAGTTATATAGATTATTCTGACTACGTGGACACGAGTCTTGAGGAAGAGTGAGGGGCATGACCAGAGCGTGCTCACAAATTAGGGGCTAAAACTTATGATGGTACCGGCAACCCAGAGGCAGGGTACTTATGGTTAGATAGGGTTAGCGTTCTAGCTATTATAAGGTGACGTGGACATGAGGTCTTTCCACCGGCGCGGTAGAGACACAGGTTTCCCATGTTTACTAGGATACAGCAAAAGCAAAGCAAGCAGCAATGTTATGAAAAGTTTGAGAATTTGCCTTTAAGGGTAGAAAGGACGATTTCGGTTAGCTCGAGGGCGGTAGAAGCGGTAAGAGAGTGCTCAGAGCACTAGTCGGCTACTTAGAGCACCGGTCGATCCTAGTAGAAAGGAAAGAAATGGGTAGCGGTAGAGCTCGGGATTAGGAGTAGCATCTGACCGGGGATCCGTTCGATCTGGGTAGCCCGGGAGGTGGTAGATCTTCAGGATCATCTTTTCCATTGTGCCCTACATGTCAGAGGAGGCATCTCGGAGAGTGCAGGATGAACATGACAGGATGTTTCCATTGCGGGCAGGAATGTCACTTTATCCGAAACTGTCCACTGTTAGTAGCCGTAGAGACCTCTAAGGTAGGTACAATAGCATCTACCCAGGCACTAGCGGTCCGGTCGGTGGTAGGGGTGGTTTAAGGCGGAGGTGCGATCGGCCTGTGGTGGGGTCGCGGTAGGGGTGCGGGAGGCGGGGCGTGGCTCGATTGACCCGGATATAGAGTGGTTTGTGCTCGGGCTCTCGGGTATTTTTCGATCTGATAGGAGCGAGATGCATCACGAGGCGTGATTGCAGTATGATTTCGGTTATGATCATGATGCATATGCATTGGTGGACCCAGGGGCCACTCATTCATTTATTTCAGTACCATTCACTGAGAGGCACCAAATAGAGTCCCAGCCTATAGATGGTCGTATGGTGGTTTCCGTACCCAATGGGAATACTATGATATCCGAAAGGATAGTTCCGAATGTGATTGGTGATCGAATAAGGATTTTCGTGATTTGATAGTGTTAGGTATCCATGATTTCGATATAGTCTTGGGTATGGACCGGTTATCCAAGCATAGAGCCACCTTAGATTGCTATAAGAAAGAAATAAGATTGGTTCGTCCAGAGGAACTAGGCGTGATATTTCGGGGAATCAAAATAGAGATCGCCCCTAGTCTCATTAATGCCATGACCGCCTCGAAAATGCTTCGGAAAGGTTGCCAAGGTTATTTGGCATTTGTAGTGGATAGGAGACAAGAGGGGACACGGTTGGAGGAACATCTCCATAGTCAAAGTTTCCCGGATGTCTTTCTAGATGATATTTCAGGTTTACCCCCAGATAGAGCAATTGGGTTTGTTATTGAATTGATTCCAGGAACCGAGCCAATATCCATTCCTCCATACAGAATGGCGCCAGTAGAGTTGAAAGAGTGAAGGAAGGCCTGATTGGAGGAATTGCTAAACAAGGGTTTCATGGGCCTAGTACCTCGCAGAGTGGGGGCTCGATTCTCTTCGTAAAAGAAGAAGATGGGGAAGCTTCACGGTTGTGTATAGACTATAGGCAATTTGAATCGGGCGTGATACGCAGCGATGTCGGCTTCCTCGTATAGATGAGCTATTTGACCAATTCTGCGGGGATTTTGAGCTATATTTTTAAGTTGACCTAGGTCGGGCTACCCATCGGAGTTGAAAGTTCGGAGAATGATGTTTCTAAGACTGCCTTTAGGACGAGATACGGTCACTCTGAGTTCCTAGTTATGTTCGGTTGACTAATGCCCCGAAATTTCGCGATTCATGGATTTGATGAGCGAATTCGATCCGTATTTAGATAAGTTTGTGATCGTATTCATTGATGACATTCTAGTGTACTCGGGCGATCGAAGGAACATGCGAGCATCTCCGACGATGTGCGATTCTTAGAGAGTGCCGATTTTGGTTGGACAAAGTAGCTTTCTTGGAGTCGTGTCATTTTGTTGAGAAGGTATTAGTGTGGATCCTCAAAAGATCGAAGCTATAGTGAACTAGAAGCCGCCCACGAATGTTTCTGAAGTCTGCAGTTTCCTTGGATTGGCAGGTTATTACAGGAAATTTATTGAGAGATTTTCAAAGATAGCAACCCCATTGACCAATCTATTGAAAAAGGATCAGAAATTCGAGTGGTGGATACGCTAGCATAGTTTGGGGAGGCGGGGCGGTGTGGCCAGCTCCGGTGTTAGCATTACGGAGTCGGGAAAGGACGGTTATGTGGTGTCTGATGATGCTTCAGACAAAGGGTTAAGGTGTGTTTGATGCGGAATGGTAGAAGTGATATTATGCTTCGTCGATTAAAGAAGCATGAGCGGAACTACCCCAGGCCGTGATTTAGAACTAGCGGCCACGGTGGTTTCGCTCTAAAGATCGGAGACAGCATTATCTATCTGATGACTGTCAGATATTCACGATCATAAGAGCTGCGGTATATCTTCACTCGGAAGAAGCTTAGCAAAGCGTGTGGGTGGTTGGAGTTGATTAAGAGTTATGATTGCACGATAGAGTACCATATGGGGAAAGGCTAATGTAGTGGGCGATGCCTTAGTAGGAAACAGGAGGGGTTCCTATGCTTATCTGCGATGATATATCTCCCATTGTTGATAGAGTTGAATCTTTGGGAGTTCGGGTTGAAAGTAGGCGTCACGGGGACCTTTGTTGGCATCATTTATGTTCGTCCTCTTCTCGTGGATCGGATCAAGGAAGGTTAGAGCGGGTTTCGAGGAGATGATTAAGTTGAGAGATTGAGGTGGTAGGAAAGCAGGAGTTGGATCCCGGAGACGATGGAGTAATAGTTAGAGGGGAGTTGAATGTGTGTACTGAAATAGATGAACTAAAAGGAAATCATGGAAGAGGCTCACTCCAGGCATATGCCATGCACCACTGGTATTTAGCGCAGATGTATAATACTCTAAGGGAGCATTATTGGTGGAAGAGCATGAAAAAGGAAATCGCAGATTTCGTATCCAGATGTCTAACCTGTCAGCAGGTGAAGGCAGAGCATCAGAAGCCTGGGAAAGATACAGCCGCTGGATTCTTGTATGGAAGCAGGGATAAGATTTCCTATGGATTTTATTCTAGGGCTTAGAGAACTTCCGGAAGACAACCACGATGCCATATGGGTGATAGTGGATAGACTAAACGAGAATTGGCGCATTTTCTCGATTAGTAATGATGAACCGTTGGACAAGTTGACTCGGTATATGTGGAGAGATGATTTAGATTACATGATGTTCCTATATCGATAGTCTCAGATCGAGACCCCAGATTCACATCCAGATTTTGGTCCAGTTTACAGGATGCCATGGGGACTCGATTGCACTTTAGCACAGCTTTCCATCCTCAGACTGATGGTCAGTCAGAGAGAACTATTCAGATGTTAGAGGATATGCTTAGAGTATGCGTGATAGAGTTTAAGGGAAGCTGGGATACGCATTTATCTCTGATGGAGTTCGCCTACAACAACAGTTATCAATCCAGCATAGGCATGGCTTCATTTGAAGCATTGTATGGCCGGAAGTGTCGTACTCCCGTATGCTGGGATGAAGTAAGAGAGATGAGACTGATAGGCCCAGGTTAGTACAGATTACCTTAGATAAGATCCAGATTGTCCGAGACAGACTCAAGATAGCCAGGGACAGACAGAAAAGTTATGCGGACAAGCGGTAAGATCTGGAGTTTAAGGTGGGCGATAGAGTCTTCCTCAAAGTTTCCCTTGGAAGGTGTCCTCGAGATTTGGAGACAGGAAAGTTGAGGCCCAGATACATAGGGCCATATGAGATTATTGCCAGAGTGGGACCAGTAGCATATAGATTAGATCTTTCTCTAGAGTTATCTAAGGTTCATAATGTGTTTCATGTATCCATGCTCCGCAAGTACATTCCAGATCCCTCCCATGTACTCAGAGATCAGCCAGTAGAACTAAAGGATAATTTGACCTATAAGGAGCAGCCAATGCAGATAGTAGATCGCAGAGAGCAGATTTTGCGGAATAAGGTCATTCCGTTAGTCAAAGTTTTATGGGGGAATCATGGGATTAAAGAGGCTACATGGGAGTCAGAGGCTCAGATGTGCAGTCAATATCCTCAGTTGTTTTCAGATTAAGGTATCCTCTTTATATTAGTTTTGTTCATTTCAAGGACAAAATGTTCTAAAGGAGGGAAGATTTGTAACGCCCCGTCCCGAGAAGGTGCACAGTACATGTAATTGTAGGGGCACCAAGTGTCATTGTAATATTTTTGGGAGTTGTTATTAAGGATAAAATTGTAAAGTTTTCAAAGAATTGTGGCACTTTTGCAATTAAGAAGTGGAGGGTGAGTATAATTAATGGAAGTTTAAATAGTAAAATAATAATAATAAATTGCCAAAATAGTTCGAGTCTCGAAAATTCTGCACAGATCTCGGGATGAAAAAAGCGAATTTGCGCCGTTAAATTCGTCTCGCGAAATCTAGTGACCTAGAAAAGTTTCGTTTAATTCCGAGACAGTTGGAATATTTTACAAATTTCTAGGCGACGGGTGTAGAGTGAAACCTGAAAACGGGATTTTAGAAAAATCTCGAAAAATGGAAAATATTTAAAGAATATTCAATTAGGATAAAGGAAATTGAAAGCAGGAATGAAATAAATTGTTTGAGAGTTTGAAACGAACCCGAAGGGAAAGTAAAGTTGCTCTACTGCGACGAGGCTACGTAAGATCTTGAAATCGGGATTTATTTGGATTTCAACGTGAAATAGTGAATACGTATGAATACGTATAAAATAATGAATACATATGAATACGTATGAATAGTGCATAGTGCATAGTGCATAGTGAATAATGCATAGTGCATAGTGCATAGTGAATAATGCATAATGCATAGTGCATAGTGCATAGTATATAGTGCATAGCAAATAGTATTTGGTTGGTTGTGCTGATGTATGAGGTCTAATACATCAAATGTGTAGGCTAAAAGCAAAGGCGGACAAAGTTGTGGAGTCGTGCTCAAATTTAGTAAGCAGAAAAGGTGAGTACTCAAAATCATTTCCTAAGCAGAAAGTGTTTAAATTCTGTGAAGTTTGTAAAGTGCTTTGAAAAAATATAGATTTATAAAGCATTTTTTCTCCCAATTGTTATACTCAGCAGAAAAGTTTGATTTCAGTATTTAAGAAACAGTTTGGCCTGGTTTAGCAAAACCCTAGATGGCCACGGCCTAGGTTTCGGTCGGATGTATTTGGATTGTGCATGGCAAGGTTGTAGGATATTATGACTAACTATATTTGCACAAGTCGACAATTTGGGGTTAGATCTAGTATATAATTTATATAATGAGTCGCCTCTACATTCAAGGTATATAGATTAGCGCTGACAGTACATAGCGATGAGGTGCCCAGTTCGAGGTTCCCTCATCGAGCATTTGATTCAGGTTCCATTATGCTATATAGATCCTTAGTGTTCATAGAACCATATTAATGGGTAGTGTTTTGGGGTTCACTATCGATGTTGGGTTCCAGGTTAGGGCATCACGTCTAGGGTATTTTGAAATGGGCCACAGTGGTTGGTGCTTGGTTACAGGTATAGCCTTTCGGATATTAACCACCCTTTGAGCAATTTTCAGCGGCGGGGTGGTTTCGAATGGTTTCGGCCCGTGACAGGTTTCAACGGCGAAATAGTTTTGAGCAGTTTTGAAATGGTTTTCATAGCAAAGAAACTCAGTTTTCTCATAAACGAGTTTGCAACCATTCATCACAGATTTCATATTAGGAGGTACAAACAGCAGACAACAACATTTAGAACTTATAGTACTCCGCTGGGCCCCGTTTGGCTCACAGGTTTTATTTTAAATAATTTTCAAGTGCAGTGTTGAAGCCAGACTTTTTCGAGGGATCCTTAGTCCTAGGCAGCTGTGTTGTGATTATCTATAAGATAAGGTGCTAAGTAAAAATAGTAAAAGTTAAAATGTGACATTTTGTATATATAAATATCTTTTGTAAAATATGTAATATGGTTTGAGAAAAGCAGGTTCTCGATGAAATTATATTGGATTGATCATATCTTATATTTTGATGAGGACCCAGGAGGTCTGTATGAACGTAATTGGATTTTTGGAAAACATTAGAGTGTATTTTTTTATCTACAATTGATTTTTGTATTTTGGAAGCTGACCAGATGCGATCGTTATCTTCTTAGGATTTTAGTTAAATCTAAAGGTGTGATTTTGATATAAAAGTGAAAATTTTTATAACCCGTTTTCCAAAAGACGATTTAATGATTTATGACAACTTCATGGTAACTTGTCGGTCGGCGGCTTGTTTGGGTTCACGTAAGGTTCTTGTGGAGTGTTTATCCTCTAGGAAGGGTCCATAGTACTGAATGTTGTTAGCTCTTCTCTTGGACAATATTGGGTTTTCTTGTTTTGGTGGAAGATGAATTTTACGAGATAGAAAAGTCAAATATTTAATTTTCTATTTATAACTTTTAAAAAAAATTTCAACAACTAAAGTGTGAATTTACAACAAAAAGCCCCATAGTCTAACATCAAAAAATAGCATGTTTTTAAAACTAACATGAAAATGACTGCATGATAGGAAGGTTGAGATATCAATGAGATTTTACGTTTTGGAAATATTAATTGCATTATAAGATGGGGAGTTGGGAGATGGGTTGTTCACTATCATATAATTCTTTTGGGCCTTTAAGTGGCCTTTTGTCATTTAAGCAATCCGGGCCCAATAAATCCATTTTCGGCCCGTTTTCGGTTTTGCTTTGCATTATTTCACTGAAACTCATTCCAAAACACTCCTAACCCAATTCATAAGCTCTATCTTTTATTTTTATTATCTCTCATGCCACATTAGTTTGATCGAATCGGGAACAAAATAAAATTTGTTAGCGATTTTTTCGAATCAGGTAACATTCACTCGGTTAAGGACTCTAACTTAGGGCACTAATCGATATATACGAATTTTCACGATTTATATCTCTATTTTTATTACTTAAAACCAATAGAATATCGAATAAATAAAATAAAATTTTATAATAGCAGAAAATGCTATATGGTAAATACTAAAAAACGAAAAGACTATTTTAGGAATGATAGATCTTAAAATTTTCCTTTTAAATAAATGTAAAGATTTAAATTACCTCTTTTAAGTATGTAGTAATACTTAGGTGACAAGCAAGAACTCTACGCCTCTCGGCTGAAGTCTGTAGGAATCATAAAGTGAGCGAGAGATGAAAATTTGAATGGGAGGTAGCTGCGTGAGTGGGAGTGGTCGATGGGGTGACCGGGTTAGTGAGGAGCGGGGTCAATATTAGGGATTTAAATTTCTGGATATACTCCCGAAATTGCCAGGCAGCGTCTTCAAAAAATAGAAAAATGAAATGGTGGCTTTCGATTAAGTGGGAGCTATATTAGGGATTCAATTTTCAAGGATACGAAATTTTGGGTATTGGTGGGTTCAAAATGCAAAATAAAATGGTTACTCTTATGCAACGGTTTAATAAAACACGCATCGAAACTTATGCATCAGTTTATGCAACGGTTATCTAGGTGAGGGGGCACAATTTTGATTTTCTTGCAATGGTTTTATTAACGCAAAACCGTTTGCTATACATGGCCTGGTACACTTGGTTTATTGTATTTGCTAGATGTTAGCTACTAGGTAACGTGTAAATCAAAATATGTAGTGGAGATTCAATTTGAATTTAAGAATTCAAATTGATATGAATATTCTAACTCATATGCTTCCATTGGGTTATGGTTAATGTTGATTAAGTTTGTGATAAATGGTTATGATGCATTCTTTATTTGCTTGCAGATACATTGGGTAGCCACATTAACCTGCAAAAATCAGAGTACTTTGATCTGAAGTTTGATCCCTCGAAGATTTGAGCAGCGGAGACCTCCACCATGCACATTGTACCTTTGGCGGAGGGACTCATATGTGCCTCAGGAAAGAAAATGCTCGGGTGGGAATGCTTGTATTCATATACAATGTGGTGACAAGATTTAAATTGAGATAAGTGAATCCAAGGAAAATATATATATAATCCCACCAATCTTAGGAAAATGGTCTTCAATTCGGCTCCACCTCATCAAATGTAGATTGATTTACACCTGGTTGATCAATCCATGTTAACAACTAACTGTGAGGCCCACGTAATTTTCATGAACTATCTTATGAATTCGATGTATATTTAAGCATATATTCATAATTAAGGTTTTAATAAGCGAATATTGTTTTTAGTGCGGTGTCTTACACTTCTGAGATTTGGCAGGTAATCAACCAATTTCAAGACACCAAATTAAAAATGTGAAACATTAAAGACACGTAAATTGATAGCAGTTCGGTGATAGTTGACAAAGATAGTTTGACACGTAAAAATTAAGAGTTTTTTCCCATCAAAACCGTTGCTTTTTGGAGAATTCAAATTGAAAATTATATGTTCAATAATAAGCTTCATCTAACTCTTTTGGAGAAGAAACAATAGAAAGGGTGTTAATTCACACACACACACACATATTGGGTCCGGCCTAAAAAGATATCATTTTTTTGGAGAATTCCAATTAAAAATTATATATCTGATAAATAAACTTCATCTACCTCTTTTCGGAAAGAAGAAATAAGGATATTAATTCACACATACATACAAATACATATATATATATATATATATATATATATATATATATATATATATATATATATATATATATATATATATATATATATATATATATATATACCTTCAGATTTTTTTTTTTTTTTTTTTTGAAATATACATTTAGTTTATATTATTTGAAAAATAAAATATCAACCATAAGCGAGGCCAGACCTTGGATAGGAGACTAGCGACCTATCACACTCTTCTAAAATAGACCGAGTTGGAGTTGGCCTTGGGCCTCATATTTTGAAAAATTAAGCTAATAATATGTTGGTTGATAAAAAGACATTACCTAGGTTTTTTCCTCTCTCTCAAACTATCATTGAGTTTTATGTCATTGAGTTTGACATGACATTTGATGCATCATCTTTCTAACTCCTTTTTTTCTTTTTCTTTTCTGGAAGGGAGATACATTGTTTTCTTCTGACAAACATTTCTTAGAATATGGTGGGTTTGAGTAGTTTTATTTGTGTTATCGTTTTTAATCATTTGCCACCATCATCTAATTTTCAGTTGTTGATATTTATCCTCCTCATTATTTATTTATAGATATCATGTGATAACGATTGGATAATTGACCATATTATCTTCAGTAATACCAAAAAAATTATTAGATTCACATAATTTTCTTTTATCATAACCACATGATCATATTATTAGTCTTGTTCATTATTTGTTCAAATCAGAATCGTAGCTTGTGTATAATTTGCATTATCACGATTGCTATACCATTCGTGCTTCTACCATTTTTATGATGTGGCCTGCCTTCTTTTATCATTTATCCTGTAAGATTTAAATAGATCTTAAATATGTGTATATTATGTTTTAATTTATTTTAGATAAAGACATACATTGCCAGTTAGCAGTAGAAATTTATCTTTGTCTGGAAAAAGCAAAAAATTAATAGGAAAGGTCTTTCTCACCGTTTTTGATACAGGCACAATAAGAATCTAGAAAAGTTATCAGAATAGTGAGGGGGTCTAGCCTTTTATAACCTTATAATGACTCTTGATATGTCCTCCCATTATGACAGTAATCAATGTCATTAGGCCTACACTTAATAATGCATGGATTCATACGTTCGATTCATTGTACCTTAATGCCCATTCGCATTCCTTTATTATCTCAATAACTATGACCTTTGGTCTGCTTTATAAAATTAAAATGACAATTAAAGTACATCCACCTTATAGTTGGAATTATTGTAACATTCTCCCACTTGGATGACTTTAATTGGTTTTTTTTTTAAGAAAATAAGTTTGATAAAAAAAAAAAAAGCATACCAAAAGCAAACTTTATGTGGTCACATATAAACATAGTTAAGAGATAAGCACCTCAAAACAATCTGGTCCAATAAAACACTAATATCGAAACATGGCAATTATCCTTATCATTTAGCGATACAAAATCAACTACATATTCACGAATAGTAGTGAAATTTATTGACATAGATCACGTATGACAATGTAATTGTAGCAAGCAACAAAATGTGTTGCATTTTATCAGTCCTCTACTTAGTTTCTTTATAACGAGAAATCCTTTAGAAAATCCATATGTATATCTCTTGATATTGAAACCAGATAGTGTTGTTGGAGATATACCATGCCCGAAATAACCACTTTCAAAGTACAAACAAAGAAAATCCTTATGTATATCTCTTTATAGATTGAAATAACCAGATAGTGTTGTTCTTGAGATATACCATACTTGAAATAACACTACTTTCAAGAATAAATAAATATAAAATTCATGGCAAAATATAAATATTGAATATCAATATCATTCATCAAATGTCTGACACATGTGAAATAAATAACTCCCACTAACGAGTACATCGAAAGGACTTTATAATACCCATGTTAAAGCATGTCTGCGGAAGGTAATAGGTCTAAGTCCCTTGGTCAAGGATCCCAGCTAACATGTTAGTGGTGTCAATGTGCTCCCACCATGATATCTTCATTTTTGACCAAGATCCCTTACTGTGAGATACTTTAGCTCGATGTGTTTTGAACCTTTTGAACTTTTATTGTTCTTTGAAAAGAACACAACAACATTATTATCACAGAAGATCTTTATAGGTCGAGATATGGAATCAACAACCAGTAACCCAGAAATGAAGTTCTTTAACCAAATTGCTTGAGTAGCAGCACCATAACAAGCAACAAACTCAACTTGCATAGTAGAAGAAGCACGAAAAGTTTGTTTGACACTCTTCCAAGAAATAGCTCCCACTTTTGTTCATTGCAAGTATCTCATAACTTTCTTTACGACAACAATGCGGTACATCTCTGGAATTAGAAATATATCGACCAAGAACTCCCGCACTATAAAGGCTATGTCAGCAGGCCTTGTGCAAACTTGAACGCTGTGGGACTACAGCAATAGCAGCATATGGAATATTCTCCATTGATTTTCTTTCAAAATCATTGCTAGGACATTGACTTTTACCAAGTTTGTCACCTTTTACAACTGGCACTTCTCCAGCCTTGCAAGTCTCCATGTTAAATCGTTTAAGTACTCGATCAACATAAGCACGCTGAGACAATCCCAACAAATTTTGAGATCTATCCCTATGAATCTCAATGCCAAGAACAAATGACGCCTCACCAAGATCTTTCATTTCAAAAGTCTTGGATACGGAACTTTAGTTTCATGTAGAAGATTAACATCATTGCGGCGACAAAGTATCATCAACATAGAGAACAAGAAAATAAATTTACTCCCACTAGTCTTAAGATAAATACGGGGTGATTACCTTATTCTCAACAAAACCAAGAGAAGTTATCACTTCATCAAACTTTAAGTACCACTATTTAGAAGCCTGTTTCAACCCATAAATGGATTTCTTCAGTTCACACACCAAGTGTTCCTTACCATTTTCCTCAAAACCTTCAGGTTGTTTCATGTAAACAGTTTCACATAAATCACCATTTAGGAATGCTGTTTTAACATCCATCTGATGAAGTTCTAAATCGAAATGTGTAGTTAAAGCCATAATAATTCTAAATGAATCCTTACTTGAAACCGGTGAGAAGGTTTCAGTATAATCAATACCTTCATACAAAAATTAAAACCCTTAGCTACCAATCTAGCCTTGAATCTCTCAATCCTTCCTTGAGAATCCTTCTTGGTTTTGTATACCCATTTACAACCTATGGGTTTACAACCAGTAGGTAATTCCATAAGTTCCCATACATCATTGTGGTCCATGGAAGCAATCTCATCTTGCATAGCATTGACCCACATACTTGACTGTGGACAAGTAACTGCATCTTTATAGGTCATTGGGTCACTGACTGGACCAATGTCAAAATCATGTTCTCCCAAATAAACTATAATAAATGCGGAATTGCGATTTCCTGGTTCTGGATTGACCCCAGCCGGGTATCAGTTCTTGTGGTTGAACAATTGCCTGCATCACGAGGCGGATCAAGCCGTCAATCACACATTGATGCCTCTGAGTAGGCAATGGAGAGAGGTTCCGGATGCTGGCTCTCTGAATAAAGGTAATGAAACAACTATCCTCTGCTCAAGTTCTTTAGAAGAGGACTTGAGGATTAGGAAAATCAGCTACATTAAGTTCCAAAATTTTCTTAGTAAAGAGACTCAACAATTCTTTGTCCATGGTAGGATTATAGAATTTGTAGCCTTTAGAATGATCAGGATACCCAACGAGTAACCGTCTGGAGTTCTAGGATCAAGTTTCTTTCTGTGGGTTATAAAGTCTAACCTCATTGGACATCCCCAAACCAGAAATAGTTTAGGCTAGGCTCTCTTGGTCCATAATTCAAAAGGTGTTTTGGAGACGATTTGCTAGGAACTCTATTGAGGATATAATTAACAGTTTTGATTGCTTCACCCCAAAGATATTCAGGAAGATTAGATCTACTCATCATACTCCTCATCATATCCTTAAGGGTGCGATTACGCCTTTCAGCCACACCATTTGTTCAAGACTCCCAAGCATGGTGTACTGAGCAATTATTCCACAATCCTGCAAGTATTTTGCAAAAGGCCCCATATGTTGACCTACATCCCCATGTCTACCATAATACTCTCACCACGATCAAATCTCACAATCTTAATGACTTTTCCTAATTGTTTCTCAACCTCAAGCTTATACACTTTAAATTTATCGACCTCTGATTTCTCTTTAATCAAATAAAGATAATCATAACGAGAAAAATCATCAATGAAAGTGAGAAAATACCTAAAGCCACATATAGTAGTGGAATAAGGACCACTAATATCAGTATGAACAATCTCCAGCAAATCACTACTACGACTAGCTCCTTTATTTTTAGCCTTGGAAAGTTTTCCTCTAATACAATCCACACAAATCTCCATATCCTCAAAATCGAGATGATATGTCATTTTTGATCAACGTTCAACTCTTTCTCTCGATATATGACCTAAGCGTTTATGCCACAACACTGAAAGACCTTTCCTTGGATTTGTGATCTCTTGGATGTTGCTGTCGTTATGCACTACCACATATCAGTTCCATATGCGGTTACATCTGCATTTGCAAAAGGTACCATTAAGCTGGCATTAGATCTAATGCGGTTTAGGCCGTGCATTTGACCCCCGTTGCAAAAGGGTATTGCAGCGGTTTGGAGCCTCTCAATTGCGGTTTGGATAGCAGATGCAATAGGTCATCTATTGCGGCGGTTTTCCTCTAGATTTTTGTGGTTTATTTAATCTAATCTGACGGTTATCAATTATTTCTGTGACCAGGTTTTACCTCGAATCTGGTTTAGTAATTATTTAATGCAGCGGTTTGGATTTTTTATGCAGTGTTTTTGTCCATGATATTATGCAGCGGTTTTTAGCGTCTAATGCAACGGTTCAATAGCTATTTTACGCAGCAGTTTCCATCTTTGGCCGGAAATATTCAGCCATTGTGTGGAGAAGAAGGGCGAAGCAGCCCCGGGCGACATTGATCTCATCGATCAGCGAAATGTTTCCACGACACACGAACTTCTTGAGTCGAGCCTTGGTTCTAATATCAGGAAAATATTTTAAAATAGTTTTACTAAGAAGCCATCTTGCTATGTAATATGGAAAAGGATATTTTGTAGGGAAATGTCTAGACAGCGGATCCACAATATCTTGTCCATAGATGGAATAGTCCGTATGATTTACAAAACATAACCAAAACACATTATCTTTGAGTGGGTTATCAAACCTACTAAGGTTGATTTTAGCCTAAAATATTGTCACGAACAACATCTTTAACATCCATTTGACATATACAAATATTAGCAAATCATGACCCAGATATATCAGTTTGCAAAACATTCATCCGACATCCTCTATCTCAATTAACAAACTAGAGGCCATGATTTATGGCTGGAGATTTTAGGAAGTCGTCAACCCGGAAATTGTTTGTGTTCCAAATTCTCCATCATGCCAAATAGGGGAAAGGCATCATTCAGCACATTAGTTCTCTTGGCCTTTCTAGATATGCAGAACACTTGATCTTGGCGAAATTTAATCTCTCTTCCTTTGATGACAAGAAACTCATTGTAAACAAAATGAAATATTAATTGACCATGGCAAAACTAATGCAGCGGTTTGAGTTGTGCAAGGCAAGCAAAGCAAGTTGAAACAAGAAACATCAAGAAAGAGTTTGATAACCAACTAAAAAAAATATTTAATAAAATGAACATATGTACAGCCTTAGTTTCCAAAATCCAAAGTTTCAAAAACTAGCAATGATTCTTTTACATACTTAGATTCTGATCAAACAAATATAATATCCATGTAAACAACAACTCTCTAAAACTTGAAAGAAAGAGTAAAATACATATCTTTTGTTCAACTCTAGTATGCTTAAGTTGTTTTGACTCTAACCAGACATGCTTGAATTAATATGCAAGTGCTTTTGTTCAACTCTGTATTATATTTACAGCATTAATAAATTTTTTCTCTAGGCTTTATTTTCACTATTATTGATGTCTGAAAACTCTGCTCAAAACAAATCCAATAGCAAGAAAAGAATCAAAGCCACTTTTTTAGCAAGTACGATATGGAAAAGGTTGAAGCTTAGAGAATCTTGCAATTGGCGTGACTACAAAGCATAAAGAACAAATCGATAGCAGTGCTTCAAGTGACATTAGAATGATGGAATATAAACACACATGAGACAAAATTTCCAAGAGTTAGGCATCTCCAACCACACTCAACAAAATAGCTTCTACTTAAAATATATTTAAATATTCATTCACTATTTTAGCTAGAAATTAACCTAAACCCCATGTACGATGTATACATGACAAGAAGAAACTTGATGAGCGGCTTCTCGAAAGGAAGCAGCGTATTTTAATGAATTTAGTATTCTTTCTCACAGTAAATAGATTAGCATTCATGTTAAGTTCTTAAATTCTTCAGACAATAAAGATAAACATGGAAATTCTTCACCCATAAGAAAAACAATCAATCATTGCTCTCACCCAGAAAATAATGGATCATAGAGGAAAACTATTGCCGGGAAAGCAAGCATTCAAATGTTTTAAAGATGAATATCTGATAAGCTCCTAGTTGTGTGTGAGGGTGATAAGTTTGTTGGAGTCAAAAAGAAATTCTCATCACAAAAATACAAGAAAGAAAAAGGCATCATGGAAATTTCTATGTGAAAGAATAGAAAATTATCGTAAGTCTAGAAGTTACTTTGGACAAACTCGGATGCTTGATGCCCTCTTTGATGGTGGTCATCATATATCTGTGCATCAATGCATCCTGAAACATCCTACTTGAGGGCTGGTATAATACTCAAATCAATATTTGAGCAATGGAAAAGGAGAAAATTGATTGTATAAGCCACTCACTGTTATATCCAAAGTACCTTGAGAACATTACAAACTCTAGGAAGGATCAAGTTGGCAAAGCCCAAATTCGCATGATGCACCATGTATTCCATCGATGTGCATAGTAAGGAACCCTAATCCCGCTTTATACCACATTTTCTTTAGAGCCCTGTAAAAGGCAAAAAAAAAAAAAAAAACCTGCCAAACATTATGCCATAGAGGTCATCATGGGAGATTCAAACGTTAATAAGAGCTTGTTGTTTGGTCAGAATAGGTATTGGGAAAAATATATATAATAGACTCCAAATAAGCTTCCTTTACTTGCAATTTCCAAAAGATTTATAGCATCACAAATGACCAAATCCAAAGCCTAGAAGGGTTTCGAGGACGCACGTCCATGCGAACCCCGTATAGAGTGTGTCCCCGTGCTTTCGTGTTTCGATGGCATTTAATGCGGTAGTTTCAATATCTTAGACAATGATGCCCGCTTAGCTTCTGCAGAACCGAGCATAGCAACAAACTAGCTACTAAAAAAATTATGCCGTCGCTTCAAAACCACAAGATACTAAACCAAAAGGTCGTAAGGGATGCAGATCTTCCTTTACAACCTATTGCATCATACAAGCTCTTCAAAGGTGTTTTTCTCCAAGAAAAATTTGCATAGTTTTTACTTTTTTCTTATTTCCTAATTTAATCGGAATGGGCAGTCAACATGCCGGGTTGTAAACAATGTCAAATCCTAGTCAACATAAACAATGGACAACACATGTTGCTGTTCAACCCAAATTAAGAAGACAAGTAATAATGCCGCCCCTCAACATCTCTTACCCCATCCTCCTTCGCTTCTACATTAGCAATTCTGATTAATTTCTCCTCCTAGATATCATATGGAATGATCCATCCGATAGCACCATGTAACTGTAACCCCCTCGTTTGCATTGGCTCCATCGCCTCCTCCAACTTGTCTAAGAATATGAGACTTCAAAGTTCTATTTGTGAATATGCTGAATGTGCATCAGCAGCTAAATAGATTCCATTTCATTCCTCTTTCAACTTGGGAGGGATTTGGCCACAAAACTTTAGAAATGCAACTCGTAGATGGGAACTTGAGGAGATTTTCAAGCAAAGGAAGCATACCTTCAACGCCCCATAACCATCAGGTTCTTTGCGTATCTTTTTGCAAGTGATGAACATTATGAACTAATGTGATAATTTCCTTCGAGATCATTTGCAATATGATCCGGAAATAACACTAATTTTTCCTTTGGGAAAGATAGCCATTCACCCCGTCATCAACCTAATTGTTATTGTTAATGTAGTCAGATTTTCTAAAATTTGCATTAAAAAACCACTGTCTATAAAAGTATTACAATAAATGCATGATTTAAAAACAAAGATAATAAATATAATTCACCATCAGTAGATGCTTTAAAGATGTCTTAAAAATCATGTTCATACAAATGCAAAACATGCACTCAAGATTAAATCCATTTACATATTAATTATTTCCTTCCCATAAGATCAATAAATGTTTCTGCTTGCTCCTCCCATAGAGATCCTGTAATAGTTTGGTTAGTTCTTCCTTATGTAACTTCATCCCAGCCCAATATTTGACCCACGGGCCTCCCGCTTGAGCTCATAACCACAACTCGATGTTTCCTAACGAAATTAGTTAAAAACACCTAATGAAAGTTGATATCATGATTCAAAAAAGAGCTTTCACTGTCATGTGCGCAGGCGCACTAGGATCAGATCAAGGACATGAGAAAACGCACTAATATCAAACAAAAGATATGCAACAAAGCCAAGCTCAATATAAACTATTTCGCATTCAAAGCTAAGTATTGATAAGGATTTGTCATTCGGGGTGTTATACAGGTTCTCACACCATCAAAATTGTATCTATGATAGATATTTTCACCGATTAATAAAGATGCCTCAAGAAGCAAAGATTTAGAAGCATACGTATTTCTTAATCATGGAGAGATCCGGGGCAATGATGGGTTTCCCAAAGCTCATGGATTTTATCAAAATGCCTGGAAATGATTGCTCTTCTAGGAAAGATCCATATATCAATATATCGCCAGCATTTCAGAACATTGTCTGCTTCATCTTCATCAATGGCTATGTGCCTTACAACACCCCTTGGATATCGTAAATTAAGAGCAATGGCCTTTGGAAATATGAACATTAAGATGTTAAAATAATTACCCACAAATGGAATTAAGTCCAAAATCTACATGCATACAAAGCCATACCTCCACAGCCATACCTCCAGTCATTTACAAGCTCAATCTTGCCAGTTGAAGTGTATTGTCTCAAACATGTAGCAAGTGTCCCTTCAGAGATGGTCCATATAAGTGGTAAAGATTTGAAAGGTTCCACAAATCAGAATAAGAAAAATTCATTCATTTCAATTGAATAGTGATACGGAAGAAATAGCTTTAGAACACACAACAAATATCGTGTACAAACATAACAAACAAATCGACCTCCTCACAAAGACAAGTTTTTGGCTACAGATATTTTAAAAAGAATATAAAAGTGAAAAAAGATCAAATAAAAAAGAAACCAATTGAAAGCATCCATGTCACTGCAAAAAGGATCCAAGATCGCATAAAAAAATGAGACATGCAGAAAGTTCCCATACAAATATCAAAAACATCATAACGAGAAGCAACAGGACTCAAGGGATCCAATAAAGAGAGATTGTGGGCACGTGCCTCGGATCCATATCTATACATATTACTGAATCCAAAGCCCAATGATATGGTGCCTAAGTATCAAATTAAAACTCAAAAGAACACTAAGCAAACAACCAGTTTACCAATTTTCAACCTATAAATTCACTCCATCTACTACTGTATGGAAACCTTATTTCTCCAATATATTTGTTTCAGCCATATCCCCAACAAAAATCTCGCACAAACCACAAATTATTTTTCGATCTAGATATGCATTACCTTTTTACATGTCCTTGTCCCCGGTAGCCCCTTCAAGCTGAGGCGAAATGCTCATTCAAATGATGTGGTTATTGGTCTTTCCAGAACAAAAAGAAGCACCTCCATCCAATCTAGTCACTCTTCTAATAAGTCAACATGATACAAAAGAAGAAAATATCTGCAATAAAATGTAAAACAACAACTAACATTCCCGTGAGATATTTACAGTTTGATGATTCAATCTTCACCCAAACCTCTTACATGAGGTATTGACTTGATAATTTCCCGGTACCAACAACTACAATTTAACAAATAATCCGAGATGAAAAATAAAAATAAAAAGGAAATTAAAACCTAACATCTCGCATAAGTTTCTAGCTATTTTTTATGGTTTCCTAACATAAATCTCTAAAAAGAAAAACCGCATATCAGTTTTGATTGAGCATACGCTTTATAGATTCAACTGTGTATAATAGACCAAATCTCTAGCCAAGAGTTATGGATGTGGGTATGCCAATGAAGCTAAAGAATTTCAGCCATAGTATAAATATTTGAAAGTTCATCTTTTTAAGAATTTAGAGCACGAAAGAACCCCCGACAACTTTGGATTCCTATTATTAGACACTTAGAGCACTCCGCCCATAAGTCCGTGGGTGGACCCTAAATCGGAAAATTTCGGTGCTATCAATTACGGCACCAGTTGCTTTCAAAAAACCAACCAAGAATTGCAATATGGTATATCACCGAATATATCCCTCCCCAATATTACCCCGCTTGATTTAGCTCGCGGGGCGAATCAAGTCCTCCAAACAAATCAAGAAGCAAATCATGAACATCCATTTCAAGTCTAGACATCGAAAAATGATCTAAAAACCAAATAGCAACTTAGTCGAACTCTTAACCCGATTCGCACTCAGCTTACCGAAACCATAAGCTCGCAATATGTCATGCAACTCCATCCACAAAATATAACCCCCCAAATTAAAATCAGCAAATTAAGAGTGGTTCAAAAGCAAAACATCATTCCCCACAAAAACCCCACAACTAAGCATCACCCAAACACCCATATCATTTAACATGAAACACAATAACCCATTCAAAAATCCACATAAAGAGAGAAACCTAAATCGTCTCCATTGGAATGAACATGAGAATCAAACAGAGCGTGCGTAAGCCGGCGTCTTATAGGATGAATCGCTATTGATTCCCTCATCCGGTGTCACTTGAAGAAGAAGAAGAAGACAACGGTCGTGAATTATGCTCGGGCCCCGACGTGAGACTCGTCGGCGCCGGTCTGAGAGACTCTCTACGGCCTTCGTCACGATCACTTGCCACAAGCCGAGGCCGAGCCATTGATCAATGTTGACTCTTTGCTTTCTTCTTGGAGGCGAGAGAGACCGGGGAAGTTCGAACTCGGCCGGAGAACATGAGGGAGTTTCTTCCACTAAGTGAGCATAGGCGAAGATCGCCCCGCATAACGTAGGCGTGATATCACTCGTAAGTCAACATTCCAAACTTCGTTTGTTCGAGTCACGGATCCTCTAAGCTACCCTCTTCAAAATCCTATCCGCAAGCCGTCATCAACGTCGACTTCACTGACCCATTTTGCCCAAGAACTCCCATTATCTCGCTTTCTCTCGCTTCACCGAGATGCCATTCGCCAATACCTTCCATGTCAGGCCGTTTTGCTTCCACCACTATCTCGACGACCCGTGCCCCTTCCTTCCGGCACAACAACGCCGGAAGCTTCATCTTCCTGCGAACTTTGACGCTGTAAGAGAGATTGTGGAAAGAAAGAACGAATGGGTAAGACCTCGGGTAAGGAATCGGTTATTTTTATGCGCTGCATAAGAAAACTTACGTGCAACAGTTATTGAATGATTTTTTATTTTTCGTGCAACGGTTTTAAACCGTTGTAAAACCGCTACTATAAGGGACCTATTGCAAAGGTTTACTAACCGCTGCTAAATAACCGCTGCATAAAAGCTGATATGTGGTAGTGATGCAAAATGTATTCACCATTCACTACCAAAGATAATTGATATAAACCATCAATCAAAACACCATAGCCAATATTGGTAGAATTAATTGATAAATTGAATCCAAAATTACCAAAAGTCACACACATCCAAGTTTATCTAAGAGGTATTGAAATCAAATTCTCCTAAAGGATGGTATACATAAAATGTATTGTTATTCGAACTCAGTAGTAAATCTCAGACTCCAAATTTAACTAACATCTCCAATAAAAGTTTACTTCACTAAAAGATTATTGGCAACTCTAAGTGTCCTTTCTGACTCTTCCGGGCTCCACTTGTTTGTGAATCATATGAAAGCAACATGAACAGTTTCCCCACTATAAAGCCACCAAGAATTTGACAGAACATTTACTAAATTGGATTCAAAACAAACATGAGCTAGGGGATTACCTTTAGCTTTATCTTGCTTTTCTAGCCAAACCTTGAATTTGTATTAACTTTTCTATGGTCACTTTTCTTGCAAAAATAACACTTGATCGGGTTTTTCATGCCATTCTTAGGTTTAAAATTTCCACCATAAGGCTTAACAAAATCCTACTTATGAGAAGTATGATGTATAGGCCTAGGATTTGCTCAGATGAGATACTGCATTAAGTAATAGCTAAACCTCTCCTTTCAAGCTTTTTTCTTCCAGATCATCACTTAGAAATCAGTTCATCAAGAGTCCAACTTCATTTCAGTATTAAAGGCGCCTTGTTGGCTAAACTTGGGAGGTAAAGAATTGTGGTATGGTTAATGATAAAATCAAGTAGGAATAGGAATCTCAAAAAGATTTTAGCTTATCCCTTACACCAATATCCCTAAAATATATGCTCTAACCCCATTAGCACTATTATAAGCACATACCCAAATAATTTGCTCTCATCGTGGTTCCCGCCTTAGCATTTTTATTAATCTTATACCTTCGCACAAACAGAAATATAGTCGGCATCCGTAGTCTCTGTAGACCACTATGAGATGTTCCTAGAATAGCCCTCGTGAGGAGCTAATAGACTGAGACGATTAGATCGCTCCCACTTAGCAAAATAGTCTTTTTCAGCAGCAGCGCTAGTATCAGTAAGGTTTGCAGGTTTTGCCTCCCGTAAGGCCATATTAATGTCGGCTATTCCTAAAGCAAAATCATTTGCTTTTTCCACTCTTTGTAATTGTTACCAATCAAGATCTCTACAGTAACCATGTTGTTGTTCACCGAGAAAGTAACTGATGATGAAATATACAAACAATTAGTTCATAAACATGTTATAAAATTTGAACCATAAAGATTTAGCCAAAAGAGTTAAGCTGTATCGTTACATAATCACCTTTGGGCAGAAAATGTAACATACAATGCACTCTTTTACATTATCATATATAAAGAATTTCGGGCTTGTTAAAAATATCACCTGCGTATAAATTTTAAAAAAACCAAAACACTTTACCTTATGCAATAACACATCTCTAAGCACCTTAAAATACATAAACATCACCCTCGCGTATGGAATATGTATAATAAGTAGAGACAATTCCTCAGAACTACAAGGAAAGAATAATTCGTAATATCCCTTCCAATTGGCCACTTTGGTGACACAAAACATAAATTATCCTCTCAAACAGAAATCCAAAATATGTCATAAACTCCTTTATGAGATTTTGTAACCGTATATCTCTTATATATTTCAACAATTTAAATCACAACATATGTACTAGAGAGGAAATAAAGTAAAGGCATAAGATAAGCCTTATCTTAATCCAAATGAAATGCACATCGCTATATATAAACATTTATGAACATAAGAAATTGCTGATCCTTGACTGTATGGCTAAGTTAATCGAGCATCGGTAATTCAAATGTGTTCAAAGTTCGAATCATGTGCCTTAGTTATGGTTTAATATATATATATATATATATATATATATATATATATATATATATATATATATATATATATATATATATATATATATATATATATATTTTAATTCGAATAAAATTACGCGCCCTGTGATTCGAAATCTCAACAACCTTTCATCCCATTTTTTTTTAATTGAACAAAAATTACGGACCCCAGGATTCGAACCAATAACCTTTCATCCCATTTTTTTTTAATTGAACAAAAATTACGAACCCCAGGATTCGAACCAACAACCTTTCATCCCAACAGTGTGCACTGAAACCACTCAACCAAAATGGTTACTTCTTTCCCTTTCTTTTATTGATTTTTAATGATCTTAATAAATATTTATCACGTAAATCAAGGCAAATCCTTTCAAAATAAAATATATTTATTTTCCTAATGCTCACCTTGAAAATGCCCAAAGACTCCATTGCGTGAAGGTGCCGCAATACCTTTCTTTTTTTTTCTTTTTATATTTGAAAATTATGTTCACCATTTAGCCATTCCACGTAATGCCTCAAACAAATCAAAAATGCAACCGAATCAAAACAATAAATCTCCCAATTTTGTTAATCAAGAATCAAACTAGAACATGATTCCTACCAATATATACATAAATCGAATTAAACGACATACGCATACCATATTTGATTGCTCTGATACCAAATGTAAGATTTAAATAATCAAATAAGCGGATAACTTTAAATCTGAAAAGCCAAGATCTCAAATATGTGTACATAGCATGTTTTAATTTATTTTAGATAAAGACATGCTTGTTGATGGATTCGCAGTAGGATTCATCTTTGTCTGGCAAAAGCAGAAAATTAATAGGAAATGTCTTCTTACTATTTCTGATATAGGCACAATGACAATTTAGAAAAGTTATCAGAATAGTGAGGGGACCTAGTCTTTTATAACCTTATAATGACTCTTGATATGCCCTCCCATTATGGCAGTAATCAATGTCATTAGGCCTATACTTAATAATGTCTGGATTCATACGTTCGATTCATTGTACCTTATGAGGGTTTGAATGTCTCGATTCATTGTACCTTATGAGGGTTTGAATGCCCCTTCACATTTCTTTATTATCTCAATAACTATGACATTTGGTCTGCTTTATAAAATTAAAATGACAATTAAAGTACATCCAATTCCTGTAGTTGGAATTATTCTAAATATATCCCCTTTTATGTATTGTGAGTATATTTAAATTTTTATCAGACAGAGTATATTTAGGATTCTCTTTTATTGTCTCCTGCCTCATGCTTTTACCTTTTTGCCCTTGTAATTGGTATATTTATATATCCCATCTCTTTCAATAATAATCAAGTTTATTTCATAATATGATATTAGAGCAATAAGCTTAACAGCAAACCCTAGTCCCTGCCCCTGTTGCTTAATGATCCACCTCTTTTGTTAGCCTTTATTCTCTCCAATGGCTGACACCTTTTCTCCCACCACGCCGTTTCATGCTCCTCTCACACCCCACAAATTCCGCTCGCACTGAATCAGCCTTTAGAACTTAATCGTTCTCAACGTCAGTGCTCAGACACTGCTCAAACTCACAACCACGAATTACTATACATGGCGGCTATAATTCACATCTCTCTTATTTGGGTACGACTTACTTGGGTTTGTCGATGGCTTAAAGTCGTGTCCTCCAACGATGATAACTCTACCCAATTTTTCTTATCCCTCCCCAAATCTGGATTAAACTCTCTGGCTCCAACAAGATCAGTTGCTTCTTAATTCAATTATTGGATCCGTCACTCCCAAACTAGCGCAATTTCTTTCCACCTCCACCACATCTCAGGCTGTGTGGACCATTGATGAGTATCTTAAATACTCATTTTATCCTCATGTTTTGCTTAGATTTTGGTAGTTCTATGATATAAATAAGTGTCCTAATACTCTCTTTTCTCAATTTTATTAGCAATCCATTGAGCGAAACAGCAAAATCGAAGAAAAATTGGCAAAGTCATCATGCAGTTGCAGCAAACATACAATCATTTTTCCTGCATGATGTCCTATATGGCGCCTAATCTGGAATAGAAGACCTCTAGACTCGGTGGGCTTTCCGTAGATACTAAGATCGCTTGATTCAAGTCCAACTAAGAAGTTATGAAGGAAGGAGGAAGGATTCAAAACATATCATTATGGGCAAAGCGTGATTAACTCACGTGAGGCGCACCACTCACGCCACGTTGAGTGTACTCATGCTTTAGTGAGTGCCTCACGCCAGTGTGAGTCACCTCAACGCTTTAGTATGAGAACACGCTATAGCGTGGGTATTTTCACTCTTCAACGTGGTTTGGCCTTCGTCATTCCAGTGGCTTCCCATTTTTGCCACACCGTAGTGCCAAATTCATCACGCTACAGTGTGATGCCGAGGCCCATGTTATTTTTCTCGCTTCCATTTCTTCCGCCTCCGGGGTTTCTGTGGTACAAAGAGGAAAATTGGGGCATTTGCACAAGGTGGGTGGGTGAGGGAGTTCGGGGCTCTGGTTCGGGGATAGAAATCCTGACGAGGGGGAGGCCCCTCTGTGTTCCTCCCGCTTGGAAGATTTTTCACCTAGGAGAAGAAGAAGACTTGAAGAAGAAGAAGAAGAAGAAGAAGAAGATGGAAGAGAAGAAGGAAGCTCCTCCACCATATTTGTTTCTTTTCTTCCCTTTTCCATTTTCCCTTCCTTTGGATGGTTGCATTTCTTCTTCCATTTATGTTCTAGTTAGTTTTCTTAGGATTTAGATGTAGCCAATGACATATTTTTACGAATCTCTCCTAATTTCTATTGATTTCTATTTTATTTCATATTTAGTGCTGAGTATTTCATTTAATCACTGTTTTGTGTGGGTATTTGACCAATATTTGCATGATTTTGTGGCTTGATGTGAGACTGAGAAGTGATGATTATGCCAGACATGAATGATTTACCATCTAATTATCATGAGATAAAGATATAAAATGAGATTAAAGGTATTAGATTTCTTGGGTTTATTGAATTCCTATGGTTTTGGGGTTGAGTAGAGATGCAAAATATCTAAACTTGGGTAGCGTAGAATGCTTGAGAGAGATTCGCATATACATTAGTGAAATGGCCATCTTCATGATGAAATTGATAATTGATTAATTGGGTTAGGAGATTCATACATACTTGTTCAATGTAAAATCTAGATCCTAAGGCCTTTAAGTCTTGTTTAAGTCATTTTTGCATGCTTAGTTAGTGTAATTTAGATCCTTTTACAAATTTCCAACCATCCAAATAGAGCCTAGGCTAGATTAGAGTTGGTACTTAGTAACCCAATTCCTCGTGGGACGATACATATACTTATATTTTTTATTACTTGAGGCAATGCGTGCACTTGCGCACATATGCGTACTGATTTATATAACACAAATTCTTCTATCAACCACCCTCAAGAAGACATATGCCTCTCCCTCTCGCGGATGGATCATTGTCCATCGCCAGAACCTTGCTAGTCCTTAGCAAGGTAATCGAACCATTAAAGAATACATGCAAGATGTCAAACACAACATTAACTATCATGCTCTCATGAATGTCCTCATTGAGTTTGATGAGCCTTCATCCGTGTCTCAATGGACTCCTACCCGACGATTCGAACTTATCTCATGCTTTCCAAGTTTGGGAGTCTCTAGTTACATTCGAGGAATTGTTCGAGCACCTCCTAAATTACGAGGACCAACTCTGACATTCGATTCCTCTAGCTCTGCCCACCTCCATTCTGGCGACTACCTTGGTTACTTTTCCTAATTCCTTGTCCCATCGTCGGTCGAACAACCGTGGCGGCTGCAACCACAACTAGTCTCAACATTCTTGAGCACCACCTAATGTCCCCCAACAATTTGCTTAAAGTTCTCTACCAACCCAAATCGGGCATAGTCAGTATCTTAAACATGCTCCTCCCGTGTCTCTGATTAGTGCTCAAATAGTGCTATTTTGAACCTTGTTTATAGTAGGTTTTGAGCACTTTTTGTGTATTAATCAACTTAAATAACCCAATTGGTGCATTAAGGTCCTGACTTTACTACTAATCGCATTTTGTGGCTATTTTTGTAGATTCATGAGCCAATTAGCCAAAATCTCTCGAAAACTCAAACAAGAATCCAAGCCGAACTCTGAATCGCATATCAAAAGTCAAAAGGAAATGGCGTATGGTAGAATTTGAACACTGCAGAAAGCCATTGCTGCAAAATTTTCGCAACCTCGCAAATTTCAGGTTGCGAAAATTCGTTAACTCAAGAAAACAGACGACAGAAATTCCTCATGCAAAATTTCGACGACAGAAATTTACAAATACTTCACGATTGTGAAATTCCTCATGCGTGCTTGCTCATATCTTTCTTCGCCTTCGAAACTTTTCGCTTTCTACGCACTCATTAATTTTTCTAGATTTTTGAGCCTTAACCACTAACCACCCATTTATGCATATTAAATGGGTTTAACCTTTCACCTTCCTTAGCCCTCCTATTTAAACCCCCCCTCCTTTCATTTTCATCCCATCCTCTCCTCTTCCCATCCTCTCCTCTCCTTCCTTAGCCCAGCCATGGTGAAGACGCGGAGGACACGCCTGCACCTGTGGTGCCCGCCCCTTCCTCCTTCTCCCGCCGACAACCCAACTCGGCCCGTCAAGGCCGTCGCGCCTCCCCCACCACCGGCTGCCGTCGCTGCCGCACCCTCTCCCGGCCGCGCCGCCCTGGCCAAGGCCAGCTGTCCTATCGCAACCCGCGAGGTCGGGCCGCATCCCATGCCCCGCGCGGGCCGCCGCCCCGCCCACGCGGTACTCATACCGTAGCTGGCCCCGTTTCCTCCTTTTCCCCCCACATCCTAGGCCAACCCGAGGGCCCACCTTCAAAAGGGCCCTGACCACCCGGCTCAGGAGGAGTCCTCCGGGCCGAGGGCCCCAAGAGCCCCAACACCACCTACTCGTGGCCTTGCTGTAGATCTCCTCCTGATCTCTGTCCCTCGCTGATCATCAGTGACCCTTACTTCCACCGTGATCCTATTGCCAATAATCTCGGGATTGGCAGCACTAGGACCTACATAGCGAGGCTTATTATGAACTTCCCATTTCACTCGCAAACATGTGAGCTTAGAGATTCGATGCAATTAGTGCAGGTACTTCGAGCCATTTATGACCCCACGTCGGTTTTTCTACCCTCGGGAGTTCATAGAGTTCTACCACACGATGACTTCCAAGCGAGAGCCCAATCTGATAGCCATTCATTTCACTATCAATGGCAGACCAGGGATACTTCGGGCCACAGATATAGCAGTCGTGTTCAATCTGCCGGTGGTCCTCGCTAACTCGGCAGATTATAACCAGTTGCCCCATCCCTCGTCCAGGGAGATGGTTAGCCTACTATCCTGGGACACGACAACCGAGCCTATTTTTTTTAGGAGGCTACTTTCTCCAAGTATGCTCCTCATAGACCACATACTGCGGTCTAATATTTTTCCACTCCAGCACATAGTACAGAGGAGAGGATCCATTCGAGGTTCTATACCGTACTCGAGGGTTTCGGTCCAAATTTCTACGAGCTCATCATGACATCCTGAGTTCACTGAGGACAAGGTTCATCAGACTCGAATTCCGTAGCCGAGTCCACTCCTCTCCTATTCCCCAGACTTTGCTGTGCATTAGGAGCACATCGGCTTCCCGCCTGGTGCCAGAGCGTCGTCGAGATTGTGAGGTCAGTCCCTTACGCTTGGATCGGGATGTGGCATACTAGCCCCGCTCACCTCCCACCTCCGGAGCTAGTCGAGGACCAAATTTGCCAGCTGGATCTTTCACAGAGGAGTAGCCACTCCAACAGCCTATATTGAGGAGCCCAGCTCCAAAGATCCTCTCAGCTCTAGCTCCGCCTACCACTCGATTACCCACGCTCCCGCATCCTCTCGCACCTCCGCGAGCCCTACCCCCGGGCACACAAATCAACTCCAAGATGTCATGGACCGAGCACCACAACAATCAAGCCAACTCAAGATATTTCTATATCCACTCAGGATTTCCTGGTCATCATGGATGCAGTCCGCACATTCTCCGCCACGTCTGCATCATTTGCGCCCATGTAGCCCTAGTTGAGAGGATGACTCGCACTGAGGCTGCCATAGCTCATAATCGCCATCCTATGCAGACTATCACCCAGCCTACCTCCGATTTCCCACGCACTCGTAGCCTCTTTGCTCTCCTCCAAAGAAAGCCAAGACTCATCACCTGGTACTAGCCCCGGCAGAAATTTTCTCCTCTCGATTTGCCAGTTACAGCATCGGGCTTACCCCCGCCAGTACCATCGGGCCACCGTCAGATGAGGATGACTACCACCCTAATCGCGCATTGAGATAGCACTCCACATCCTTCAATCCTGAGTCCCATCATGACAATGCATATCGGTTAGTGTGGAGAGTTAGCGAAGGAAGTGACTT